>CM067350.1:30150534-30217306 GCA_034190875.2 Urechis unicinctus | reverse complement strand
CAATTGTCAAAGTGCGCGCTTTCTGATCGAAATTCGACTTTAAAGATGAATTCGGCGTATCGAGCCGAAATGCTCATGAATAATTCATCGCCTCCGCGTGACGTCAGGTCCGGGAATGTTTTTGTTGCGAGGCGCAATCTGCACTACGATTAGCGAGAAATGGCTGCTGGAAATTTCATTATTTCATCACTTCAGGAGAGCGACGAAGAGACATGGTATGGCACAGGTCATTCGTAAACTATAGTTGCTTCGGCAGAGCATGTTTTGCCTTACAGATATGAACCAGAAATGAGCGAATCCGAGGTATCCGATGAGAGAAAAAAGACACTGGCGATGTCACTGCTGTGTCTGGGTCTCACGCGGGTCATCCTGCCCAGGACATAGGGCTGCCACAGAACAATGCTTGGTAAGCTATATCTGATTTTGCTTGTGCACCAGTTCATCGTATATGTGTTGGCATGTAACGAAGTTAATCCATAAATTTCAAAAACAAAATAAGTAAGCTCTGTTCCTAACAGAACACTATACAACAGAGCTTTGCAGCAAATGATTCTTCCATATCAGACAGCAGACATGAGATACCACAGATTTTTTCAAATCAAGTGGTTGCAAGGGTTCATGTTTACAAATTGTACCATGTAAATGTAAATGCTCCTCCACACGAATTGCAAGCAAACTAATTTCGGACTGCTGTTAATAAATAGAGATCCTCTTTTATTTAAAGTAGGCCTTATCAAAGGCTGATTACAATATTTTCAAAAGTTGATGTAGATTGATTCTGAGGTAGAATATATATAGGAGAGCAAGTACCACAGCTGTTTTCTCATAGGATTGTCAGTTAGCCCATAAATGAATGTATAACTGGACTTTAGGAGGTGAAGATTACGGTATTATATTATCATGGTGGTCAGTGTTACATCAGTGTTTCTATGAATGCAGAGGCTAAAACATATTTGCCATACAATATGTCATCCTTTATTACATACATTAATATTCCCATCATTACATCATGTTACAGGTGTTTGTGTGGCTACTGTTGACCAATGGCAGAGGTGGAAGAATCTGTGTGCTGTGTGGAGATTCCTTGAGTCATGACTTCAATAGAGAACAGCCCCATTCCCATTGGTTGCATAACCCAGCATCCTGGTTACAGCCCAATCTGATTGAACCCTTGGGCCTTGCAATTGGGATACTTCTCCTACAGACAACAGCACAGGCACATGTCAGATAATGATGTACAAAGGTGACAATGTTTTCTATTATTTACACATAAATCTTTACCAAGGCTAGCAGTCATTATTTACGATTTAATTATACTTATTGATACTGGTATGACAACAAATATTTGAGCATGGTTAAATCAACAATGTCACATGGTTATTTTACAGGCGTTACAGGTATACTGCATACAGGCAGTTTGTTCGCTGGTGCTGGGGACATCTTGGACAAAAGATAAGAGTTCTGTTACCAGCCTGCGCTGTTACAACAATACGAGATAACTTTCCAGCACCAGACTATCAAGGATTCCTCTATCCTCCACTCACCTAGGACTTGTCTTGATACATGCAGAACCTACTCTAGTGTGCCTCAATGGTTTGTGGTGGATCTGGTCTCATTGCATCTGCACACATTGGAGGTGGTGCTTCTGTCTTGGGCAGGGTTGGCTCATAGCAAACCAGCAAGAACTCAGCCATCAGGCACTCGACATACTTTGAAACATAACAGAAATCAAGTCACAGCTTGCACACCAGACTGTTGCTTATAACCTTATAGTCATACCTCCACGGTAATTGAATTTGTTGCTGTTTACATTTTATATATCAGTAAAAATGTTCACCAAATGTTGCTTTTGTTGTTACTTCAGTGACAATATGACCCTGCTTAAACTTGGAGTATCTTAGCTTGAAGACTTGATCCCCAGCTTCTGTTGTTACCTATTCTCTGAACCAATTATACGTGACCTACATATAAATGGCATATCAGCACATGTAAACAAATTTAATGACTCCCGAATTTAAACAAACACCACCATGAAGGAGCACTGTAAAAATAAATACAACATATTATATCATAACAATAATACTTGTCTGGCAACCATATCATCAACTTAACAAGATAATGGACTATTTATTCAATACTAATACAACAAGAAAGTCATCAAATCTCACCCTGTGCTTCTCTGTCTTGATAAAGGCAGGTCAGCTTTTCTTGGGCTGGGGTGGGAGGGGTTCACTTGCCTTACCCTCCTTTCTTGATTGCTTGACAGCAGAGGCCTTCGCAAAAAGAGTAGGCACAGCAGCTTCTTTCATAACCCGCTTACATCGTGGTATCCAGCCAAGCTCTTCTCCTCAAAACATTCCTCGGTGAAATGAAACGAGCACACAAACAAGTACTTGCCCGGGCCCGGTCATTTGTCTCGCGATCGTAGTATCTGGCCAATCCATTGTTTTTTTAAATGGTCCTTACCAGGAAACCTGAACAAGCTCACGTCGTCCCGACTGGTACGCGGGCAGCCCCTAACACAGCAACCATTAACCACAGCGTTCAGGCGGTCACAAGATGGCTAAAACGATCCAAAATCCCAAAAACGAGAGACGAACTCCGACAATCACAATGTAAACAACGGCGAACTCCGTGCGTCTCTTAGAACGGCCTCCCTTACCTGACGTCACACGCATGGTTGACCTAGATAATGGCTGCCGCAACTTTTTGTCGGGCGCGCTAATTTGAACTGACATTTTATCAAATGTTGGCCTTAATTGATCAGATGCGACGGTTATTGGACCGGTTTGAGTTTATTGATCACATTATGAATTGATTTCAGCAAAGTACCTATAACCGTGCGATAGGCACTTTAACACCCAGTTGGATGCTGTCAGATCAAATTGATCTTCCAACGAGATAACATCGGACTTTAGTTCATGGCGGGATAAGTCCACATACGTGCTCAAGTTAAGTGAATTGTTTTATAAGTCTTATCGGATATCTGCTATGCAATATAATAATATAGTTACAGACATGGGCTAGTTTAGTGAATCGTTTGAAATCTGCCGTAGTATAAAATTAAATAGTTACACACGTGCGCAAGTTGAGTGAATTATTTATATATCTTCGTTGATATCTGTTAGGGCATATAACATTATAGTTACATACGTGCGCAAGTTAAGTTAATTATTTATATATCTTCGCTTATATGTGTTATGGAATATAATAGTATAGTTACATACATGCGGATCATACATATCCTTCCTGACATCTGCTATGCTATATAAAAGTATAGTTACATTTACGTGACTGTGACAGATGCTTATCACAGCAGTCAGCGAAACATATTGTTTCGTAGTCAAACAGTGCAATACCATAGTATGTCTTGTTTCGTAGTCAAACATGATGTGGAATCATTTGGAGATGTCAGTGTGTATCTCTTAGAACCGCAATAATCCGCACAACTTTTGTGCTCGCCCAAACTGAACGCGGCTCATGCAACACGCTATGTTGCCAAGGAGGGAAACCGACTGTTGTTCCTCCTCATCACAATATGCTGTCTGCTTCATGCGGTTTTCAATTAATATCGGTCTGGCGTTTTATGATTATCAATTTGCCTTTAGAAATTTTTCCTTCCTTAATACCAATGTTAGCGGCATACAGCCTCCAGACCCATCAATTAAAGATTGCCGAGTGCGAATACAAATTACACAAATCATAATATACGTCGTCCATGTATCCGTGCCTTCAATCCGTTAATATCGGCTGCATGCTTGCGGTTGACCCATATATTGTCTTTTAGTGGTGTCTTTCTATCTTCTTTTGGCAACCTACTAGATATATTTTCACTTCTACAATATAAGATTCAGGCGCTGAGCCGCTGCACCCACTGTGATTAAAGCAAATGCTTGTTTACAGTCCTTTGTATCAATCATAAATGACGTCATCTTAACCTGCTAGACATGGTTGACATCAATGATGGAAAAGTAAAGCATTTACTGTTGGAAATAGCATTCGAATGATTCCCTTCATTCTCGCTAGCATTGGCTGGACGATGTGATAAAATAATCTCCTTTGCGGCATCTGAGCTCTAATCCTCATATGCATGATAGTTGGATATTGTTTCGTTTCCTGAAGCGACTGTAAAATGAATTGAACACTTCTGTTAATTTCCTCCGCCATTAACCAACCCATCGACCAATCACAAAATTCGCATAGGCAAGAACTGTATCAGTATTTAATCACATCAAGCAAATATAATTGTATTCGTCTTCAAGCACTAGACATAACGCCTGATATCACAAGACAAAGGCCGATGCATACCTCCAGCTTGAAACGCATATCAACCCATTTTAATATGCAGTTGAATGCTGTCCTACTAGGAAAACTCACTGCATCCGCGAGTAAATCATAGGCCGTCTGCGCTGGTGGCAAAAACCGCAGTTATTATTTCCCTGTGGATGCCATCTGCCAATCACATATAAGTTCTGTATTTTCGGATACTTTTTATTATCACTGGACCGCTAAAGTCTACGGCAAATCATATCAACGCACGTTTTCGTACCCTGCCTACCCCGTAGGTATCCTATTGTGTGGTCAAATGTGTAGGGGAAATTTGGCCAATGTACTGGGAACAAAATTATAAGTAGAGCGAATGACTGAAAATAGTCAAATCATAACACTGACGTGATAGAGAATAAGTACTCTGGCTTATCGATATCAATCGCACTATATATACTCTAGAGATTGTGTTATGCTAAAACCATATGTAACTTGGACACCATGCTGTCATCACATCATAACACATGGTGCTATTTGACGCTGCTGTCCGTATATCTATTATTCTATTTTTCACGTACATTGTCTTGAGATAAATGATGATACAGTATTGAGGTATTCTGCAAAATCGCATAGTCAACCTCCACTCCCTTGCAAGAAGTGCTGAGATTAACGTATAGGAAAACTTATCTCGTGGACTAGTCACAGAACGAAATCCAGGGTAATGAAAATTGTTTTCTTATACACGTGTAGGTTAATGTAAACTTCCCGGTTAGAGTAATGACGTTTCGGCAGTAAGAGATGGTTTGCCGAGCATGTGACCTATTGTGATGCAACTGTTTTAAATGATAGAATTGTAACGTCGATGCTGAGCAAGCTTCTTCCGCTTGTAAAATGGACAGTCATCGTCCACGTGTCAGAGAACGTGATGTCTCCCGGTATCAACGTGACAATAGCTGTACATGGTGGTTGAGAAGACGTGATCCATCTAAGTGCTGCACCACAGAAGCAACTGCACCTAGCATTTTACACAATTGTGATATTTACAATCCTAATCATTGTTCGACACAGATGTAAATTCAATAGGTCCTTCGTTTGATACCCTTTGGTCGAATTCCCAAACACGTGACATAGCTCCCGATAGCTTAACTTACTCATGTGGCTATTTCATATTATGCAGTATACTTTTGGTCCTTCAACCGGCCAAGCATGAGGCATTTGACGGTAATATCATGAACGTCTGGATACGCATGGCTCGTTTCACGTCGTTAATTAGATCATCTATTTCAGTATTGTGAGGCATGCCATAAGTTTTTGATTGATATAAAATTCACAAGTAACCAGTGCCTGGATGACTGGCAAAATACCAGCCTCGTGGTAATGTGCTCTTAGTAATGTTATTGCCGTTGATGCCGTGGTCATAAATTACAATGTTTCAATAACTATCCGATAACATCATCACACAGGGCTCACTTTAACAGCAGACTATCAATGACTATGCCAGGGGGGTTTATGTATCAACGTTTGGATGTCATATGTGTATCAGTGCTCATGGATTGTTATGGATTTGAAAACTGCTTCAGGCTGTACTGGTTGTTTAACCTTTGACACTAATGCTGTACAATTTATGCACAGTGTATCCACAAATAATGCAACAACTAGACTCGGCTGCCCGGCGGTGATTGATAATGTTAGAATATTTGTGGTGACAATCAAGTCGGTCTATATACGTGTGATGACCCATTTCCTCTCTCCCGCGATACCAACAAACATATTATTGTATTCTTTCCTATTCCTAAATTAATTTATTGCCTTTTTTTTGCTCCCCGAATTTGTTTCCTGATATGCGGCAAACACACGATATGTGCTGTCTCCATACTGGCGGTTCATCCTCCCACTGTCTGCCCTGTCAGCATACTAGACGGAACAGGTGGGTGGACTCATACAAATGCGATACATCATGCTGTGCAGAAACGCGGCTGTCTGCTTAATCAGGCGGCAAATAGGGCTATGCTTTGACGGATTGGACGTGACAACGCGCATCGCTTCTTTTGTGCATTCTTCATTTACAAAAGCAGCCCTTAAGCATTAAATTTAAACCCATTCCCACTAGCATATTATCCCGATCAATCAACTTACATCTGCTTTTAGGCACTGCATTTGTCAAGATCCGGATCAGATCCGTTATTGTTCGTGTACATTAGACACGCACCATCGTTTAAACCATTGAAAGGTAGGTTTCATGGAACTGTTGCTACATTTAAGAGACATTGCCCTAGGTTTTGTCAATCATTGTCAATCACGGAGTAATAGCAGAAATGGCAAATACATCTCGGTCGTGCGACATGGTAACTACAACAATTCACACAACTAGAAATAAGCGACGTTGCAATAAAAATAGCATGGTATAGAGAACAACGAGCTCGGTTTTGTGTGAGAATGGCAGAAGCTATTACACAGTCATTTCAAGTCTCAAAGGAGATTATTCTTTGTTGATTTTGTGTGTCCTTGTTGCAATAAAGAAATGAATGATTCTCACTCATACAAACCGTTTGCGTGGCCGGCTGTGTATGCGGCGTGGCAGTGATCACTGAATCCAATGACACTTATGAACGATATTAACCCCCAACCCCATGAAGGTGACTAAGACATCTAATTGAAGAAGAGTAAAAATCAACCGCGCTCCTTATCGTCGCATGTTTCAGACGCCAAGTTAACAAGCACAAACAAGGATGCTTGTTACAGGTGGAAATAATGGTGCAAATGTTCGTCTGAAAGAATGTTCCTAAATTAGTTTTCCGGTATCAGGCTTCCAACTGGCTTATATGGCCTATCGCGACCGGAAGCCTGACACCGGGAGCCAAGGCCACGTCACCTGAGCGACAGTAGATCTGCGCGAAATAACAAATGTGCTGCTGACAGGGTAAGCTCCTGAAAAGAAGTGAATTGAATGCGGATTCTCTTGGCCGTCAACAGATTGGTCATGTCACATGGTCAACAAGATGAATGAGCTCTTCTGCTATTTCAATTATTAGTATTACAGAGATCGTGGTCGTCGTTCCCCTTGCATACCTTAGTAGATACCGGCTTCTAAACCAGGCCACATTCAGAGTTTTGTAACGGTTCTGGTTGAAACTCAGGGATATTTTATATTAGCCGCCATTCCGTGATATACCTAAGGGGTTTCCTTCCAAACCTACCGCTGGAGACTTTAAATTGACACCGTGGTGGGCTGATTGACGTTCGAATTCCACATCCGGTGTGTGGACTTCAGCCTTATTACATTTCAGCCAATTGAAAAACATTTCCAACTAAATTCTGAGAACAAAGGTATTTCAATGAGAACTGTAATTATTTCATTTACGCAAGGATTTATATCTACCCAGAATGACATGTACCTATGCTTTACTATGTCAGCGGTAATAGTTCATCAAACATGTGGGACCAAATAAAATACTCGATAATTAGCTGCTGATAATCTGTGATATCTCGAGGGCTTTCTAAGCCCCAGCAGAAGCATTGGCGAGTGATATTTGCAGGGACTTAGACAGGGAGGGCATCGATCTACGACTATGATACTGGGATTTTATTGGGGATTAGACTGGCACAAGCAGATTATTACTTAACCTTTATTGCCAACTGTCGAGACCACTAAACAAGCATTACCTGTATGATGCCAGCATTGAACGATTGATGTCGAATATGTCCACGGCCCACACCCTATTAGGTCAGATAACAAAATATAAATATTAGAAATATAAAATGTAATGTTGCATTTATGAGACCAAGCATGTTAAGGTAATAAGGAATGATCGGCAACGTAGTCCTTCACCTGCTTCCGCAGAGGAACCATTTACTATAAGAAGGTGGCGATGATGAATTCACAGGACAGGTAATTTATCTATCACTAGTCTTCACCTTATGAGTAACATGGATAATGTTTGAAATCGGGATTTGCTGCAAGAAGCCAGGCTGTATGTAGCCTCATTGTTGAAAGTCATGCGCTCACTCGGACTCCTTCTGATTTTCCGTGATAGTCTAACACTATAGCGATACCTGTTATCACTGCATCATCACATGAGGATGGTGTGTTTAAACTAACGACGAGCAGATTTGTACTATGAAGGTTTGCTGATTCTTCAAATAGATGTACGTAGAACGTCGACATATGTAAAGTAAAGCCAAGCAATACACATCACTATATTTACTATTCTAGTGCAGCATTAGTGGGACTTATTTTGTTAACTATTAACTAAGCATAAATGTGCATTCTTATATAATCTTTAAAAGCTTCATGAAGCGTATGTTCTGTGCTTACACGCAATGTCGGTCTAATGTTCTTACTATTTACAAAAACGTGAGATAAAATATATTCACAGATCGTAGTGCTAATAGAGCGCATACAACCTGCAGGTAATGCGCTTGCCGTCGGATGACAAATAAATTAAACTGTTGCGCAGACTGGACAACAGTAGGTATACGGGTTTACCGTATGATAATCCATCTCTCTTGCGGTAGGGCGTATGAAGTAGATGGATTCTCTCTGGAATTTCCGAAGACTTACCTGTGGATCTGATCTGACGATATTCTATGGTGAATACTAGTCGATTTGCATAATAAAAAAAGTCCAAGAACTCACCTGCTTTTCAAACACAATTTGCTTGAATATTAAATATTACATTTGAATTCAGTAAAAGGTTATTATAACTTTGATAAATTCTTGATAATATCCTCAGTACATCCATACCTAAGACCGCTAAATAATGTACCAATAACCTTGTATCAAGTAGAAAATGCGTGGACATTATGCCATGTGAGTTAGTGCTGGAAAATGTACTTGAATGAAACAGAAACAGATTTTTATGGTTTAGTATTTTACCTATGAAGCTTATTTCTGGGTCGTTCACAGATGAATGATGCATGCGTTAATGTGATTGTGATGTGAAACGTCAAGATATCTAGCAACCTTCACTAATGTCGTGGAAAAAATAATAACCTTTAGGAAAACTCAAATGAAAACGGGCGGCGTGATGGTCAATTAGATGCCACCCATATGAATCTGAGGTGTGGGCGTCAGCATAGCATCTGCTGCTGTGATGGAATGATATACAATTGTGAGTGACGTTGACCTTTTACTAGATATATTGTATATGAAACCAAGTCTAATCTATCACATAGGGAGGGTTATAGTTTACGTCCTCGCAGAACTACTAAGCTGTTGGAATTGTTTTGGGATCCCAGAAAGCAAGCTAGACGTTCTGACCATTTCCCATACATAACTTCACTGTTCATATATACAAATGGGCAATGATTGCCTGGTTTGACAATTGATGTGCTGCATGGAATGGATGGCTTAAGTACTTGGAAAAATACAAGCCTCTTCGTATTTTGCCCTTAGTAAAGGAAGATCTGTAAATACTGTGGTATAACCTTCCGATGTTTCAATAATGTGTCAAGAATAGCTATCAGATAGCATTATCATACAGGGCTCACATTAACAGCAGGATATGAATGGCTACGCCAGATGCGTTAAGATATCAAGGTTATGATGCCATATGTGTATCTGTGCTCATGGATTGCTATGGATTTGCTAACTGACTCATGATTCTGGCGCTTTGCCGCATTTAAATGAAGAAGCATCATCTACATTGTTTGGCATGTCTAAGCTGATTTTCTCTCTGTGTGTTAGAAATCTAATTCAGCTGGTATCGGTTGTTTAGCCACTACCATCACCATCAATATTGTACAATAAATACACATGTGTTCCTGATCAAATGCAACCACTGGGCTCGACTGTTTGACGGTGATTGATAATGCAAGGATATTGGTGTTGACCAGTCTCTGTATGTGTCATGACCCACCTCCTCTCTCCTTCAATAACACCACACATGTTTTTGTATCTTAGCACTATCTACATGAATTGTTCTGTGACTTTTTTCCGTACGAATTTGTTTCATGATATGCGGCATATACTTGTGATATGAACTCCCGCGATGTGTACTGTCTTCACGAGTTATACTGGCGGTACATCCCCCTACTATGCACTAGGTCAGCATACTAAACCGAACATATAAGGACAGTTGGGTGGACGCATACCAATTCCATACATCATGCAGTGCAGAAAAGCGGCTGTCGTGCTCATTTAGTCAGCACTCCGCTGGTCACTTCTTCTACACTATGTTTCATAGGTTCGCCTTTGCTTTTGCCATGGTTTTGTCCCTGTTCTACTTCAAAAATGTCAAGTTTTAAATTAAGGTTCTGGCGCTTCTGAGCGGATATACGTTTGGCACTTGCCGCTGGGATAGAGAAGTGTCTAGTTCACGATAAATTTATGAATCGTTATTAAACCCTTACATTAGATTAGTAACATTTGTAGTTAAATGCTGTTGAAATGTGCACATAGTAAGTTAGTCTCATATTATTGTTTTACTGATATTTGCTCAAAAGATATTTTTTAGGTTACTGATAAATAAACAACATTATTGAAGATAACATAATTATATGTAAATTATTCCCCCAACGCATTACAATATTGCTCGGTGAACATACATTAACAAACGGGGTTGAATCGCACGCATCTGTAGTGAATCGGCGGTATGGGTCATCCGCATACTGCTCTTTAACTTTTCAAAAATTGCACAGAACCTTTCATCAATAAGTTGTTTATCATTGAAAAACAGCGTGTTTAGGGGTCCTTCAATTTAATGTCTAACATACGTATCTGAAGTGTGAGAGCCATAGTGCAATTGGGAGTTACGTTGACATTCTACCGGATTTACCATTTCTTGTTACTGCATACGGTATGCGGTCCCTTTTGAGATGGTAAGCAAAAGGTAAGACGTGGCGCAGAAGTAGTTACGTAGGTGATCAATGTTTCATAGCAATTATTGAATAGATATCAGGTGTTCGGCTTCAGTACAGTTTAAGGACATTTAGAGACAGTGCATGTTTACAGAGTAGATTATTCATTTCCTCAAACCCACCATGCACATCTAGCCACGGTCAAATGGTGTAAGTATTTAGATTTTTTTTACAGCACCATTGACTTAATAAAACATTCTGGGCTATTTATGGCATTTTCAGCAATTGATCCCCAGTAGATGGAGGATGTGCATGTTGTCAAGTAAGCAACTTATGCCACTAAAACTCTTCAATACTACGTAATAAACGACTTTTAGCCTACCTTGTCAAAGACTAAGTACGTACAGAGGTGATTAACATTACAGCAACCTGACAGACCACGCTGACACTTCACCGATTTTACATTTAGTATCAAAATATGATTGTGGCCTTGTGAAATGTAATGATTATGGTTAATGTTCAAAATGCTTAAGGCGGAGAGCACGTGGAAATCAGTTATGTGCTCCGTTTTTAGACTACCTGCTTTCATAACACTTTTAGATGCCATGCTTTGTGTTGAAAACAGCAAATAATCAATAATGGTGATTTCATAGCATAGTATGGGCAAGGATGGTTAAGGAAGCTAAGCCCTGCAAAGCACCAGGTCCCAACTTCTGGTGGAAGAGGATCCCAGGGGCAAACAAAGCCCTCAAAGACATTGTCACAGGTTTCCTGTTCGGTGACTTACCAGTACCGAGTTGCGCTGTGAAGGCAGAAGTACACTTATCTACGAGAAAGATAATGCGGTACTCAGTACGTTGTGAGGGAGGGGGAAAGATGGACGAAACTGCTCAATGAAATACAAAATGGGGATATTCCAGGTTGATTCCTTGGCCGCAGTTGCCTACTGATTAACCATCGCACCCCTGAGTGCGGCACTCAACAAACTGCACGGATTACGGATAGTTATGTTGATGCTAAATTACTTTGTCGGAACTTTATAAAGATAATAGGGTACTTAATTACAAGACCTATTTTTATTTGAATTGCTCATGTAGGTGTTTCTGAATGGTGGATGAAACTGGTGTGATTTCTCAACGTCATAAAAGATTAATATACAGTAAGGCAAATTACCATTATTGCTCTACATCATGGCATCGCAGAAAATAACCATTTTTGATCGGCCATATTGTCTTAAAACATATCCCATTATTTTGCGACAAAGCTCGATAATATTTCACTATCAAAGATACTCACCATGAGCACCAACACAGAGTTAATGAATACAGGGTGAAGGTCATTCCAGCGTCCCATGAAAACCGAGTATGTACCACTGAACGCACGCGTCATACACGCCAATAGATGTCGATTTGTATTGCTTATCACACAACACAAATCACCTGGGGTTTATAAATCCTAATGGACATAGTACTGATTAGCATGTGCCACTTGCTTGTGAAAGACGTACCGTTGTGTTATGGTAGACAAACAGACATTCGACAAGCGTAGGAATCAAGGACCTGCTGCGCGTGCTTATGCGTCATCAGCGAGGTTAATGCCGAAGTCGAAAATGCACTAGAAAATAAAACTGCACATAATGAAGTTGACATATGCGCCTTTGCCCTTTGCGGTGTCATTCTTGTTAGAAAGCAAATCGACCACAGTTAATATATACTTGTTCAACCAAGGCCATTTTATGTGTTAGTGTCAGACTGTAATTTGTCTACTTAAGTACCCAGCTAGCCAGACACTGACTATTTAATAAGCAACGTGCAGCCTAGCATGATTAACATCATGTGATTTCACTGGATAAAGCCACGAATAACCCATTGTGAATCTTGTTCCTGAATGTGAATGCAGCGAATGCAGGACATATCACAGCAAATGACACGGCTAAATGGGCTTCTAGCCGTGATTGCCTCTCAGAGTGGTTGTCAAGGCGGAAATATGTCAGACGATGCGGACAACATATAAACCATATTTAACCATATAAACCACAAAGCTTGCCTAATATCGCATCAATTCATACGATAGCATGATCCAAGTACCCTAGATGTATTGTTATGAAGCATTTTGTTTTCAGACATATTGGAAAGAGTTCAGTTTTTATGCAACGAAAAGTGTGGCACTGTGTGATACGCATGATGCACTGTGATAAGACGCCAGCTATGATCATTCTTTTACACGCCCCGAATGTGGAGCGCAACTGTATAGAACATCTTATGGAAACGAATCGCTTGACCTCCACAAGTAAACAAACATTGAATCTAACCAATAAAAGCAAGACATGTGTCTTACAATGATCATTCGTTACATAAGTATTATTGGTACTGATGTGGAGAACATTATCGGTTTCAGAGTATATTGTAATGCAATGTGCCTCGTCCGGTTACAGAAAACAACAATTAATGAATTTGCTGATGGGGCGATTTAGCTTCAGTGCTTATTTATGTGTTAATTAGTGCCTGATATAAAGTGGGTAGCGATATAGGCTGTCAAAATATAATAAGTGATATTATGAGAGACCATCCCCCCTGTGTCGTTATTACACCAATAGGGACCCGTTTCGATGAGGTACACTTGCAATTGCCTGTCTTTTTATTTTTGTAGCATCAAATGAAAATCAGTTTGATTCTATCGTCATTGCGCAACTTTTAAATATAATGTCTAGTTTCCTTTTATTACTGTTTGTATATTGATCCGCATGATAAACTATTTGGGAGATTCTGTCATGTTAACATTATTAGGGCGGATATGTGGTTCGCATTTAAGAACAACACCTTGAATAAGTTCCGTGTGAGATGTCGTTAATAACAATACTGCGCGCTACAATATGCGCGATTGCTCAGTGTCATGCATCAAAAACATCCGTGTAACATAAAATAATGCTCATCCTGGCTTTTAGGGTACGATATGTAGAACGATCTTACCTGACGGTTCGCATGTACCACATGCGTTCTTTGTCATAATCGTCGACCGTTGGTTCATTCGGTGTGTGCACTTTCGTACCTACTTATCTTTAAAGCTCAAAACCATGTGCGTTCAGCAGTTGAGCTAGCTATTGACAACGTTCACATGTTTGCTGATGCAGTGAAATATTAAGTGAAAATGAAAAACGAGACGAATTAGTTGTGGCCAGTAGAAGCTCGTGATAGGTCGACATCCGTCACATAATATTAAAGACACAATATCGGCATGGGGCTTCTTTGGGAAAAGATCTGCACATTGCTTCCTTTTGGATAATAGCTAAAATGCCCAATGGATACGCATTTACTTTGCTGTGGATTGTTTCATTACCGTAACCATGTGTATTACTCACAACATTGATGACGATATGGCATAAAAGAGCCATCACCCTTTGTTTGTATGTTGTATTTGCAAAATGAAGGAACATATATTTGTCATGCTTGTGTCATTACGTTTTGGCCCCCTTGGAACAATTAACCAGTTGCAATAGTAACTGTAAGCTCATTCAAGAGTATAGGTTCGTGTGTTCAGGATAATGGTTTCAAGTATAAGTCTTATCTGAGGTGCAAAGCAGAATTCGGAATGACAATGCCATAAACTAGGGCTTTAGTTTGTGAAAAAAACAAGTATCACATTGATGTTAATTTAATAAATCTTAGGATACTCCGTTATAGGACGTGAGCCAAAAGTAGCCTGCGATACGCATTGCTATTCAAGCATCCTTCATGCACACGGCCTTTGCTGTCTCAATGCAGCGTATCCCAACAGCGGCTGTAAATCAGTGTGTTCCCCCATTATAACGCTGCTTCTGTCGGACTGCCTTCTCGTCCGAGTGATTTGTTGTCATTTACCACGAGAAGATGTAGTTACTATTACAGACAGCGATAGCAACCAGCATTAATATTTGTACGTACTATAGAACGACCTGACAAATGAAATACCTGCGTTGACCAGTGGAATATTCGTATTGCACAGTGGGATCATTGCAAGCTATGCAGCTAAATGTTCATCGGACTCGTGCCTTATCCACCCTGATATGGCATGCAATACATGAGTACTGAGCATGGAACGCTTAATGCGCTACAAGACGTTGCTTATGCACAGATGTAGTGATATGCTTTGTTATTCATAGCTTGGACCGGCCGCCTATTACAAATCGGTATCTTACCATAATGTGTTTCAGCAGGAAAACTTCTATTAAGCAACACGATTCTGCTGAGGAAAGCCTTCTTAGTCTAAATATGGCGATGTTGTATGGAAGGCAGCCGATTGGATAATTGGCCGATAGGATGATTACTTAGTGTGTTAACATCAGTATGTGTGAATCCATGGTCACACAATTTGACCGCAGCAAGCAGATTTAACAGTGAATTGCTATAAAATATACGATAATACCTATTCTGACCTCGTGGTTCGTAATAATAGGTGTCCGATCAGTTGCACCAGTATTCAAAACACATTTCAATGTTTGGCCGTCAAATGCTTCCTGGAAACTGCACATGAAGCAGATCAGTCATCTGCTACGGAACGGACAAGCAGAATGTAGAGCAAGGTCGCACATTAGGCATGACAAATGGCCTTCTGAGGCCAGGAAAGGCAGATGGCAGTTCTGTCGTTATGACACAGGCTAGTAGTGGGCAGTAAGCGGAATGCCTGTTGTGTTTTTCTCCAATGATACCTATCAAAAGCTCCAATATTCTGTTTGTCAAGTAATCAACTAACAGCTTCTCAGCTGACCTTGCCACACCGTGAAGTGAATAATAATGAATAGGACTGATGAACACAAGCGATGATAGGTACGAGGTGGGTGGGTGCATGCCACTATTAAAACCTCCTTGGAATGCTGGATGGTCGATTTGGAAGCCTACAGTGTATGCACTATCCCAGTATTTCTTACAAATTTGTGGCACCCATTTAGACAGCGGATTAATTTATCCTAAGGTTTGCCCTTTTGGTAGCATATAACCGCGAGATCATACAACGAACCATTTTATTGTTTTTCCTATAACTATCCCCCTTTAACCATTTAAACTTAGATGCATTGCATGGCTGTTCAAAACTGTTGTTGTGGATGATAAGCCGTCCGTATGCCGGGGTATCATATTGGGGCTACAACGTTGGTCTTCCGATGACGGTTTCGACCATGTCAGTTGATCATGGTCTGATGGAACAAGCATGATCGTTGGCTGAATGAGTTGGCAATCGACCATTCAGCGTTACAGCATTAACAACATGGCAACAGTTCATGTAAAATGCAATAGATGATACAGAATGGCAGCTCTGCAGATTGCATTGCCACAATTAATACATTTAGCAAAGCAAATGTCGTTGAAAGTCAACCTAGATTCGTAATTGCCATTCATGAAATTTCTGGGCACTGTCTCTGATCTCATCATCAAGGATGATACGTAGGCGCTAGTTTGAAACCCTTGCCGTAGGACAACGTATCGGCGAATGCAATCCAGTGATACACTTTGTGTCCATTATACAAAATTCAACTGGCCAAGGTATTGATATTGGTTTCATATGTGCATGTTTTCAAACTATCTCGATGCGAACGGTGACAATTTCCCTCATGTTGAACATTTAACACCCGACAATATTAGATATCGTACGTGTATCCAGACAATTTAATAACAATAATGAGATGTTGGTTGCTATCGTCTTAGATCAGCGTTATTTCATGATGACCATATTACCTATCCTTAACTAAAGTGATATATAAATGTATCTATGGTCAGATTGCTTCCAGTGATGAGGCATACTACAGTTACGCAAATGATACGGGGATGTTTACGAAATTCCCTAGAATAGCCTTGTGCAGCTCAGACCCATTGTGGTGGATTGCTGGGAAGGAAACAAGGATAGCAGCACAAAAACCTAGATTGGGTACTTGGAAGTACATTGTACGATGCAACTGACTACCTTCGTTGTGATTGCTTAAGTCATCGCCCTCTAACCACAGCTATAAACAGAAGCAGAAGATGCTCGTAACCTACATAGCCAATGGGTGCTGATTGTATTCCTAGCAGTCATACCAACCATATTGTAAAACAATGCTATTCCATAGCACTTGTGTGATATTTCCTAACTAGTAGTCAATATGGATTCACTAATTGGCCAATTCGTTTACATTCATCAGCCAGCATCCTCTGTCATATAGGTACAATGCTTTGAGTGTCTATCATCAGATATGGAAGTGACAGCCTCATTACATCAAGACCACTTGTATCCAGATAAGGATCTTTGTTATCATAAGCACAAGCAGTTACTGCATCGGAAGTCAGTTTGGAAAGGCCGAGCCGCTCCATCTTTAAACAAGTATAAACGAGGCGACCCCTTTTCTTTTCATAAAACCGTTAACACTATGTGCAACGTACTTAACTATCCTATCACACACGCCATTAAAACAGCACAAGCTTGCTCATCGGATATGTCAAACACGCCTTTGGACAGCTAATTACCTGAGTGGTGAATATTCACCATGGACGAGCTGTTTGCAAAGAGACACAACTACGTATGGACATAAGATCATTTTGTAAGGTTAGTCGAAGATGATTGGATGCTAAAGCTACTTAAACACTGCTAAATTATACGATCGCTGCAACACTAAAATAGTCCTCAATTCCAACAATTGTAACTATAAAATACCCAAACGCTGGAGAGATATCATGCGAAACGACAGACAAACTGATAAATATAGATGTATACAACTGTATCCTAAATGCACCACAATTTGTTTCCCGGAAATAGCAGAAATTGGTCCGTATAACTTCGCTAATAAATTCCACACGTTTTGTCATAAAATGCTTTGGATATATTTTGTACAACGACGTAAAAATCGGGGACTTCTTAGTGTTGTTACCAGATATAAGTTATTGCCGCCAGTTGATTGGCTCATATACGATAACAAGCTCTCTGAAAGCTTTGTAGCAAGTTCATTGTCAATACTATAGCGGTGGTACTGATAGCGATTCTTTATGGCCCATAGCCGGTTTTCTAATGGGCATCCAATGTTCACATGCATCGTCAATGGGGTCTTTCAGTTGTCTACTAATGAAGTCAACTACCGCACAGTGATCGTGCGCATGCAGACATGCTTTTTGTTCACACAGTTTAAGACCACTTGCCTCTTACGTGTAGCCTCAGTTCGAAATCGAACGGCCATTGCTATTAACGTTCCTTAAAACAAGGATGAACAAAAACCCGATGGAGCTTTGATATGATTACCTCTGGCTGTATGCTAGATATACATACCTGCACGTATATACCCCGCAACCGACCCCAAACTGGTTTTTAATCTACTGACAATTTGTCGGGGCTTGCATTGCTGAATATTGAATCATAATTTAGCCATGGCAAAAGAGTATCGCGGCATCTAGTCCGGTATGTAGTTTATTTGTAAAAGACAACAGCAGATTAGCGTATGAGCGATAAATATAAAATGGTGCGTTTTCAAAAAGTCTCTCTTAAAATGATTTTTCATGGTGAAACCCGAAGCAATGATATTTGATTAAATATGTTTTTCGGGTTATCAAAGCATCGAGAAATCATCAGACAGGGATTGTTGCTGATGATAGTGGTCATTAGCATAAAGTAATACTTGCAAAGTGATGATGATATGATGTTCTTTCACAGTAATCCAGTTCATTTACAGCCTTCAAACACAACAATGCAATCATGTCGCAATATTCTTGAAGTGAGTCAGCTTGTGTTTGCTAAACGTCTTCATTATATAGAGTGGAAAGCATTTTCATGCGACAGAGTTTGATTTATCTTTAATTATCCTGCTTTAATATCAACCAGAGCAGGAAGTGCGCATGGAACCGACGCATCCCCAGTTTAATGGGTGATGTCAAAAACTAATAGCTGCATAAGCCAAGGCACAACCACTGAATGTAGTGTATATGATATATAGGTACTACTAACATAATCGATGTTATGTAAATGTGTCATATTTGCCCTGTAATTTGTTACGCTGCTAAGGCCCGGGCAAACATTGGTGCCTGCCAAGGATAAGAGGTTCCACATTCATTATTTCAACCGCCAGTAAGAAAGTCTGCTTAACATCGTATTAATACTACTCTCAACCTTGCATCAAGTTCCACAAAACGCACAATGTCGGGTAGTCACAACCGAAAGTCTCGTTTCAAGCTAATGAAAATAATGGTTTTAAGTGTCTGTTTGGTATATTGCATTATATATCGGAGAAATTAGCAGTTTGTCTTTGAGCCATAGTATGCTTGTACCATAGCAGAGGTGATCAACTTGACTCAACAAAAAATTGATCAAGAATAAGATCAATAATGGGAAGAAGTGCGTATTGAGTACGTATTGTTAATTGTTTATGTTTATCAAAATGTATATCAACGCTTTTTAACAAACCATCGCATTACATGTCCCACCAAAGATTTGGCTGATGTGCAAACTTCGGAATTTATAACGTCACCAATCACTGATTTATGTTCTACATATAAAGTGATCTAATGCAGGTAGGAACGAACGCAAGCTGAGCGCTGGTCGCAAGCTGCATTCTAATCAACTGTATTGATAGGTGGTAATGATGCATAAGATTAAAATATGCTTGGGAGGGATGCTACGTTGTTCAGCCGGAAGAGGCCTGAGCTACAGGATTATGGCTGAAGCTGTAAGTAATCAGCTTGTGCTTATAAGGAGTCTAAAATGGCACCAGAGGGTCCCTTTATATAGCTCTTCAAGTGATATACTGAAGGCTGTGCGGCCAGGAGTGGTAGCGTTTTGAAGCACAAGTGTATTGGCACCGCGTGCTCCTTCATTCATTATAGACAGTTCAATGACCACTCGTCACGTGACTCGGTATTGGCCTGATCCCAACCCCGGCAGCACTCTCCTCGTGGCATGATCAGCGGCAGATGTGGCGCAATGCGACGAGAATTAAGGTAGTAGATCATTTAGTTTTGTTGGCACGCTATGTATGGCAACTATTGAACATCGACGCACGGTGTAAGGCAATCATCTACTGTCAGATAATAGCGAATTAACTGCTCCCAGGAGAACAGCAAACTTACAATCGTGCAATATTCGATGGGGGCGATAAATCGATGTAATTGAAGGCAGAATCACATCAATAAACATAGACGTCACGTTAATGTTTGTAGCACATGTGATCAACTTTTCGAATGTCGAATACAGTTGCTAAGTCGAGGGTTAGGGTTAGGGTTAGGGTTACTGGGAAACTGTTTTCAAATTGCTGATATCGAGTGGTTCTGGGAACAAAAAACCATTGAACTTGTCGCCAAAAATGCGTCTTTAATAGGGCGGCATGCATGCATGTCTATCAGCGTCAATATGCGCCTCACTTTATTTTCTTCATTTTCGCTGGAGGTACGCTGCAGCAACATGCCGTGAGACATGCACAGCTCTGTGTAAAACATCTATGATTTTTCCTGATAAGTGAATGCATGAACACGTAACACTCTAGACGCAACACAGCGACCTATACCTTGCGATGTGATTATGCTGTGGGTACACGAGCTTCAAAAAGTTGTTTATTTGTAGTGAACAATGATTCGCGGACTAATATATATATGCAGATCGATTGTTTCATCATGCGCATAATTATGCACACGTATCCGCTGTCTTAAGACAAAAAGGCGATCTGCCACAGCAAAGCTCTTCATTAATTCACATAGGAAACCATAACATGTAGCATCGGTATTGGAAGGACGAATGCATTTGGTCCATCCTGGTGCATAAGTTTCACTATTGCGACACACTGCAGATGAACCAGCCTATATGGTCTTGATATGCTAAAAGTCCCTTGTATCTGCTTGTTTGTAAAGGCTGCCTATGCATAATATTTTCCATTAGTGCAAAAATATACTCAATTTCAAGACATATACATACACAGGACAGTTTCGTTAATGACATTATCATGTGTCAGGGACATCTAAAGTCTAAGTTAACCGAATTAAGGCATGATAAATATGAGACATTATTCTTAAGACCATTATTGTTCCGATAAGTATGATTTAAAAGAATAATATTTTGAACACATGAACTTTCGTTCAATACTAGCAGAACCCACGACGTGGTGCAAGTACGTGCTTGGTAGTTGATATCAATACGCAGGTAGCGGGTCGAATGCATGTGGTCATATTGTTGAAACATATGCAAAAATGTTTTGGATAGGGTGGGTAAGCAAGAAAACATATTGTCATTAATGATAATTCAGTATGGGTAATATAATGTTTTGTGGGACATGACGTGCGTTGGAAAAGACCGGCGACAAATTCAACTTTTCTTCATCAGGCAGTCAAACTACTGTAGTACTTTTTATTCCATGATTAAATCGCATGAAAAGGAAATCGTTTGCTCCTTCCGTCTTACGAGCAGTTTTAATGCTATCTGAAAGTGCAACGTCATTGTCGTAAACGAAAGAATTTATCGCATAAGTTGGAAAAGCCATCGGATGATAACATCTTGAGCCATACAATGCACACTTCGATAAGGAAATGCACAATCCAATGATTACATATGACTCACGAATGATAGCATTAACAAGCTTACAAATAATATACACATGCTGATGAAAGCAGTTATAAGGGCGATCTATGCTATGAATTAATTTTCGTGGTTGTGCCTTTTGAATGTCACGTCATTGCAGTCAATCAATTAATGGAATAATTGGCACATTTTGCTGAATGCAGACTAATCCATCAGGGGCCATTAGGGTCATATGGTGCAAAATATAACTTTTTAAACTACAAATAACTTGAAAGTTTAACGTGATGGACATTTATCAGGTTTTTTAAGTACAGTTAACAGTTTTCCTTCTTTTTTGAACGTTTGTTCCAGGGATGATTTCGTAGACGTCGTAATTTTGGGCTGTGTGACGTCGCTTGCGCTGACAGCGCGGGCAGTCAGTCGCGTTGTTTACTGGCAGTGCGTTGTCGATCAGTAGATTGTTGTGCAAGCGCAAATATTTTGCCTTGTTACACACTGTCTTAATGCATTATATTGCGGTTTAAAAGTGGAAAACCATTGTCTTGCTCTTCGATCCAAAGTAAACGAAGGGTGCGGAAAAACACAAAGAAAGGCGAATGAAAGTGGTAACGATGACGAAAGCCCATGGGTCGAGTCAAATTTCGAAACGAATGGGCGACGATTGGAAACCTTAGTATGGTGAACTTGTGTACAACTTACGCCCATTATATAAGAGTTGTTTTTCTTTGTATCACATCAACAGCACTCAGGTACTTTGTCTAGGGGAAGATGTTGTGGCAAGAACGAAACCTTCACGGTTGTGTGGATTTTGCCTTATTGTAAACTATCCATTAAGTAGATACAAGACATATAACTCCGCTTACGCTATTTTATAATGCGCGGTTTAATTGCCCGAATTCCGCCCGTCTTCAGCTTTGAATGTCTAGTAGAATGCACTTTGTGTTTTTAATCCATATACCGTAAAGCAGTACAAACCGCAAATTAACATGGGTTTGTCAGCTTTCAAGAAGTGTTCTGTATATTCTTGGGTAAGCGAGCCCCCTCCGGAGCTTGAAACCATGGGGACCCTCTTTCACTCAGATAATGCGAATATCTTTTTGTCGCTTTTCATTCGTCATTCGGATCAAGACAAGCCAAGAGAGCCGAAGGTTCAAAACTCGACCCACCGAATCATATATCCATATATGTTTTGTGCAGATCACCAGGCTACAGTTAAACGATAACCATCACATGTAGATTATTTCGCTATTAGAGAAATCTATGATCTTATACATGGGCGAAAAATAGGAAAAATATCATTATGAAAGTGATTCACCAAGAACGACAGCTTGCCCCGGCGCCAGTGGCTACTAACGGGTTTCTATTATTATTGCGTTGCATAATATGGTTGTGGTCCAGTGCACTGCTTCTGCTGTAACACAGGCCTAACGTAATGAGTCAGTGTGAACCTACTGCACTTCAGCGGTAGACGGGATGTTTTTTTTGTAAAATACGCAAAGCACACTCGAGGCAATGTCTAGGCTGTTAAGCAGATTATATTTGCTTCAATGCAACATACATGAGAGACAATATAATTTACGTAACTTTTTGCCTTTGGCAGAGCTCTTTGCTTACGTCTATTTGCTTCCCAGTCATTCGCTATTCACCTCGTCATCCTATTCACTCAAAAGTGCAACTAGCATTAAGTTTCATTATCAGTCCGAACGGAACCATAGGGGAAATCAATTACTTAAAAACATAACTGACTATTATATTTTATTTTATGATGCATTATTAAAATGTCTTGTACTCATATGAAACATCGAATGAATGCAATGTTTGGATATGCTCTATTCTGTACAAGAATTCTTTCGATTTACATCCCTGCTGCTTACTTGCATAATTAGGGACATATACTGACGGCACGTTGTGTGCTTCGATGTTACATCAACAGTTCTAGGTTTTCAAAGTAAACCATGGTTGCTAGTATCGGCCATACTTTGTTATGAAGACTGCCACGCCTTTATCCAGGCACATTATATCCACGTGGACTGGGAACTTAGTGAAGCCACAACATCCCCTGATCTTCACATGTCATCTGGCCTATACTTGATATAAACTCTATGATATTACATGGACTAAATAACGGCTAAGCAACAGACACTCATATTGTCTGCCTATTGACATAGTGCCCATTTGAGCTCGACCAACGGCTAAATGACAATGACATAATTGTTTAGGTGACTTTCCGAACCCAATAACCGAGCGCAGGTTAGTGCTACATTTAATCAGTAGATCCTTTGTTAAACTGCCCCTTGCACTTCATACCACCATTTAATAAGGACGAAAATGCTATTGTGAAAGGTTAACGCTTCTGCATGTGGTTACACAAAATATATAGTTTAGCATCGGGTTATCACTATGAAATTAAAAGCAATAAACATAGATAGTGAAGTGTTTTGGGTAATAGGGACACAGCACATCCTAGATGCTAAAGAAGAAAGCATCACCAGTCAGACTCATCCCTAATGATTGAGCCATGAAGCAATCATCACTTACCACGTACGCTGTTATTCCGAGAGCATACTCGATTGAAGTTATGATCATTAGCTGTACCTTGAAAATCCGAGTAATGCGTCTGCCATCACGACGTTCGTAAGTGACTTGGTGATGATATTTGCCTTGTAAGTAGTATTGTGATCAACGTGTAAGATAATCCGCTCTGTATCCGGGGCTTGGGACGACATGAGAAGAGCTCATCAACCACAGTGACAATCGATGTTATAATTGGGCCACCAATAGGGAGGACATCCGACACCGATGCATCATGGATTAAAGTCGCCTTGTGTCAGTCAGAAAAATGGGTCAGTACTATTGTGAACTAAGACTAGGTACAGGATGTCGTGACTTTCACAAAATATGTTCCAGACAAAATATCTGGCTAACGACTGTGAGAGGATGAAATAGTTGATATGGGATCTTCTTTGCATCCCTCTGTCCAGGAATGTGAAGAGAGAATAAATAAAATCGAATTCATCACAACCTAGGTATGGCACTTCTATGAGCATTACCTCGTGAGCAGACTGGCAGCCATCTTTGATTATTTGTTTAAAGGGCCACTAAAATGAAAATTTCACTTTCTTTAAGATTTCCACAGTAGCAAATATGCATCAATCTAAAACCTTCTGTGCAATCCGTTTTCAAAACTTTGAACTCTAAAGTGATGAAATTCGCCGTCTAAATCGGATAATCTCGAGTAAACGATCTCCAGCGCGGCCATTACCCTATGACTCACAAAAGGAACCGCTCGGGAAGCCAGAGAGGGCTGCTGCGTCTGGAGAGGCTGGCGACCGAGACCCGCGTGAAGTTATGCTGTGCGAGGGTGGTGGCACTTTAATAGGCAGCTATTATTTTTGCTTCGCAGCGCACCTTCGTCGCGCATTCTACACATCATCAGATCGCTCCGATGCGCGTTCGCTGTTAGTACCCCCCCCCCCCCACTTGTCAGACGACTCCGCTATCATTTTGCGTTCATTTCAGCATCTTGTTCCTTTTTTCACTCGAGCGTTGGTTTTGTGGAACTTTCAAACATTTTACCTGCGACGATAAATCTACTGTTTTGAGATACTTGAGAATATCACTGTATGAAGTTCAACTGTCACCTGTCATCATGCCAGAGAAATGTGTTGCCAAATGGTGCTGTAACACAGCCAGTAGGGGTGTGTCAGTGTTCGCATTCCCTGAAGCAACCCACAGGCAGTGGAAGCAGTTCGTTTGTATCAAGCGAAAATGGAACCACACATTAAAAGATAGGCGAAAGCCTTTCTTATGCTCTGAGCACTTCACTGGAAGCTGCATCAAGACTCAAAGAGTGCAGTGAACTCCAGCCATGGATAAAATCTATTTCCAACCATCTGTACTGGTGTGCTAGGTCCTCACTTGGTCATGCTAGTAAGAAGCTAACAGTAGCCAAACGGCAATCTGTTGCCTACCATGTACAGGATAAGCACACTGGTCACAGTGATTTATACCCTGCATGTGAGCATGACACACTTGATCAAGAGACCAGCAGGAAGAAACAATGGATTAAGCCCAGTAAGTTAATGTCATGTCAATGAAAATTAAACATTGAAGGTAGGTACAAACTCAATGAACCATACTAACACTTACTGCTGGCTTTGTGTGATCAGACACCAAGGCAGCTGAAAAATTGGAGGATATCATCACCAACAAACTACTGTGCCGTGACATAAGGAAACTTAGCCCCCTATATCAAACATCATCAGTTGAAGCATTTCATTCAACCATCCTCCACTTCTCCCCTAAAATGACTGTATATCCTTACATGGGTATACTTATCAGGTAAAGTCATAATAATAACATATTTTCAATATGAAGCCAGTACCAATTCAAGTGGATGTAATTGATTATGTTTTGT
This sequence comes from Urechis unicinctus, assembly GCA_034190875.2. NCBI lineage: Eukaryota > Metazoa > Annelida > Polychaeta > Xenopneusta > Urechidae > Urechis > Urechis unicinctus. The sequence continues at coordinate 30,191,334 of CM067350.1, read as the reverse complement.
TTCAATGTTTGTAGACTCTATTTGGGTGGGATGCATTTCATTGAGAACAGTTGTCGAACACAGGCAGTTAACAAGAAAGGGGAGCCAATTTATCCCATCAAGTATCCCAAGTACAAGAAAGGAGACTACATTGTCAAGGCCAAAAAAAGAGAACAAGCTTTCGGTAAGAATTTAACAATTTACTTTGTATATATATACTTACAGATCAGAGACACTAATAATGAAATATGTGATGAGTAAGCATATAATAATATAAAACTGTATTATATTATTTTCAGACTAAGTGAACATCTTGAACAATTTCTTGTTCAATGAAGTTGCTGTCAACCCAAAGAAGTTTGCACATCTGCTTGATGAGTTTGATGTTCCTCCACCAATGTGCTCGTCATATGTCAGACCTGACAAAGCCACAGCTGTACTCCTACATAGTTCAAGATTTAAATGAGGAATTCATGGTGTTCACCATAGATCAGGTTTAAATCCTTTATATTGTGCCACTTCACTGGGGAATCCCTTCCTGATCTGTGCCTCAGCACACGCTGGTAGTGGAACTCTGATGTGCTTCCCGAGATATCCCCAACACCATTGCACCAGTTGTTTGTAAGCTGTATACCTCTACCGCCTGGAATCATACATTTGGAAATTATTGGAACATATGTTCAATAAACCAAGCTTAGTATAAACAACTTTAAATTTGATAAAGGATCAATAATCCACTCACTTGTGCATAGCTTGTTCCCCACCATTACTGTACCTTTGTATATATGACTGATATGCAACTCTTGAGTGCCCAAGGATTGAGACACACCCCATCAAATCCGGGGTGATGTATGATGCATGTGACAGGAGAGTCATGCAGTTCATTTGATTCATTGAGTGTCAGCCATCACTTTTTTACCTGAGGGATTTCCTGACAGCACACACACTCTGTGGCGGTGAGCATTTGCGTGCAGTGAGAGCAACTACACCTGAAAGAATACAACAGCATATGTCACATTATTATGTTTCAACAGTACTTTTTCAAATATTTTAAGATTTTTCAAAGTGTTCTGATATAACATCTTTGTCATTGATGGAATTTAATTGTGGAAAATGTATTCAACATGTCAAATGGTCTAAGCTATGGATATTTGCACATACTTTGATAAAATAACTTATAGCAACGCGGAACCCCTATCTAAACGGTAAACACCGAAACGTGAATGATTATCTAAACAAAATGCTCGGTAGCTGAAGGGAAAGATCCTAGTAGAGCTATAAATATCAATAGACTATACCGTCTATCCATGTCGTCTTTGAATATGATGCTAACTGATAGTATGTAGTCAAGGTTAGAGACGGGCGCTTAATGACCTCAATCAGGTTTAATCAAATTACAATGTGTGATAATCGCGTGATCGGATCAAAATTGTTTATTTACCAGGAATCGATGCACAGCTGCAGTCGATTTTCTTCTTGTGGGTCTTCCTCTGACGGCTCCGCCCACATCAATGCGCCGGGATCCTCTTCGTGCTCCGGTTCAAACTGATACGGTTTAATCTCAGGTTCTTAATCAATTTGATCTGTTGACTCTGACGGAGCATTGCAGTCAATTTCATCCTCGAGGTAAACCGCAAATTCATCGAAATCGTCGTTAAAACTATCCGTATCGCTCAAACACTCCTCTGCGGACGCCATTGTCGCTGTGAACTCGGTCAACTCCTTTTGTGATGTCATACTCGCGCGACCTTGACCCCGCCAGTTTGCGCAGCACGGCGCGACAAGTGCAACTTTAAACTCTAATAACTTCGTTATTTGTCCGACTACACACCTCAAACCTTCACCAGAGCATTTCTCATGCACGAATCTTTAGGTATATGGAATAAAAAAAATCGTTTTAGTGGCCCTTTAACAGCATTGAAGAATTCCCAGTGTTCCCTTTAGAATACTTTCATCGAGCATGAAGCAAATTCAAGATCTCGTTGGAATCTATTGAGATTACTTTGAATGATTGCGCCACATTGCTTTTTTACTCCAAAATGTTATCATCCAAATGGCCGACCAAGAAGAAAACAATTCCCTGGCACCCCAACGACGTCTCTACATCAAACAGTCACCGTTCAGATTGTCTGATGATCAAAAATTAAGTTTCACAAGCCATTCATATCCTAGCACTAGTATTCCAGGCTTAACCACGTATCACAAGCGAACACAAATGTTGGTGTTTAATCCTTTTCATTAGTGTTGCAACACGAATACTCCAGTCTCTCTGTGGTCGATGTTCAAGTCAGCCTTTTGATAGAGAGCGTCAGCGTCGAAATATGTGCGTGTTTTGGAAAGCATTGCTCGTTTAACTCTGCTGATGACTTGTTATCCGTTCTCGACGGCGTAGAACTGATGGCCTTTGATGAGCATAAAAACTTGGTCCATGATTTGTGGGTCTAGTGCAAGTTTGAACAATTTGGTGAGCCATTCTTATTTATGCCGCATGTGATCTCATTGTCCCTTTGCCCTGCCGTGCCTTAATCGAGTCCTTGCATTGTCTGCCCTCTTTGTGGCGCATTAAAATTAAGAGCTCAGCTGAAACACTGTTGTGTTGGATTTGGTTCTCCGTTGCTGTCATTTTGCCTTCCAAGGACAACATTTTTCTTTCCTTAGGAACACTTAATGGAGCTCTTTTGAGATCTAGCGCATACATTTGCACTGCACATTTCTTCCAATGTTTTTTGATGAGTTGACTGACACCATAATATACTCAGACAAAGAACGTGTTTTGTCAATTGTTTTCTGCAGCCATCTAGTTTTCTTACAGTTTGCTTCAATTAATCATTCATATTCCTGCAACAGCAACCCTGTCATAGTCAAGATATTTACAGGTTTAAATAACAAGTACTATTGTGTTCATGTGTTAGCCCATTCCGGGTTTCTCACTGAGGTCAGCAGAAAAGGTTTTTTAACATTTCGATTTGTTTCCATGTGAGTCTAGCTATTTGGTCGGCTGCCGATTTTATTTTAATCCAAAATGTTTCAAGCCGGCTTTTAACATCGAAGGCGTAATCTCTGAAGACTGTTTCAGTGGAAATTTATAACCTAGCAATTCATTAAACTGCTGCCGCAAGAGGCGCATTTACTCAGAAAACCTAAACATATTTATTATTCTCAACAGAGAGACAACGAAATTAAAATTGCTGAAGTTCGCACCAGGTGGTGATTCTATAACTGGTGGTAATTCGTAAACCGTCATAACGTCGAAGAGCTTTGTCTATGTAAGCCGTAAGTCCCAATATGTAAAATAAAATGTAATTCAATTGGATGCTTTAATTTATTAACAAGATTATGAGTGAATGTGCACATAGGAGTGCACTGATACCTGTGATGGTGGGTGGGTATAACCCTGGTCAGTGAAACCTTGCCCCGCCCAAATATAAGCTATACAAGAATGGGCAAAGTATCATCGGAACAAATGTCATCCAATTCCGAGCCAGCGGAGGTTTATTGACCTGATCTAATCTCATATCCCCTTACTAAAACGTACAAGGATCAACTATAAAATCGACATTCTTGTAAGAACACAGTCTTTGAAATAAAGATCCGCATTGTTTGTGAAACTTGATTCCATTCTAGGAGTTACCTTTATCCTCTAGGGAGCGGATATCCACCTCTTATGCATCATGGGGCGACACGCTGTCCTGGCGGTTCGGTAATGAATTCCGTCTCTCGGGCGTCTTTGCTTAAACAAACGCTTCTCTTAGCGATCGATAACCGAGAGATGGTGATACATCTAGCTGTCATTGACCATTTTTTATTTGTTTGGTTGTGCCAGGTGGTAAAGATAATTGATAATGTAACGCACAATGTTTCCGTGCTGTGGACGTGCTCATGCTACTAGTCCAGGCAATGCATTGGATTGTTGTGCTGCGTAGCGGCGGCTCTGTTAGGCTTTTGAGAGGGATAACTCCGGAGAAATGAAAATTTTATCCATGAAATTGCTTTCGGCTTAGATATGAAATTGGCTATTTATCTTAGCATGACTCAAAGGCAGCTCTTGTTGAATGGATTAGAGAATCGTAAACCACTGTCATTGTCACAAAACGTTATATGCTAATCCTGTCGATGACGTGACTACCATGCGAACCTCTTCATCCAATATGAGGTGGTTTTGACATCTCGGATTACCATTAACAGAGAGGACTGGTGAGACCTGAATATATGATCATTGGATACTCTCATATTTGTCTATTTGTCAGAAGGCATATCGTTATCCAATGCGAATCCATGCACGCTTGCAATGAAGTTACCGGTGTGTAGCACGATTGGAAAGGCGTGGTATTATTGAAACTTCACACAGAGTGTACCGCTGATTCTTTTTAAGCCCATGCAATCATATTCATGATATTTACAGGTACCAGTCTCATTTTGTTTGGAAGTGCACTCATTGTAAAGACATCCTACATCCCAGCAGCACCGACGCAGTGTGCACTCTAACTTTGTTAAATGCTGCGGGTGCACTGCAGTAGCAAACAATGTGGTGTAACGTAAGAACACATGCTCCCACATAAGCTTCTGCGTGTGAACTTATGCTTCGGTTATGGAAAAGTAGAAAAAGCTGCTTCTGTTTTGGTGTGCCATCAACATTACTATAACTATGGTACATTTGATTTGGTTGATAGTAGCTGGTTACCTCTTAACCCGGCTTATCTTGAAGCATGTGAAACGCGTCAATAAACACAAGAAAAGTTTGAATGATGCGAATGATGAAATCAAACGAAACTACAATACACCTTGAACAAAATAGCAAAGGAAGATATCATTTTCGTCAAAGCGCATCATTCAAACTTTTCTTTACAACTATCCGTGTTTATTGACGCGTTTCACATGCTTCAAGATAAGCCGGGTTAAGAGGTAACCAGCTACTATCAACCAAATCAAATGTACCATAGTTATAGCGGATGAAGACTGGTAGATGCACGAATGTTTGACGGACACTTGGATGTGATCGAGATTGTGGTGCAATCTGACCGACGGGTGAACAATCGAGAATCTACTGTACTTGCCCAAGTGTCACGGGTAGAGTTATTGTCTATTGATATATAACACAATGCAACGAGACCAAACGTATCTAGGTTGACATTTGCCTTTTTTTTCTTGATTGACAGCGGTCTGTATCTTAGTACAGAACAATTGAAGCGGGGTTAATAATCTCATGTATACCCTGGTCACTGTCACAAAATAAATATAGCAGACACACGAATAAAGGGTATTATGGCTACATGACAGACTAATTCAGTAGCAATAGTGAGTTATCTCTGACCAAAACCACATTGAAATCATCAGTTCGTTAGTGGCGCACTGCAGTACTTATTCTTAAGTACATTGCTGGCAAGGTGTTTCATCTGTGAAAGGATAACTAGTTAAGCCACAGTTTATCATAGACTTCAAGAACACATATTTGCTATTGTAGTGTTTTTCAGGGAGGTCATTTTGTATCATGTACCACAATTTCCACTGAGGACATCAGTAAACAATTGATTTTATCCACATTCAAACTCCCACCCATTATAAGCTCACCAAAAGTCATTAAAATCCGAACCCACTGCAAGCTGCCTTGCTTACATCGCACCAACAACCTGACCATAGCGACCCGATTCTTGTTTAGGATTCAGTTTTTCTCGATGAATTCGGCCACAGTATTGCATTTATTTTTGTTCCCTTAAGGCGCAGTGTTGCCAAATAAGAGAAGTCACAAATCGAAATTCAAAGAGCTAAAACGTTTCATGTCAGGATATGGTACGGCTCCTGAAGATATATTGCTCGACGATTCCGGTCAACCTGACCGTCTTTGTAAATCCCTCATGACTCGATTGATCAATATAAGTGGCATTCCCATCACTGGAAGAGAACGCATCCGAGCCATTATTCACACCAAGGCCCAACATTGCTCAGAGAATCTTTTTGGCAGACATTTAGCCCCCATTTCGTAGCCTTTGTACATATAAACACCACACAACGACTGACCTTCTTGTTGGCTGGACTATCGTCTTGACATTAGGAGCCAGATAGCTCGATAACTGCTTTCCCATTACCCCAGTGCTTAACCCAATTCGCACGTCAGTCAGTTGCCCGTGTACATACCTGTCTGAGTTGTGTGTTCACTGAACTAAAATGAGCCAATTGCTGGCATTTCGCTCACTATTTCCAGGGATTGTAGAGTGCCATTCATTACGGTCATAGACATGCCTTGTCATATATACATACATAGATATATATATATATATAGATATAGATAGAGAGATATATAGATAGAGAGATAGAGATAGAGATATAGAGATACAGAGATAGATAGATATCTATAGAGAGATGGAAATATATATATATAGATAGATATATAAAGAGATATAGATAGATATAGAGAGAGATCTATAGAGATCTATATCTCTATATATCTATCTCTCTCTGTCTCTCTCAGAGATATATCTATCTATCTCTCTATATATATATATCTCTCTATCTATCTATATCTCTCTATCTATATCTCTCTATATATATATATATATATATATATATATATATATATATATATGTACATATGTATTTATACAGTCGCGTTATTCCGGTACCGAGTGGCGCGTATGTGGCGTATAATCCTACATGGCGACAAGAAATCAATGTACATCCATGAATGAAAATCATTCCCATCTGATGTGTTGCGTAATGCCTGAATGTTGTGAGGTCTCTGCGTAACGGTTTGATTCATAATAGCGATATCTGGCTAGTCCGATCACAACCTACAACAGTCACGTGCCAGAAGTTTATACAACGTTGTGCACGATGTTCAGAATCGGGTCTCACAGCTCGGGGCTTTGCATTCAGCACAGCCATGTACCAATACGGTAATGGATAATAATTATGTAGTCGTTCCTTTATCGATCTGCACGGCATACTCAATTCCGGTGTAATCGCACGGTTAGGATTAGCACTGTGTACAGACTATACCACAGAAGCTAGAATAGGAAAGGATACGAAATTACCTCCTGATGATTTCAAGGTGGTTTAGGTCAGAGATAACTCACTATTGCTACTGAATAAGTCTGTCATGTAGCGATAATTCCCTTTATTCGTGTGTCTGCTATATTTATTTTGTGACAGTGACCAGGGTATACATGAGATTATTAACCCCGCTTCAATTGTTCTGTACTAAGATCAAGAAAAAAAAGCCAAATGTCAACCTAGATACGTTTGGTCTCGTTGCATTGTGTTATATACCAATTGGCAATAACTCTACCCGTGACACTTGGGCAAGTACAGTAGATTCTCGATTGTTCACCCGTCGGTCAGATTGCACCACAATGTCGATCACATCCAAGTGTCCGTCAAACATTCGTTCATCTACCAGTCTTCATCCGCTATAACTATGGGACATTTAATTGGGTTGATAGTAGCTGGTTACCCCTTTACCCGGCTTATCTTGAAGCATGTGAAACACGTCAATAAACATGGATTTAAAGAAAAGTTTGAATGATGCGCTTTGACGAAAATGATATCTTCCTATGCTATTTTGTTCAAGGTGTATTGTAGTTTCGTTTGATTTCATATCGTTACGATATCGTTTGTCGTTTTGGGTAAATAAAGTTCCTTTCTTTGAGCACATATATCTCTTTGTCGAAATTCACATCACTGCCCAAATGCGATGTTAGTTATTGACTGGAATAATGCTTCTCTTTTGTCCTCCACCTCATGATGAAAACATACATAAACTGAAATGCTCTTTCAATAATGCAATGTATGCAAAGCATCATACATATGGCCCTACAGCAAAACCTCAATTGAATAAAATAAAAGACAAGGCTTTAGATATATATATATATATATATATATATATATATTATATATATATATATAGATATATATATATATATAGATATATATATATATATATTATATATCTATAGAGAGATATATATATCTCTAGAGATATATATATATATATATATATATATATATATATATATATATATATATATATCCGATATATATATACAGATATACAGCTATATATACTTATATCTATTACACGATCAATAATGAATGCCCATAATACGTAGGTATAAATTGCTGCAGAATTGCACATTAAGCCGAGAGCTTACACATCTGGTGAACGCGCCCTATGTTATTAATGTCACACCTACGGTGATGTCCGTCTACGCTGCAGTAATACTTATTTGTCCCCTAATCGCAGCATCGGACTGAAGGCGTGTTTCATTTCTTAGGTGTGTCGGCTTGTAGGCTAATGAGCAAATTCATAGAGAGAGAGAGTAGGCTTACGTACTCTATAAACATCACAGACTACAAATCGATTTTATAGGACGTCTTTGTACATGAGTGTTAGAATGCATAACCTACCTTTTAAAGTTGAAAACGCATTGTGCGCTGTTTCATCTTGAAGTCAATCGTGCCAACCTCACGATTTACGGTTGCAGAGGCAGCTTTTCTGCGTTAAAAAATATCGCCGGTTATATAAGAAGGCTCAGACGTGTTAATGAGTAGAACACAACGCCACGTAAACCACAAATTCAAAACTAAGATAGGACATACATCCAGGCTTTTATAAATGTATGTATTGTGGCATTTTTATCCACTGGTCGTTAGTAATAAACGCTTATTATCCGTGGGCCTCAGCCACTTCTGACGTTTACTGACTGATACGTAGACAAAAGTACTTAGGACTGACAACTTATGGTACTTCAATAATTATCATATTCAGTGCAGGCATTTCGCAGACACTGTTGGTCTGCGGCTATCGACCGTTTGCACGAAATGTAAAACACTGACCTGCTTGTGACCGGCTTTTAATTTCTCACAAGCCAACAGTATAACAGTTGGTCTTAACGATCGATGTCCCACGAATCGCTACTATTGTGTTTGTCTTTGATGAAGCATGGAAGGTCTATGGAGATATTACCGATTACCATAGTTGAGAAAACCACAGTCCCAGTGTGAATCCTCACAATGTAATTCACGGGAAGCCAGCTGCCAATGAACAGCCAGCGTTTGCATCATGCAGATCGTTTGTTGCGCTTGTTTCTGGCCAATGTCTTCTGGTTTCTTTTCGCAGTACGCGCATGTGTGACTTGAGGAGACGCGGGAAGTTGACATCAAACCAGCTCATAAAAGCGAGATATAGAGAGATATATAGAGATAGAGAGAGAGAGATATAGAGAGAGAGAGAGATAGAGAGAGATATAGAGATATATAGAGAGATATAGAGATATATATAGATATATATATAGATATATATATATATAAATATCTATATATATATACATATATATATACATATATATTTATATATATGTTTATATATATATATATATATGTATATATTTATATATATACATATGTATATATCTATGTGTGTGTATATATATATATAATTATATAAAGATATATATATTTATATAAATGTATGTATAGATATAAAGATATATATATATATTGATATATAGTTATACCTATATTATATATATGTATATATATATATATTTATATATGTATGTATATATCTATATATATACAGACTCAGATATACAGCTATATATACTTATATCTATTACACTATCCATAATGAAAACCCATAATACGTTGGGAAAAAATTGCTGCAGAATCGCATATTAAAGCCGAGAGCTAACACGTTTAGTGAAAGCGCCCTAGGGGAGAGATAGAGAGGGAGATAGAGAGAGATATATAGATGATAGATAGAGATATATATATATAGAGATATAGATATATATATAGAGATAGATATATCTATATATATATATATCTATATATATATATATATATGTATATATCTCTATATATATAGATATATATCTAGATATCTATATATATATATATATATATATATATAGATATATATATCTCTATATATATATATATATATATATATATATATATATATATATATATATATATATATATATTGTTGTAAATGTGCGATCCGTGCAGACTCGTCATAACTTAGATCACAGGCATTCGCTTCCCTCGCCGCATGACATCGTAAACCTTGACTCACATGTGTTTGATCCTAATGTCAGTTACGCCAAGTTCTCTCATGCAATACATCATGCGATCACTTACTTTGGCCCAGTCATTCCTGTATTCAAGGCGTACCCTAAAACTTCCGCAACGTGCGGCCTTCTTGTTCTTCATGGTATATTCCGCTTGCCAGGAACAGTTTGTGTCACTCATCCGTTACAATAGACACGATAATTGAAGTTATTACCGCACTGTGATTCGCTTGTGTCTTGATGTTTGTGATACGTAACACAACTCTTATGCCTCACAATAACAAGGAGAAAAATCTACCCTGTTTTACGTCATAGTTTAGGCCGTGTTGGGGCTGTTTCTGACAAGTGAATGTGACATGCTCTCACGTTTGAGGTGCAATGGACTGGATAAAAAGTTTCTGCGATATTTCTACTTAATGGACCTCCTCATTCTTCTACCGATTTTGCTCTCGAAACCTTCAAACTGTTACAGGACCCAAATCAAATATATGACTTAACACCTGACCTATCATAAACGACAAGTTTGATTTATCTGCCCAGAATCGGCCTATATGTAAAGGGATAGTAAGACAGACCACCTGCCCTATGCTCATATATGCAGTATCTGACGGTAGCGTTCCATCAGCGAGGTTATGTAAAATGGTTGGTAAAATAATGAATAATTAACAAACGTATCAGTTTCATCTGACTCGACGGAATTGTTGATGCAGCATGTAACAAGATTTATTGTTGGAATTATTCAGCCAAACGGGATGTTTGCTCTCGGCAATTGATTGCGGAATGGCATACATCCAGAACATCAAATTCACTCAAACACTTATACACAAAATATTCATAAATGACCAACAATAAGATCTTAATAAATTATTTAGCCACCCATTTGTTTACTTCAGGACGACTACCAGCTGAGTAAACTCATATATCGTTAGTATAAACGATTTTTTAAACAGAATGAAGAATCACGAAGTGTGTCCAATCCAGTCATTATAGTCTACACCATGGACAGCTTATTAAAAAACATCACAATCATTGCTGAACCGCTGTGTTAGACAAGCATTAACAAGGGTACAATTTACAAAACTATGATTCTTATCATTAGTCGTAGTCATTTGGTGACGTCCCAGGCATTTCTCTAGTCACTGATTGGTACATTACAAAATATGTTGTTGATAAACGGTTCAAGTTATTGCATTTTAAGGTCATAAAATAACACAGATATCATCTAATGTGTTTTATGTTTTGTTACAAAAGAGAGTAACTTGTCCGAAGTCAACCACTCAAAATTCCCAAAGCGCATCTAATTTATTACTCTACACATGTTGAAATATGTTATTCAAGCACACAAATTGATTCGATTTGACATTATTACCGAATTTGTGAAATATTCTCTTTTTTATATAGCCCAGCAACACGCTAACCCACGCATAACAATAATGCTATCAGGAAAAGGAACATTCTCTGACTTTAACCTTTTTTCACACCTCAAGGGCATCAAGTCACATCTGTCACCCCACACTGTCGAATCGTGCTACGGGTATTGCCTTTCAATGTTCTTATTTCTATTCCCGGAACACTAGAGGAATTCATTTCCAATGCACTCTGACATAAGATGGGTCTGCTGTTGATACATCACCCCCTGTGTTTTAAACTAATGGATAATGGTCGCGTAATGGCAACTGGAGCTAACCGTGGGCGCGCCCATATCTTATTACTCAGTCCTTGGCCGTATTTGTTGTCTAAAAGGACACGACCCCTGCTCTTCTACGCAGTTGAAGTTTTAACATTTCGATGAGTCAGCCGATGCATCACCTACCTTTTAGAGTTGAAACGCATGTGCGCTGTTTCATCTTGAAGTCAATCGAGCCACCTCATCGATTACGGTTGCAGAGGCAGCTTTTCTGCGTAAAAAAATATCGCCGGTATATATAAGAAGGCTCAAGACGTGTTAATGAGTAGAACACAACGCCACGTAAACCACAAATTCAAAAAACTAAGATAGGACACATACATCCAGGCTTTTATAAATGTATGTATTGTGGCATTTTTATCCACTGGTCGTTAGTAATAAACGCTTATTCTCCGTGGGCCTCAGCCACTTCTGACGTTTACTGACTGATACGTAGACAAAAAAGTACTTAGGACTGACAACTTATGGTACTTCAATAATTATCATATTCAGTGCAGGCATTTCGCAGACACTGTTGGTCTGCGGCTATCGACCGTTTTGCACGGAAATGGAAAACACTGACCTGCTTGTGACCGGCTTTTAAAAATTTCTCACAAGCCAACAGTATAACAGTTGGTCTTACGATCGATGTTCCCACGAATCGCTACTATTGTGTTTGTCTTTGATGAAGCATGGAAGGTCTATGGAGATATTACCGATTACCATAGTTGAGAAAACCACAGTCCCAGTGTGAATCCTCACAATGTAATTCACGGGAAGCCAGCTGCCAATGAACAGCCAGCGTTTGCATCATGCAGATCGTTTGTTGCGCTTGTTTTTCTGGCCAATGTCTTCTGGTTTCTTTTCGCAGTACGCGCATGTGTGACTTGAGGAGACGCGGGAAGTTGACATCAAACCAGCTCATAAATATATAATATATATATATATATATAGATCTATATATAGAGATATATATATATATAGATATATATATATATATATCTCTATATATATATCTATATATATATATATATCTCTATATATATATATAGGTGATAAGGATAGACATCTATATATACATATACTCTATTCTATATATGTTTCTCTATATATATATATATGTCTATCTTTCTCTCTCTATCTCTCTGTGTCTATCTGTCGCTATCTCTCTATGTTATCTCTCTCTCTATTCTCTCCCGCTCTATCTCTTTATCTCCATGTCTGTCTAGCTCTAAGCTCTCTCTCTATCTTGATCTCTCGTTCTCCCTCTCTATCCTGTCTATCTATATATATATCTTATATATGTATGTCTCTATCTCTATATCCAGATATACAGCTATATATCCTTCTCCTCTATTACACTCTCCATACTGCCCCCCCCATAATACGTTGGGTAAAAAATTGCTGCAGAATCGCATATTAAGCCGAGAGCTAACACGTTTAGTGAAAGCGCCCTATGTTATATATATATATTTATATATATATATATATATATATATATATAGATAGTATATATATGATATATAGATATATATATATTATATATAGATATATATATATATCATATATCTATTAGATATCTGTCTATATATCTATATCTAGATCTATCTATCTCTATATATATCTCTCTCTATCTATATCGCTATCCTCTCTCTATATATATCTCTATATATATATATATATATCTTATATATCTGCTCTCTCTATCTATATATATATATATGTTGTGTAAATGTGCGATCCGTGCAGACTCGTCATAACTTAGATCACAGGCATTCGCTTCCCTCGCCGCATGACATCGTAAACCTTGACTCACATGTGTTTTTGATCCTAATGTCAGTTACGCCAAGTTCTCTCATGCAATACATCATGCGATCACTTACTTTGGCCCAGTCATTCCTGTATTCAAGGCGTACCCTAAAACTTCCGCAACGTGCGGCCTTCTTGTTCTTCATGGTATATTCCGCTTGCCAGGAACAGTTTGTGTCACTCATCCGTTACAATAGACACGATAATTGAAGTTATTACCGCACTGTGATTCGCTTGTGTCTTGATGTTTGTGATACGTAACACAACTCTTATGCCTCACAATAACAAGGAGAAAAATCTACCCTGTTTACGTCATAGTTTAGGCCGTGTTGGGGGCTGTTTCTGACAAGTGAATGTGACATGCTCTCACGTTTGAGGTGCAATGGACTGGATAAAAAGTTTTCTGCGATATTTCTACTTAATGGACCTCCTCATTCTTCTACCGATTTTGCTCTCGAAACCTTCAAACTGTTACAGGACCCAAATCAAATATATGACTTAACACCTGACCTATCATAAACGACAAGTTTGATTTATCTGCCCAGAATCGGCCTATATGTAAAGGGATAGTAAGACAGACCACCTGCCCTATGCTCATATATGCAGTATCTGACGGTAGCGTTCCATCAGCGAGGTTATGTAAAATGGTTGGTAAAATAATGAATAATTAACAAACGTATCAGTTTCATCTGACTCGACGGAATTGTTGATGCAGCATGTAACAAGATTTATTGTTGGAATTATTCAGCCAAACGGGATGTTTGCTCTCGGCAATTGATTGCGGAATGGCATACATCCAGAACATCAAATTCACTCAAACACTTATACACAAAATATTCATAAATGACCAACAATAAGATCTTAATAAATTATTTAGCCACCCATTTGTTTACTTCAGGACGACTACCAGCTGAGTAAACTCATATATCGTTTATAAACGATTTTTTTAAACAGAATGAAGAATCACGAAGTGTGTCCAATCCAGTCATTATAGTCTACACCATGGACAGCTTATTAAAAAACATCACAATCATTGCTGAACCGCTGTGTTAGACAAGCATTAACAAGGGTACAATTTACAAAAACTATGATTCTTATCATTAGTCGTAGTCATTTGGTGACGTCCCAGGCATTTCTCTAGTCACTGATTGGTACATTACAAAATATGTTGTTGATAAACGGTTCAAGTTATTGCATTTTAAGGTCATAAAATAACACAGATATCATCTAATGTGTTTTATGCTTTTTTGTTACAAAAGAGAGTAACTTGTCCGAAGTCAACCACTCAAATTCCCAAAGCGCATCTAATTTATTACTCTACACATGTTGAAATATGTTATTCAAGCACACAAATTGATTCGATTTGACATTATTACCGAATTTGTGAAATATTCTCTTTTTATATATAGCCCAGCCAGCAACACGCTAACCCACGCATAACAATAATGCTATCAGGAAAAGGAACATTCTCTGACTTTACCTTTTTTCACACCTCAAGGGCATCAAGTCACATCTGTCACCCCACACTGTCGAATCGTGCTACGGGTATTGCCTTTCAATGTTCTTATTTCTATTCCCGGAACACTAGAGGAATTCATTTCCAATGCACTCTGACATAAGATGGGTCTGCTGTTGATACATCACCCCCTGTGTTTTAAAACTAATGGATAATGGTCGCGTAATGGCAACTGGAGCTAACCGTGGGCGCGCCCATATCTTATTACTCAGTCCTTGGCCGTATTTGTTGTCTAAAAGGACACGACCCCTGCTCTTCTACGCAGTTGAAGTTTAACATTTCGATGAGTCAGCCACCGCAGTGTACGGTATTTTGACCATACCTGCGTGTGATATGGCCATCTAACACACAAGCATACACTGCTAAGTATACGCCAGGCCGTATCCATAGAAGCGCATATTTTACGTCGAGTAATAATATTGTTCAGCAGTTGGTAACTGCAATGTTATATACTGTCCAAAGTTGATAACAGCTCAATATATGCATAGTCTGTCATCGCATTCTTGATAACAATCGCAGAAGTTAATTACCAATATTTTGCTAATAAAAATGGCGATATCGAGGCATAAATAGAAGATCATTACATGACAAACTGATGGTACCTTCCAGAAAGATGCAGTGCATTTCAGATGATTTGGAGAGCGAAGCTAATGGCCTCTGAATTACCGCGCTAAAATCACTTGCCCTTATCTTTAAAGCCAATTCCACTTCACTGTTGGCTATGAGATTTGAAAGCTTCATTTGCAAAACACTTAGTGGAAGGTGATTGCCGTTGTTAAATCGAGTGCACAACTAAAATATCAGCGTGACATTCAAAAACCAGTGTGACATTCAAAACACGATTGAATGAATCGAAATGCACACAATGTTTTTATTGTGCATTGAATATAAGCGTTGGTCAAAGGGTGCAGTTCTATTGGTGTAGTCATCCGTTGAATGTCATTGGGTGCTATTAATTATTTATAGGCTATCAGGTACACATATTCTGCAGTAGTTCAACAGGTGTATGTCATCAGCTATACGTCATCAGATGGACGTCATCGTGGGCCTGTACAACGTCGATCATACGCCAAACTGTGTTTGTTATTGGGTGGACAGCTTCACAAGAAGTGATATCTGCACGCATATAACGTGAACGTTGCGTTCAGAATATTAGGACACTCTGATGGCCGACTTACACTCAACAGCAGATTGACAAGTGTTGTGACCGCAGAGCCAAATATTTTTGTAACATACACACTTTCCAAGCTACAGAAGCTCCGTAACCTAATAAATGATAACTAAGACTAGGTTTTCCAGGCTCTCTGGTTGCAAAGGGACAACTCCAAGGTAGTTTCATCCGTTAGTAACCTATATGCCTAGCTTATCATTGATTAATACAGCTAATCATTATCTCGCGATGCTCGGTAAATCAACACAGACAGACTTAACTGTATTATTGTTAGAGCTAATAAACTACAGAAATATGATAAGGGAATTATTTCTCTACTTCCATGCAAGTTTCCGCAGTCATATGTGTGCAATAAAAGCGTTATATCAGGCTGTTCAAAGTAGTCCCTTGGTATGATTGTTCTAGTTATCTTGCCTTGATCTGGGCCTCCAACGCTGTGTTCAAAGAATTGCAAATACCCACGAAATGGATTTATCGTTGTCTTTGCCGTCTGTGATTGCAAGAGGAAAATCACTGAAATTGCCAGATGTGCCTCCACCTAATGTTGCGGCATCTTTTGGAAGAATTCATAGTATATAACCTCATTGTTCGCACCTCAACTCAAACCTGCCATTGACTATCTTTGCAGCTATCCATTGTCACGTTGAAGATGTAGTGACCTCGCTTAAACTGCATATTTACAATAAGGCATTAGCATCTAATAATGTTCTATAAGAATTCTCCTGAATCGACTATTTTAGTTTCTTCCTGTTATTCATGCATCTGTCTTTGCAGCTGCTGCTCGGCATAGTTTGTCTGCCTGGAAAGTTTGTTCAACCATAATACTGTTTGCTTCCCTATTAAAATTAAGCAGGGAATTATAACACAGTCATGGATGTCCATTGTCCCCTTTAACACTGTTTCCTGTGCTCTCGGGCGGCTGACAGCAGTAGATATATGGGTTGGAGTCCTCACTAGAATCGATATATACAGCCATGTTTTTCCCTTTTAGACAGGTGTCTGAAATGGCCGGATTTACTGCGTAAGCACTTCATCAATTGATCCTGTTGCAAACGAATCTGGCTCTACAAACAATGAAGCACGTGGACGTTTATATCATCGTCCATTTTTTTCACGTAGCTTGGGATTCTTGTTTTCTTAGCATTATGTTAGTTTAAACTACAAAGCCATCATCGCAGGATCCTGCAATAAAATGTATATACTTTATCCGTTTGGTGTTATGATTTACTTCATTGTAATGGTCACCAAAGAAAGTGAATTTAGAAGTATAGAGTTACTATGATAAGTAGTGATACATACTCGCTTGTCAGAGGCTCATGAAAATCGCCCCTTATTGTGTCGTTTCTTGCGACAAGTGCAGTCCTTCAGTTTTGCAAAGCGTACACAAGAGCACAACACCTAGTTATCCAGTCGCCACCCCTCAGTTCCGACGTCTCTCCGTCCAATGTGCTATCGTCGTTACTACCACTTGCATTCGCCATTTTTTTTCGAACCAATCGTCTTCTTCTTTGGTTCAAATTGATAAGCCTGCAGTTGTTCACCCTTCAAACCGCGACATAATGTATTAAAATAGTCTGTAACAAGCCAAATTCTTGCCGCTCGCAAGACAAGTAAACAAAGTAACTTTTCGCTGTTGGCTCCACTGACGTCACTCACCAAAATTGGCAGACCGGAATAAACGTTCGAAAAAAAGAAGAATACTATCGTAACTATAGTTCTCGCTGCCGTTAGAAACAAAAAATAGTCAACCAATGAGGACGATGGCAATCTTGTTAGACCGCCAATTTGACTAAAATATGGTTTATTAAAGTGCTGTCCACGAAATGCTCTTCCTAAGTGCTATAACAGCTATGTGTTCATTCGACAAAACTGGTCAAATCGAAACAGCCAGTTGCAGCTGTGACGAGCGGTGCCATGTTTGGATAGTCACTACGAATGATAAATCCAAGCAATCTCTACACATGCACATGAAGAAAGTCAATTACAAAGAACAGCCTTGTGCTGGTTAAGGTAAGAGAGATCGTGTTTTTATTCAGTACTTATTGTGTTCTTTTGCATTGTGTGTTCCATCCTTTCTGTGATATGGGGTATGACTGTTGAAGTATTTGTGGGTATTTGCCTTGAACAATATAAAAATCACCTTATTGGACTGAATTTAAAATATGATGTTTGCCTTTTACATAAAAAATTGATTTATGTATAGCACTGTTTAAGAAAAATAAGTCAGACATATACCAAATAAATTGGGACACAATAATAGGGGCCCGGCATTAACGATGTTTTAGTGGTGTCCATTTAAAGTCTTATTTTGCACATGAAGGATTATGTCGTGTATATTGGTCGGTGTGTACCATTTATGTTAAATTTATGTGTCATTGGTACTTATTATGTACACCATTCGATTAATTAATTCACGTTCCACGAAGATCCCCGTAAATAAATTGTCATCAGTGATTTTGGGTGGGCTATAACTGGTGACATGTGAAGGCTGTAAAGATGTCCATGTGATAGAAAGGACGTTGCTGCTAAATCGAATTATTTGAGTATTCTGGGGAGAGCTATATAGAGCTTGTGAGTCCCAGCATGTGATGCAGTTAATTATGTGCAAAATTTGGGTTGCGGTGTACCGCCTTACTGCGCAGGAAATTTATCCAGAGTAATTGTTGCGCATTCTCATTGAATGTGTGGCTTTTATTATTCGAGTACCTTCATCAATTGCCATGCATTCTTGAAATGGGTTATGGCAAACATTTGTTGATGAGCAACGCGGTGGTCTGTAAACACGATCGTTCAATGATTTTCCGAAGCCAAACAACAATTAAACTTATTTCAAATCAACCCACTAGAAATTTTAGGTAACCAAATGAACGCACGTTCGAGTTATTGATGAACACGTCCATTACCAGATCCCGAAAGGCTGCGTAGTGTAACCATATCCATATACAATACCAGAGAACCGATAAGAGCATTATCATTCGATTGGCGGTGTTAATAGTGTTTGGTGTTTTGCTTAATGGTATATGTCATTTAGGGCAAACCCGTGCCAACAGGCAAGTCTACTTACAAAGCATAATCACAGGTAGCATCGGCTATCCAGCGGCCCATTACAGTAAAAGTGCGATGTTCAGTGCCCTTTCAATCTCTCTGTGTGCCCGCTGTGAGCTGCAGTATTATATTGCGTTAACCCTAAATGGCAACATGAGAATAGACGATTAGGGGGATTGCATAAATAACAGGACGTGTATCCACGTAAGCTCAATATTCAGACCAAATCGACCCCATAAGCGTGTGTTGAGCATTATTTATCATTTACGGATGCTCCCCTGTGAGGTCATTAATTTGGCTTACTAAGCAGTAACTTGTTGCCTCATAAATCACAGCCAAGCACGCGTTGCAGTATTCAATGCGCTTTGTTGCGCATAGCTGCAACACGCCAATCAATCTTTATTTTCTACTCTACTCTAACTAAGGTACAGTTTTATATAATTTTTAGATACCTGCATTTGTGCTTTTATTGAAGTTTTATGGCTACGGCTGACTGATGGTAGCGTGAGGGGATGTTAAGCAATTATTCCGCATCTTAGGGAAATACTACTCTTCTCATACATTTAATTCGTTAGGTGTTACGAATAAATTAATGCTGGTTTATTACCACTGCAACATTGGTATGGATTTGAAATGACTATTATCTGTTAGGAGCAATACATTTGCAGTTTGTTCATCTGAAAGTACACAATTGGCTTCAATCTAGATTAATCGTGTAGGATTCTCTATCGTTGCAGACGTATTTAAGGACGTCTTTATTTTGCTGAAAAGCTTGTTGACAATCCAAATAAACTTTAGTAAGGCAATTGCTTAACACCCGCTATTCCGACTCTGGCAAGGGTCAGCACAGGTCATCCACTGGTTAATTCCGACTCTTCCACTAGTAAATAACCGTTCATTAAGCCTGACAATTGGTCAATTTCACTTGTAATTCGCATTCACTCCATGACACTTGGGACCAGTTGCGTCGGTACGCCTGCATAATGTGTTGAAGTGAATTCTGAACAGATTCATCTTTGACCTACCTCCCATAATGAAGCCTACTGCTTAATTTGTCCGTTCTAAATTGAGTTAATCTAACGTAAGATATTTAATGGATGGCATTTTCCGGTCAGATTAGTCTGAACATATGCTCACAAGACCAATGAGCAGGCTTGTGCTGTTGCAGTAGTTATAGCAAAATTTGTAATGGGAGTAACAGTCATGTACAGTGGTTGATATGGCAAGAAAGGCTTTAGAAATATGAAAATGTATATTTACCAACCAGCCAGTAAAACATATTGATGCGATGGTAAGTTTTGGACTTGAACTCTATGCAATGATTGCCTTCCACGATGTAACGATATATGAAGTATTGTTTATTGATGAGTTCATATAATGTAATCAATGCCAACTGCAAAATGGCACATCTTTTTGGAGATGGTAAAATCATCAATTTAAGGAATCGAAGAGGTACGAACTTGTTGTCATCGATTAGCAAACGATATTATTATTCCGTTTGATTTATCGATTACTTAGCACTTGGGCATTTAAACAATAGCTGATGAAGAGGTTACTGCATTGTTTTGTCACCAATTGTTGCTACTGGTAAGCATCCGCTGTTTGTCTGACACAGTGAATTAAGGAATCCCCTATCAAGGCAATATATGATGACAAAGATGCTATTCTGGAAGCCGTTGGTCTTGATGGTATATGGCTGTGGGGACTCCACATCCGAGGGTAGTCACTCAAGCCGTCATTGTGCAAGAGATAAGATGCCTGGCAAACAAATTGGATAATTATCATTTAATAATGAACAATAGCTAGGCTACGTAACTTAATTTTATAATATAGTTATGATAAACACTAGATGACTTGATGGATTCCTATTACTATTTTGCCGTATCTTGTCTGATGGCAGCGGCTCTTTTCCCCATTCATTTCAAACAGACGTTACCCTTGCTAGTGGGGTTATGGGAATCCCTCGAATGAGCCATTTCATTCAATGCTAACAAACGAGTGACTTCAAACATAACTCGCCTTGTTTCTTTTGTACTCTATTTATATTTGTTTACATTATCCTATGCTTGTTTCGATATTAACGCTCAAATGCTTACTGACTATGTGGTGATGTTCATAATTTGCATAGCAGGTTAACCGGTATTAAATGGTACTAAATATCTGTTAGTAAACAACCTGAGCGCTGTTGGGTTTGTGTTAATAATGGCAGTAAAATTCAGTTCTTGTGTGTTTCTGCATCACCGATGGTGCATATGCAATACGTTAGAATCACCGAAAAAATACATTTTAACATTTGTGCAAATCCCTGAAATCAAGCAAAAATGTTAAATAAGGTATGACGCAATGCATTATCCACCGGGTGGGTTACATCCTCTTTCGGTGATGAGAATGCCACTTATACTGATCATTCTAGTAATGAGGGATTAACAAAGACAGCCACATTGTCAGGAACCGTCGAGCAATAGGTATTCAATAGCTGTCCTGACTTGGAACGTTTTCGCTCTTTGAATTTTGATTTGGCAACACCGCAACTTAAGATGGAAACAAATGAGATTCTATGACCAAATTCATCGAAAAAACTTAATTTTAAACAACAATCGAGTCGCTTTGGTCGGGTTGTTGGTACAATGTAAGCAAAGCAGCTTGCAGTGGTTTCGAAACACTGTTTAGCAAAACGAAGTGAGACAACCATGTGGCAGTTCAGTAATGCTTTACGTCGTCCGGCGATATTAAATTAATCCGACTCAATGGATAAACTGGTGTCACACAAACTCTCAATGCTATCTGCTTCCATGAGGTTTCCTGCCTTACGGTGATCGCCTAATATTTAGCCCCTTACACAATAGTATAGAACCTTAATGCATAAGCCAACATTCGTTCATTGTTCTTTCCATAATGCAATTTGCGCAAAGCATCATTTATATCACCCCCCCCCCCCCTCCCCCAGCACAATCAATGTAAGCCAGATGACCTTGTTTTTCTCAAAGTAATTCGTCGAACATGTGGATTGTGCATATTTCCAAACCGCCGGATTTATGTTGCAACTTTAGATCCTGTATTTGTGGTATTGCATTTGCACAGTATGAGCTGTTGTAAAATTCATTGATTTTGATCTCCAATTAGCTGCACGTATTTCTGCAATGACTAACCGTGATACTTTGAATAGCGTACCTAAGTCGTTGAGGGAATCATTTATACAAATTCAAATTTGCGGCATCCTTGCCTCCGAGGTAAGCACATTTCACTACAAATTTTAGCCAAAGCTCCATCTTGAATTCAAAAGTAAAATAATTTCTTTATAATCTTATATGCAGTATCTGACAGTGGCGTTCTATCATCGATGTTATATGTTTGATGAAATCATTCATACATAACGAAAGTAATCAATTCCTCGTACTTGACGGAATTATTGCTCTCGGCAATTGATTGCGGAGTAACAAATACTAAAAGCGTCAAATTCACACAATCACTTATACGCAAACTATTCATACATGACCAACAATAAGATCTAAATAAATAATTAAGCCACCCAAATTTTCTCTTAAGAAAGATCATCAACTTCGTTAACGCAGATAACGTCCCTATAAACAAATGTTTAAACAGAATGAAGGATCACAAAGTGTGTCCATTATTTGCAGTCATTATAGTCGATACCATGGTCAGCTTAACGGTAATGATTGCAATACTGTGATTCTCATCATTTGTCGTGGTCACTTGTTAATGTCTCAAGCATTTCTCTAGTCAATGATCGATACATTTAATGGTCAAAAGGTGGTCACATAGAAGTGAAAACCTCCCCCTTCTATAATATTTCCGCTGGGTTTTTTGTTCAACTGGCATGTTGTAAATGACATCTGAGCACAACACTGGCTGATGATGAGATGTTCTGAGTGGATGAACACACGTTTTAAGAACACTGACTGTCATGTACGTGTTCTGCTGATTTACCCTTGCCATAACTAGCAGGTTGTTGAGACCATGATGTGAGGGTTCTTTGGACTTTAATTTAAGTGCGAAACAACCAACGACAGCAGTGATATAGCCCCAAGCAGCTACGATTACAATGGGAATTTCTATTGATGTAGAGCCTCAATGGGGCAGGTGAGATGTTTAATAGCAATGGGCTTACCAAATCCCAACCCCGAGAAGATATTGAAGCAGTTTTGGGGCACGTCTTTTCGCTATAACACATTAGAAGAGGCCTCATAATGTATATTCATTAATGGGAGCAATAACGCAGCAAATGATTGTAAACAAGTCATTTAACCGAAATAGAATGCTTGTGAACAATTGACTTAACTTGTGATTTGGTTAAATTTTCATTAATATTATGCAATCCAGAGTCAATCACATTATTCATCCCAACACGCCTGTGACCAATTGAACGGACGCTTTCCGGCATACGCCCTAATTCAATTTACACACTCTGAACCTCAATAGGCCTAGTTAATACTGTGCTATCACTACATATAGTTTAGGATAAGTATTTATCACACTCTGCTTATCAAGATTAATTTTCCTACGATGGAATGACTTAGATGATTAATAAATGCTGTAGCTCTAGGGTGGGTGTGAACTCATCTGCTCTATTAAACAAAGTAATATAGGTCGCAAAACAAGTGATATAGGTTGTTAGAAAGTCTTGCATATGAAGCTGCCATGTGCAATACATTTTGGAAATGTCTGCCATAATAATGTTGCTAGGCACTCTTGTGCGCATTTTTTTACCTGTGCCAAAACGTTGGCAGCGGAGCCCCATATTTTAAGAGACCCAGGGGGGCTTCAGGAATTAGTGTAACCGTTGTATATTTAATCATGTAAATCTGCTATGTTCCAAGGGAAACAGGCGAGCGCAAAGATTGGTGAGGCGTCGTCGATGTGAATAAACGATGGATAAATATTGTAGAAGGGCTATGGAGTTAGATATCCGTTGTGTAACGGATGTCGCATATATCATGAGAAACATTGGTGACACGTCACAGAAAGGGCAATATTACGCCAGAAAAACGCAGTCTGGTACGCTACGCCAAGTCTATGACCGTATCCGCTAGCTGCGTGATCTGACATCATTGCTTGGCGTTTCAATCGGCCGAAAACATATGCACTTAAGATGTCATATGTTTGAAATATAACTCGCTGCGAGCTAGTATGAGGCGACTTATGTGATCAGTGCTTCAACATGAATTTCTTCTAAATCATTAGTAACGAAAGCCCTATTTGCACTGAACAAAACTGTGTTATGCCAATGCGAATCCGCCCCCTCTCCCCAACAACAGAACTGTAGGTAGAGCTCTGTGTCGCCGTAACAGAAAGGTGATATGGATTATTTTTATGCAACATGTGATGATTTATGTGAGTGCATCGTCTACAGCTAATACCATTGGCATCTTCAAATCTGGTAGTGAGAATGAAGGAGCAAAGACCGTAAATAAATGAAGATGCAACATTTGTTCAGCATAAGGAGGTATGGCCGAAAGATCTGAAAGCCTCCTGGTTCGTAAGGTGAGAAGTTAAAGTGCTTCAAGATCGAATGTCAAAAGGTCAAAGCCTTCCTTAAACCCAGCATTGAGCTTATTCTCGTATATCAACTCACTCTATTAATAGCGGCCATAGCTACTTGTGACTAGGTTCTGACAAGCCAATGATGCCAGAGACCCTTAACGGGGTTCGTGTGCAGGGTTAACGAATGCTGAAGCTCTTAATAGACATCTAAATGCAGCAGAGGTATCTGCTTAACGGACGCACAGTCGCACGTTCGATCACCTTGGAGTTGGGAGTGAAGGTCTAGAGTGGATACTGGTAGCGATATGCTGCATGTCAGCATTTAGAAAAGTTATAACCAAAGGGGTCATCAGGATGTCATTTTCGCAAGTCATTGACGTCAACTTGCGATAGGATCGTGTCCTCTTCGCTTTGCTTTCAACTGGCTTCACTGCCTTATTCCGCATTGATAGACACGACAGCTGCTTCACGCATAGAGCCCATATGCTATAAATGTGATCGAATCGTGTTGTACGGTTTCATGTCACCTTATATAGTGGTTAATTGGCACGTGGCCATCGTTAAACCCCGGTTGAACCAAACAGGTGTGGGTCAAACGTACTTGATCGTTTAAATGAACATGAGTTTATGTCATACAATTGATCAAGTGATTGTTAAAAAATAATCCGATATACGGAACTGAATGTCCCGACATGAAAATAATGGGAAGCAAGAATTAATGCAACTAGATATATATGGAATCATTTTTAGAAGTTTGAAAAACAGTAAAAATAATAAATAATAAGCAGCCAAAAAACAAACGACCACCAGCCAATACGAAAGCGCACGCTAACTAGCTAATACGGAAGCACACGATCACCAGTCAATACCGAAGCACATGACCAACTCTTTAACAACTATACCACCACCATACCACTGAATGAATCATCTCAGAGTAACAAATCAGAAACAAATCTCGAACAATTGTTCAGTTGATCTATTCAAAGCTAGTCACCAATTAGGTCGTCATTTTCCAAAATACTCCCCAGTTCGTACTATGTGATGACACTTCTAAAGCATGAGATATGATCAAGGGCAACTTGCCAAGTTAATTCTGCTGGTTGATCCAAAGTTATTGACAAAATGAGTTCCTTGTAAATCTGTAAAGGCTGACAATGTGTGCTGTCCTCTCAAGAGTCATTCTTGATATTCATATCTCCATTCGTTGTGATCAGATGATTACCATCCTCTTTTTGTCCCAAATCGACCAAGTGGAGGGAATAGAAATATCAAGCATAATCAGTTCCACTGATAAACCGACTTTAATGACAAATAGACTATTGACTTTACTTCAGTGAGCAGTATATTAACTTCTTAGAATATAATTTTCGTGCGAAATCACATGACAATCTCTACTATAGCTATTATGTTGGTTTGTATTTGACATTTCAGAGGTTTCCCACCATGCGTGCAAGGGGCACAAATAATTGAATATGCAGTGTAATCGTTTCTTTCAGTTCTTAGCATCGGATGTATGACAGTGTCGAATGGACCCTACATGGACCCTACATCACTGCTGACCGCCGTTAGCATGAAGATTTAATATTAAATGAATTTGAAAAAACAAGCGATCTAACAATTCAATGGAACCAATAGAAAGGCAAATTCTATTAAAATGGCTAACAATTATACAATTGAAACATACGAACGATGCAGAATACCACATATTGTGATTAGCTATGTTACTATCATTCGTATTGAGTAGTGGGGTAATTGTGCTATGCAAAACCGCAAGTTAATTGCACACCTAGTATTACCATTTATTATTTATGGTAAGCGATATGAAGCCCTATCCGTGCATACCTTTATCCAAAGTCACTTTATAACCGAGAGCTAGCATCCTAGCTTAAGATAAATGATAATAATAAAGCATTTGAACGTTATTTGAATACAGTTAGAACCTCAAAACATCGGCTACTATGACATCTATGTTCAATGGGGATGACGCGATCAAATCTTTTGTTTTAAGAACTTAGACTGACGCCTAGATATTATTATCACTTATCTCAGTATGGAAAGAGAGTGATCGTAGTATTAAGGTTGTTAATGCAGGTGTCAGTGAATATATTCTTATTGAATGGAGAAAGGAAGTGGGAGCAATCAGATCCAAAATGGTTTGTATATCCCATAATCTATTATTGGAGGACTCATTGTTTTATGGCCACCGTATGCACATGCGCCACAAAACATGTTGTCTTCCGGTTCGACAGTTGATATACATGGACACGCATGCCTCAGGTGTCTGATTGATAAAACAATGCAGTTATCTAATGCTTTATTTAGGCAACATTAGCACGAGTGATATCGTGGTGACATTTGCGGAGCACAGTCTACTGTCACAACACCTCTCGTCAACACCACCACATTAGTCGCCTGTGGTAAACAACCAGATGCCTGTAAGTGAAGGGGCTAATTGGAAAATACCAATAACGAATCACTTAATTTTCTCCGCTGATATGAATGAACAACTAAAGCGCGCAGCTCACAAAACAATCCGAGCGGTGCAAACGACTTGCTTCCAGAGGCTGTTCCGAATTCATGAGTGAATCGTATTTTGGTTCAGCAACTGGGAAGCTTTTAATTACTCGGGCAATTAAAAGCAACGCGGGCATTGCTCCAATTGATGTCGCCCAATAACATTCCGCGAAAGTTTGAACAATTTACTGACTAACCGGATCGGTGTGCATCCGTCCGATGGAGTACAATTACCAACGGTATCTATTGAAAATACGTGCGGACTTCGTCGTACCGTAGTAACATTTGAATATCGTGGTTGCCGGTTATAAAAACGGATTGTTGCAACGATCACTTTTGATGGCATACTTAGACGTGCTGTTTTGTTCGAGCTGCATAGTGGTTGTCGGTGATAATATCAGATTGTTGCAACGATCAGTTTTGATGCCATACGTACTATTGTGTTCCAGGTCATCGTTTGATGTTATTCTGGTAAAAAAGTGCCTAGCTAGAATAAGGCTACTCTGCTGTCCTCCACTTAATGATATAAATCACCCGTAATGTGTGCAAACCATCATTGATATGCACAACCTTGAATGACGAAAATAGAAATCAAGATAAGCGAGATGACATTTTCTCTAATGCTAATCCGTGGAACATGAGGATGGTACCTATTTTTAAGCAACTAATTAAGATAGCACGCTTGTGACGTCGTCCACATGTTCCAATGTCAGCTCCTGCATTTGTGGCATTTCATTAGTGGTACTGCATATAGTAGGAAGATTTCATACGTACAGCTACGACCAATGAACGCTATCCGAATTCCATTGTATTTGGAATGGCGTACATTAGTCGTTGAGGGAATCATTTAAACATATGTAAATTAGACGTTTCCTCGCCTCCGAGTTAAGCACATTTGACTCCAATTTTTTGGCAAAGATTTATATAGAATTCAAAATTAAACTAATTTATTCTAATACCTGGGCCTGGTGTTTTTTCATCAAGCGCGCATCGTGCATTGATACGACAGCAATGTTTACATCCATTATCCAAAGTATTTTAATATTTTTCACTACAATTTTTAGCCAAAGCTCCATCTTGAATTCAAAAGTAAAATAATTTCTTTATAATCTTATATGCAGTATCTGACAGTGGCGTTCTATCATCGATGTTATATGTTTAATGAAATCATTCATACTTAACGAAAGTAATCAATTCCTCGTACTTGACGGAATTATTGCTCTCGGCAATTGATTGCGGAGTAACAAATACTAAAAGCGTCAAATTCACACAATCACTTATACGCAAACTATTCATACATGACCAACAATAAGATCTAAATAAATAATTAAGCCACCCAAATTTTCTCTTACCAAAGATCATCAACTTCGTTAACGCAGATAACGTCCCTATAAACGAATGTTTAAACAGAATGAAGGATCACAAAGTGTGTCCATTATTTGCAGTCATTATAGTCGATACCATGGTCAGCTTAACGGTAATGATTGCAATACTGTGATTCTCATCATTTGTCGTGGTCACTTGTTAATGTCTCAAGCATTTCTCTAGTCAATGATCGATACATTTAATGGTCAAAAGGGGGTCACATAGAAGTGAAAACCTCCCCCTTCTATAATATTTCCGCTGGGTTTTGTTCAACTGGCATGTTGTAAATGACATCTGAGCACAATACTGGCTGATGATGAGATGTTCTGAGTGGATGAACACACGTTTTAAGAACACTGACTGTCATGTAGGTGTTCTGCTGATTTACACTTGCCATAACTAGCAGGTTGTTGAGACCATGATGTGAGGGTTCTTTGGACTTTAATTTAAGTGCGAAACAACCAACGACAGCAGTGATATAGCCCCCAGCAGCTACGGTTACAATGGGGATTTCTATTGATGTAGAGCCTCAATGGGGCAGGTGAGATGTTTAATAGCAATGGGCTTACCAAATCCCAACCCCGAGAAGATATTGAAGCAGTTTTGGGGCACGTCTTTTCGCTAGTACACATTAGAAGAGGCCTCATAATGTATATTCATTAATGGGAGCAATAACGCAGCAAATGATTGTAAACAAGTCATTTAACCGAAATAGAATGTTTGTGAACAAGTGACTTAACTTGTGATTTGGTTAAATTTTCATTAATCAAATGCAATCTAGAGTAAATCACATTATTCATCCCAACACGCCTGTGACCAATTGAACGGACGCTTTCCGGCATACGCCCTAATTTAATTTACACACTCTGAACCTCAATAGGCCTAGTTAATACTGTGCTATCACTACATATAGATTAGGATAAGTATATATCACACTCTGCTTATCAAGATTAATTTTCCTACGATGGAATGACTTAGATAATTAATAAATGCTGTAGCTCTAGGGTGGGTGTGAACTCATCTGCTCTATTAAACAAAGTAATATAGGTCGCAAAACAAGTGATATAGGTTGTAGAAAGTCTTGCATATGAAGCTGCCATGTGCAATATTTTGGAAATGTCTGCCATAATAATGTTGCTAGGCACTCTTGTGCGCCTTTTTTACCTGTGCCAAAACGTTGGCAGCGGAGCCCCATATTTCAAGAGACCCAGGGGGGCTTCAGGAATTAGTGTAACTGTGGAATATAAAAACATGTAAATCTGCTATGTTCCAAGGGAAACAGACGAGCTACAAAGCAAAAAACATTCGTTTGCAATTTCAAAAAACGACATAATGGTAGAAACTCGCAGCTCTTAAAACATGGTAAATGGAGGTCAACAGATAGCTTCCGCCATTGGACTTCCTGGCATTCCATTTGTTTTTAAGCTATTATCCACTCTGTAGTATACAACAGTACACTATGTATCTGGACATATTAAGGTGACCTCGCTGATAATGACAATACCTCGAATAATCTAATATTCTGTCAATGACATACTTAAGGATATTCAACCTGCTAAATGAATATGAATGGGACCTCCTCGTACTGTACCGACATGTCAGAACATCAATTGAAAATTAAATGTTTTTATTTTAGTGAAATAATCCAAGCAGACATTCTAAAGCCATTGTTTTATTGCATTTGGCAATGAATGAGCCCGTCGAATTTTCCACCGACATTAACATAAAAAGCATAAAAGCACCCCCGAAATAAATCCCCTGCTACTGTAACTCAGCGTGAATTGTGTCTCATGCACCAAATAGGCCTTGTTGTTGTCGCCGGTCCTAACGTGTCTTGCTCCATTTATTAGATCTAATATGTCATATCATTACCCAGCGCACAGATTGGTGTGGCGTCGTCGATGTGAATAAACAATGGATCAATATTGTAGAAGGGCTATGGCGTTAGATATCCGTTGTGTAACGGATGTCGCATATATCATGAGAAACATTGGTGACACGTCACAGAAAGGGCAATATTACGCCAGAAAAACGCAGTCTGGTACGCTACGCTAAGTCTATGACCGTATCCGCTAGCTGCGTGATCTGACATCATTGCTTGGCGTTTCAATCGGCCGAAAACATATGCACATAAGATGTCATATGTTTGAAATATAACTCGCTGCGAGCTAGTATGGGGCGACTTATGTGATCAGTGCTTCAAAATGAATTTCTTGTAGATCATTAGTAAAGAAAGCCCTATTTGCACTGAACAAAACTGTGTTATGCCAATGCGAATCCGCCTCCTCTCCCCAACAACAGAACTGTAGGTATAGCTCTGTGTCACTGTAACAGAAAGGTGATATGGATTATTCTTATGCAACATGTGATGATTTACGTGAGTACATCGTCTACAAATAACACTATTGGCATCTTCAAATTGGTAGTGAGAATGAAGGAGCAAAGACCGTAAATAAATGAAGATGCAACATTTGTTCAGCATAAGGAGGTAGGACCGAAAGATCTGAAAGCCTCCTGGTTCGTAAGGTGAGAAGTAAAAGTGCTTCAAGATCGAATGTCAAAAGGTCAAAGCCTTCCTTAAACCCAGCATTGAGCTTATTCTCGTATATCAACTCACTCTATTAATAGCGGCCATTGCTACTGGTGACTAGGTTCTCACAAGCCAATGATGCCAGAGACGCTTAACGGGGTTCGTGTGCAGGGTTAACGAATGCTGAAGCTCTTAATAGACATCTAAATGCAGCAGAGGTATCTGCTTACCGGACGCACAGTCGCACGTTCGATCACCTTGGAGTTGGGAACGAAGGTCTAGAGTGGATACTGGTAGCGATATTCTGCATGTCAGCATTTACAAAAGTTATAACCAAAGGACAACATACTTAATGGAGGTACATGATCGTGAATCCACAATAAGAAATAAAAACCCGAATATATAAAAATCATTTTATTCGGTTTCAGCAACAGGCTATCAAGCGAGTTGAAAAAACTAAAACCTCTCATGGGTCATCAGGATGTCATTTTCGCAAGTCATTGACGTCAACTTGCGATAGGATCGTGTCCTCTTCGCTTTGCTTTCAACTGGCTTCACTGCCTTATTCCGCATTGATAGACACGACAGCTGCTTCACGCATAGAGCCCATATGCTATAAATGTGATCGAATCGTGTTGTACGGTTTCATGTCACCTTATATAGTGGTTAATTGGCACATGGCCGTCGTTAAACCCCGGTTGAACCAAACCGGTGTGGGTCAAACGTACTTTGATCGTTTAAATGAACATGAGTTTATGTCATACAATTGATCAAGTGATTGTTAAAAAATAATCCGATATACGAAACTGAGTGTCCCGACATGAAAATAATTGGAAGCAAGAATTTATGCTACTAGATATATGTGGAATCATTTTTAGAAGTTTGAAAAACAGTAAAAATAATAAATAATAAGCAGCCAAAAAACAAACGACCACCAGCCAATACGAAAGCGTACGCTAACTAGCTAATACGGAAGCACACGACCACCAGTCAATACCGAAGCACATGACCAACTCTTTAACAACTATACCACCACCATACCACTGAATGAATCATCTCAGAGTAACAAATCAGAAACAGATCTCGAACAATTGTTCAGTTGATCTATTCAAAGCTAGTCACCAATTAGGTCATCATTTTCTAAAATGCTCCCCAGCACGTACTATGTGATGACACTTCTAAAGCATGAGATATGATCAAGGGCAACTTGCCAAGTTAATTCTGCTGGTTGATCCAAAGTTATTGACAAAATGAGTTCCTTGTAAAACAAAACCACTAGTAGACTTCCAATCTGTAAAGGCTGACAATGTGTGCTGTCCTCTCAAGAGTCATACTTGATATTCATATCTCCATCTGTTGTGATCAGATGATTACCATCCTGTTTTTGTCCCAAATCGACAAAGTGAAGGGAATAGAAATATCAAGCATGATCAGTTCCCTTGATTAACCGACTTTAATGACAAATAGACTATTGACTTTACTTCAGTGAGCAGTATATTAACTTCTTAGAATATAATTTTCGTGCGAAATCACATGACAATCTCTACTATAGCGATTATGTTGGTTTGTATTTGAAATTTCAGAGGTTTCCCACCATGTGTGCAAGGGGCACGAATAATTGAATGCGCTGTGTAATCGTTTCTTTCAGTTCTTAGCATCGGATGTATGACAGTGTCGAATGGACCCTACATCACTGCTGACCGCCGTTAGCATGAAGATTTAATATTAAATGAATTTGAAAAAACAAGCGATCTAACAATTCAATGGAACCAATAGAAAGGCAAATTCTATTAAAATGACTAACAATTATACAATTGAAACATACCAAGGATGCAGAATATCACATATTGTGATGAGCTATGTTACTATCATTCGTATTGAGTAGTGGGGTAATTGTGCTATGCAAAACCGCAAGTTAATTGCACACGTAGTATTACCATTTATTATTTATGGTAAGCGATATGAAGCCTATCCGTGCATACCTTTATATAAAGTCACTTTATAACCGAGAGCTAGCATCCTAGCTTAAGATAAATGTTAATAATAAAGCATTTGAACGTTATTTGAATACAGTTAGAACCTCAAAACATCGGCTACTATGACATCTATGTTCAATGGGGATGACGCGATCAAATCTTTTGTTTTAAGAACTTAGACTGACGCCTAGATATTATTATCACTTATCTCAGTATGGAAAGAGAGTGATCGTAGTATTAAGGTTGTTAATGCAGGTGTCAGTGAATATATTCTTATTGAATGGAGAAAGGAAGTGGGAGCAATCAGATCCAAAATGGTTTGTATATCCCATAATCTATTATTGGAGGACTCATTGTTTTATGGCCACCGTATGCACATGCGCCACAAAACATGTTGTCTTCCGGTTCGACAGTTGATATACATGGACACGCATGCCTCAGGTGTCTGATTGATAAAACAATGCAGTTATCTAATGCTTTATTTAGGCAACATTAGCACGAGTGATATCGTGGTGACATTTGCGGAGCACAGTCTACTGTCACAACACCTCTCGTCAACACCACCACATTAGTCGCCTGTGGTAAACAACCAGATGCCTGTAAGTGAAGGGGCTAATTGGAAAATACCAATAACGAATCACTTAATTTTCTCCGCTGATATGAATGAACAACTAAAGCGCGCAGCTCACAAAACAATCCGAGCGGTGCAAACGACTTGCTTCCAGAGGCTGTTCCGAATTCATGAGTGAATCGTATTTTGGTTCAGCAACTGGGAAGCTTTTAATTACTCGGGCAATTAAAAGCAACGCGGGCATTGCTCCAATTGATGTCGCCCAATAACATTCCGCGAAAGTTTGAACAATTTACTGACTAACCGGATCGGTGTGCATCCGTCCGATGGAGTACAATTACCAACGGTATCTATTGAAAATACGTGCGGACTTCGTCGTACCGTAGTAACATTTGAATATCGTGGTTGCCGGTTATAAAAACGGATTGTTGCAACGATCACTTTTGATGGCATACTTAGACGTGCTGTTTTGTTCGAGCTGCATAGTGGTTGTCGGTGATAATATCAGATTGTTGCAACGATCAGTTTTGATGCCATACGTACTATTGTGTTCCAGGTCATCGTTTGATGTTATTCTGGTAAAAAAGTGCCTAGCTAGAATAAGGCTACTCTGCTGTCCTCCACTTAATGATATAAATCACCCGTAATGTGTGCAAACCATCATTGATATGCACAACCTTGAATGACGAAAATAGAAATCAAGATAAGCGAGATGACATTTTCTCTAATGCTTATCCGTGGAACATGAGGATGGTACCTATTTTTAAGCAACTAATTAAGATAGCACGCTTGTGACGTCGTCCACATGTTCCAATGTCAGCTCCTGCATTTGTGGCATTTCATTAGTGGTACTGCATATAGTAGGAAGATTTCATACGTACAGCTACGACCAATGAACGCTATCCGAATTCCATTGTATTTGGAATAGCGTACATTAGTCGTTGAGGGAATCATTTAAACATATGTAAATTAGATGTTTCCTCGCCTCCGAGTTAAGCACATTTGACTCCAATTTTTTGGCAAAGATTTATATAGAATTCAAAATTAAACTAATTTATTCTAATACCTGGGCCTGGTGTTTTTTCATCAAGCGCGCATCGTGCATTGATACGACAGCAATATTTACATCCATTATCCAAAGTATTTTAATATTTTTCACTACAATTTTTAGCCAAAGCTCCATCTTGAATTCAAAAGTAAAATAATTTCTTTATAATCTTATATGCAGTATCTGACAGTGGCGTTCTATCATCGATGTTATATGTTTAATGAAATCATTCATACTTAACGAAAGTAATCAATTCCTCGTACTTGACGGAATTATTGCTCTCGGCAATTGATTGCGGAGTAACAAATACTAAAAGCGTCAAATTCACACAATCACTTATACGCAAACTATTCATACATGACCAACAATAAGATCTAAATAAATAATTAAGCCACCCAAATTTTCTCTTACCAAAGATCATCAACTTCGTTAACGCAGATAACGTCCCTATAAACGAATGTTTAAACAGAATGAAGGATCACAAAGTGTGTCCATTATTTGCAGTCATTATAGTCGATACCATGGTCAGCTTAACGGTAATGATTGCAATACTGTGATTCTCATCATTTGTCGTGGTCACTTGTTAATGTCTCAAGCATTTCTCTAGTCAATGATCGATACATTTAATGGTCAAAAGGGGGTCACATAGAAGTGAAAACCTCCCCCTTCTATAATATTTCCGCTGGGTTTTGTTCAACTGGCATGTTGTAAATGACATCTGAGCACAATACTGGCTGATGATGAGATGTTCTGAGTGGATGAACACACGTTTTAAGAACACTGACTGTCATGTAGGTGTTCTGCTGATTTACACTTGCCATAACTAGCAGGTTGTTGAGACCATGATGTGAGGGTTCTTTGGACTTTAATTTAAGTGCGAAACAACCAACGACAGCAGTGATATAGCCCCCAGCAGCTACGGTTACAATGGGGATTTCTATTGATGTAGAGCCTCAATGGGGCAGGTGAGATGTTTAATAGCAATGGGCTTACCAAATCCCAACCCCGAGAAGATATTGAAGCAGTTTTGGGGCACGTCTTTTCGCTAGTACACATTAGAAGAGGCCTCATAATGTATATTCATTAATGGGAGCAATAACGCAGCAAATGATTGTAAACAAGTCATTTAACCGAAATAGAATGTTTTGTGAACAAGTGACTTAACTTGTGATTTGGTTAAATTTTCATTAATCAAATGCAATCTAGAGTAAATCACATTATTCATCCCAACACGCCTGTGACCAATTGAACGGACGCTTTCCGGCATACGCCCTAATTTAATTTACACACTCTGAACCTCAATAGGCCTAGTTAATACTGTGCTATCACTACATATAGATTAGGATAAGTATATATCACACTCTGCTTATCAAGATTAATTTTCCTACGATGGAATGACTTAGATGATTAATAAATGCTGTAGCTCTAGGGTGGGTGTGAACTCATCTGCTCTATTAAACAAAGTAATATAGGTCGCAAAACAAGTGATATAGGTTGTTAGAAAGTCTTGCATATGAAGCTGCCATGTGCAATATTTTGGAAATGTCTGCCATAATAATGTTGCTAGGCACTCTTGTGCGCCTTTTTTACCTGTGCCAAAACGTTGGCAGCGGAGCCCCATATTTCAAGAGACCCAGGGGGGCTTCAGGAATTAGTGTAACTGTGGAATATAAAAACATGTAAATCTGCTATGTTCCAAGGGAAACAGACGAGCTACAAAGCAAAAAACATTCGTTTGCAATTTCAAAAAACGACATAATGGTAGAAACTCGCAGCTCTTAAAATATGGTAAATGGAGGTCAACAGATAGCTTCCGCCATTGGACTTCCTGGCATTCCATTTGTTTTTAAGCTATTATCCACTCTGTAGTATACAACAGTACACTATGTATCTGGACATATTAAGGTGACCTCGCTGATAATGACAATACCTCGAATAATCTAATATTCTGTCAATGACATACTTAAGGATATTCAACCTGCTAAATGAATATGAATGGGACCTCCTCGTACTGTACCGACATGTCAGAACATCAATTGAAAATTAAATGTTTTTATTTTAGTGAAATAATCCAAGCAGACATTCTAAAGCCATTGTTTTATTGCATTTGGCAATGAATGAGCCCGTCGAATTTTCCACCGACATTAACATAAAAAGCATAAAAGCACCCCCGAAATAAATCCCCTGCTACTGTAACTCAGCGTGAATTGTGTCTCATGCACCAAATAGGCCTTGTTGTTGTCGCCGGTCCTAACGTGTCTTGCTCCATTTATTAGATCTAATATGTCATATCATTACCCAGCGCACAGATTGGTGTGGCGTCGTCGATGTGAATAAACAATGGATCAATATTGTAGAAGGGCTATGGCGTTAGATATCCGTTGTGTAACGGATGTCGCATATATCATGAGAAACATTGGTGACACGTCACAGAAAGGGCAATATTACGCCAGAAAAACGCAGTCTGGTACGCTACGCTAAGTCTATGACCGTATCCGCTAGCTGCGTGATCTGACATCATTGCTTGGCGTTTCAATCGGCCGAAAACATATGCACATAAGATGTCATATGTTTGAAATATAACTCGCTGCGAGCTAGTATGGGGCGACTTATGTGATCAGTGCTTCAAAATGAATTTCTTGTAGATCATTAGTAAAGAAAGCCCTATTTGCACTGAACAAAACTGTGTTATGCCAATGCGAATCCGCCTCCTCTCCCCAACAACAGAACTGTAGGTATAGCTCTGTGTCACTGTAACAGAAAGGTGATATGGATTATTCTTATGCAACATGTGATGATTTACGTGAGTACATCGTCTACAAATAACACTATTGGCATCTTCAAATCTGGTAGTGAGAATGAAGGAGCAAAGACCGTAAATAAATGAAGATGCAACATTTGTTCAGCATAAGGAGGTAGGACCGAAAGATCTGAAAGCCTCCTGGTTCGTAAGGTGAGAAGTAAAAGTGCTTCAAGATCGAATGTCAAAAGGTCAAAGCCTTCCTTAAACCCAGCATTGAGCTTATTCTCGTATATCAACTCACTCTATTAATAGCGGCCATTGCTACTGGTGACTAGGTTCTCACAAGCCAATGATGCCAGAGACGCTTAACGGGGTTCGTGTGCAGGGTTAACGAATGCTGAAGCTCTTAATAGACATCTAAATGCAGCAGAGGTATCTGCTTACCGGACGCACAGTCGCACGTTCGATCACCTTGGAGTTGGGAACGAAGGTCTAGAGTGGATACTGGTAGCGATATTCTGCATGTCAGCATTTACAAAAGTTATAACCAAAGGACAACATACTTAATGGAGGTACATGATCGTGAATCCACAATAAGAAATAAAAACCCGAATATATAAAAATCATTTTATTCGGTTTCAGCAACAGGCTATCAAGCGAGTTGAAAAAACTAAAACCTCTCATGGGTCATCAGGATGTCATTTTCGCAAGTCATTGACGTCAACTTGCGATAGGATCGTGTCCTCTTCGCTTTGCTTTCAACTGGCTTCACTGCCTTATTCCGCATTGATAGACACGACAGCTGCTTCACGCATAGAGCCCATATGCTATAAATGTGATCGAATCGTGTTGTACGGTTTCATGTCACCTTATATAGTGGTTAATTGGCACATGGCCGTCGTTAAACCCCGGTTGAACCAAACCGGTGTGGGTCAAACGTACTTGATCGTTTAAATGAACATGAGTTTATGTCATACAATTGATCAAGTGATTGTTAAAAAATAATCCGATATACGAAACTGAGTGTCCCGACATGAAAATAATTGGAAGCAAGAATTTATGCTACTAGATATATGTGGAATCATTTTTAGAAGTTTGAAAAACAGTAAAAATAATAAATAATAAGCAGCCAAAAAACAAACGACCACCAGCCAATACGAAAGCGTACGCTAACTAGCTAATACGGAAGCACACGACCACCAGTCAATACCGAAGCACATGACCAACTCTTTAACAACTATACCACCACCATACCACTGAATGAATCATCTCAGAGTAACAAATCAGAAACAGATCTCGAACAATTGTTCAGTTGATCTATTCAAAGCTAGTCACCAATTAGGTCGTCATTTTCCAAAATGCTCCCGCGCACGTACTATGTGATGACAATTCTGAAGCATGAGATATGATCAAGGGCAACTTGCCAAGTTAATTCTGCTGGTTGATTCAAAGTTATTGACAAAATGAGTTCCTTGTAAAACAAAACCACTAGTAGACCTCCAATCTGTAAAGGCTGACAATGTGTGCTGTCCTCTCAAGAGTCATTCTTGATATTCATATCTCCATCTGTTGTGATCAGATGATTACCATCCTGTTTTTGTCCCAAATCGACAAAGTGAAGGGAATAGAAATATCAAGCATGATCAGTTCCACTTATTAACCGACTTTAATGACAAATAGACTATTGACTTTACTTCAGTGAGCAGTATATTAACTTCTTAGAATATAATTTTCGTGCGAAATCACATGACAATCTCTACTATAGCTATTATGTTGGTTTGTATTTGACATTTCAGAGGTTTCCCACCATGCGTGCAAGGGGCACAAATAATTGAATATGCAGTGTAATCGTTTCTTTCAGTTCTTAGCATCGGATGTATGACAGTGTCGAATGGACCCTACATCACTGCTGACCGCCGTTAGCATGAAGATTTAATATTAAATGAATTTGAAAAAACAAGCGATCTAACAATTCAATGGAACCAATAGAAAGGCAAATTCTATTAAAATGACTAACAATTATACAATTGAAACATACGAAGGATGCAGAATACCACATATTGTGATTAGCTATGTTACTATCATTCGTATTGAGTAGTGGGGTAATTGTGCTATGCAAAACCGCAAGTTAATTGCACACCTAGTATTACCATTTATTATTTATGGTAAGCGATATGAAGCCCTATCCGTGCATACCTTTATCCAAAGTCACTTTATAACCGAGAGCTAGCATCCTAGCTTAAGATAAATGATAATAATAAAGCATTTGAACGTTATTTGAATACAGTTAGAACCTCAAAACATCGGCTACTATGACATCAATGTTCAATGGGGATGACGCGATCAAATCTTTTGTTTTAAGATCTTAGACTGACGCCTAGCTATTGTTATCACTTATCTCAGTATGGAAAGAGAGTGATCGTAGTAGTTAGGTTGTTAATGCAGGTGTCAGTGAATATATTCTTATTGAATGGAGAAAGAAAGTTGGTGCAATCAGTTCCAAAATGGTTTGTATATCCCATAATCTATTATTGGAGGACTCGTGTCATTGTTTTATGGTCACCGTATGCACATGCGCCACAAAACATGTTGTCTTCCGGTTCGACAGGTGATATACATGAACACGCATGCCTCAGGTGTCTGATTGATAAAACAATGCAGTTATCTAATGCTTTACTTAGGCAATATTACCACGAGTGATATCGTGGTGACATTTGCGGAGCACAATCTACTGTCACAACTCCTCTCGTCAACACCTCCATATTAGTCGCCTGTGGTAAACAACCAGATGCCTGTAAGTGAAGGGGCTAATTGGAAAATACCAATAACGAATCGCTTAATTTTCTCCGCTGATATGAATGAACAACTAAAGCACGCAGCTCGCAAAACAATCCGACGGTGCAAACGACTTGCTTCCAGAGTGTGTTCCGAATTCATGAGTGAATCGTATTTTGGTTCAGCAACTGGGAAGCTTTTAATTACTCAAGATACGCGGCATTCCTCCAATTGAGGGCGCCCAATAACATTCCGCGCATGTTTGAAGAATTTACTGACTAACCGGATCGGTGTGCATCCTTCCGATAGAGTACAATTACCAACGGTATCGATTGAGAATACGTGCGGACTTCGTCGTACTGTAGTAACATTTGAAATTATCGTGGTTGCGGTTATAAAAACGGATTGTTTGCAACGATCACTTTTGATGGCATACTTAGACGTGCTGTTTTGTTCGAGCTGCATAGTGGTTGTCGGTGATAAAATCAGATTGTTGCAACGATCAGTTTTGATGCCATACGTA
>CM067350.1:29822688-30150434 GCA_034190875.2 Urechis unicinctus | reverse complement strand
TAGCCGCGATGTGACTTAAATTGCCAACATTACAAAACGTGGTTATAACAAAATATAGCCAATAAAATTAATTTCCCTGATAACCTGATTTCGTCTTTCTATTGGAATCAGTATTATCATTTGCTTCCACCTTCGTTTTTAATGATTGTTTAACACGAGGATTGAGAGCACATATATATTGTTGATCGTTACAAAGTAAATATAGGGAACAGTAAGAGCTGTAAAGATGAAAAAGATAATCCACCTTCCAGATATGTCAGTCTGAAGCCATCATAATAAGCACCACAGTTTGATTACAGCGCCATTAATGGAATAGAAAACCCATTGCCCATCGCGGTCCACATTATAGACGTGTATCTACTTCTGAATCAAGAATTGAGAGCAAGCGATGTATTACGTATGATGTTGAACATCAAGAGATAGGAGATTGATGGACCACAAGCCACCAATGTATTTATTATGTTCTTATAAAGTCACATTGTAACATACTGCATATAAGTGTTATCTATGTGATGTTTTGAGCACCTATAACATGAGGTCCAGGGTAACTTACCAGAGTCATTATAATGGCTACTCCAACCCATACATAAACCTCATAGTTATCGAAAATGCTGAAGCATGCTAGGGCTCTTCCTGGTTCCAGCACGTGCCAGCCCAACGTGGCACCACTTTCCAACTACTGCGTGACATGCCACAGTTAATTTCCGTCAAACATAAGTGCTGCAATCCACAGTGTTATCCTGTACTGCTGCTAATAGCTAATCATAATTGACTTCGACATAATTGTTATTCGGGTAAGAGTCGGACAACGCATACAGCTTCAATAGGGTTCAAAAACGCCAGCTGGTATGCGATCTGTAGGAGCAGACATGCCTATCTTTCAGCTAGCGCAAAACAAAATTCAACCATATTAATTATATTAATTATGTTTTCTATGCAGTTGTATGTCTATCATCTTGCGTCAGTGAAGATTAAAGTGACAGACAGAAGAAAAAATCAGCATAAATCGCATTAAACACCGCTGATTGTCTTTCGCAGCAAAATCCCACGCCTTGAAGAACAATAAACTGATTGCTTGAAATGAGTTTTCTTTTTTTGACAGACTTGCTGCGACGCAACAATAAGTACTTAGTTGACTGACATAAAGTTTGTTAGACGATTGCGCATGTCCGTTTTCAGTGCCATATTTCATATGACGTCTAAAACGAGTTGGGGTCTATTTGTTTTCATTTCTCGTCAAACTGAACCAACAGAACATAATAGACAGCATGCAATAAGCTGTTGTCTTCACAGAAATCATTCTCAGAGGATAATGGATAGTGATATTGTATGTTTCAAAGCAAATGTTACCATAAAAGACATAAGTTGTTACACTTATATGAATATTCCAAAGAATGATGCAAGTCTGAAGAAGTTCGTTCAAAGAGACATTCATAGAAGATAATATTATTGTTAACAGCTGACATCACGTCACTCGATTGGCAGTGTTGTTATTTAGGCTGATAAAGGATATTGATTCACATTACAGCATCTGACAATGATCCGAACCTGTAGCGTCTTCCACACTATCGCCTTGTAAAAGTCATGGTGAAGGCGTATCTGGCAGGGTAATTAGCCGCGACCGTGAGGATAAACACTGCATAGCGCGGTAAATAATTCGAAGCATTGATAGTGAGCAACGGCACAGCTGAAATGTCAGCGTCGCCTTTGGCTTGAGTAAATGTATTGTATAACACAGCTGTGAGTGATATGGGCAAACAATCCAAAAGATCTCTAATCGCGGTCACACCATAGAGATTCCCTACTATTTGGTCACCTGTCTGACTGTCTACTAAAGAGAGCTGCATTAACATATTTCATACTGATTAAACAGCACATCCATTCACTGACATAACAATGTTAATCGTTCAAGATTTCTCAGATCTCGCTTAATATCATTATTGATAATGTAATCAGAGCCGCAAGACCTGAGTTTTTCTGTGCTCAAAGGACATTTGGAATTGTAGTTTTAACTCTCTCTCTCTGTAGAAGCGCTGCTAATGACTGGAAGATGGGCTGATTGCTAACCCGAGTGTGAAATTACGATGGATGTTGTATTTAAATTGTATATACAGTGTCAGTGAATATTAACTTCCTGGTGAAAAGGCAATCTGTTCTACTGCCTATCACCTGAGGTGACAACAGTGATTCAACTCTACGAAGTACACTTGCATTTGGGAGCCACCCATCTAAAGTGAGGACACATTTACCTACTTGATGTATGGATCAAACGTATTACAGTTCAGCTCAGCAAATGGCAAACTTTAAATTACTAGGGTGATTAAAAGCAACGTAGGGATTGTGGCACAAGATGCCCCCAATTAATTACCATGCATGTTTGAACAATTTACGGCTGCCTTGATCACATCATACTTTACTTAAATTGAAATATCACGATAGTGGGTCTTATCAACAAGGCAAACAATGTCAAAAATGTTTTAGGCTGTGTGTCTGGGATTGATCATGAACAGCTGGGGAGTGCTCAAGAATTTTATTTGATTGGGATTCATCATTCATGAGTCCTCTGGGAATTTTGCATTAGTATTTCCCCATTTCAAGCAATAGAGATTAATGGTTTTGCTGGGATAACATGTGGATGGAAGTTCAAGGAACAATAATAACAGGGATATGATGACGCCAGCTTTCTATTGTTGTTCCCTTCAAACCGTTTATATTTCACCTATGGAGCCATGGTTTACAGGTTTCAGCACACAACGCGGTACAATGCCTCATATAACGATGCGTCAAAGGCACCGAAATATTGGCATAAACGGACCGATATGAGCCCATTAATAATAATCCTGGTGACGGAAAAAAGGCACTAAACTGAATATTTAATTCTATAATGGCAAGCCATAAAGAGGGTCACACCCTGCATGCCATTACAGATCCACATTTGGTATGAACTAAAGGAATGCAGCATAATGACAGTAGTCAGCGAATATTGTTGAGTATGATGGATTCCGTTATCCGCGTGCGACAGAACTGTGCGTCAAATGACCCTCAGATGCAGCGCCATCTTAACAGTACGCTTTATAGCTATCATTGTCACCTGGGTAAATTGATTGAGTCCCAGCATTTGCCCGGTGGTCGCCATATACTATATATGGAGTATGTTGCCAACTTCAGTGAAACCATGGTATCATTTGGATACCATCTATAGAATGGGATCCCTCGCAAATATCCAGTGCTAGATGTGGGTTTTATTATGTTGTTCTAATTTGAAGCGAAACAAAGATTTCCCAAATGCGATACACCTTAGACGAGCGTTTTATGCGGACTTCCGAGCGCCTCGTGTGTAACACAAAATGACGCATGAGCGTGTTAAGAATGATGTTACAGTGTCTTGAAGAATACCCGGGGTCCGCCATTACTTAGATAACATAAGCTATACATAAACAATACCACCTGCAAATGAATTGGACAAAAAAGCATTTGCAAAGATAATATTTAAATAGCTACAGTATCCAGACAGAACATCCCCGGAGCTGAGATTCATTATTAATAAAATGAACAAACTGAACAGGTGCATTTAATGCTTTGATGGGAATCAGGAGACAGAGAAAACGAGAGTTCATTACACAGGCGGAGTCAGGCCGCAACAGAAGCTCTGTCACCAATAGTCATGAGGAGAGTTCTACGTCGTGCAAGAAGACCACATTAGCATGATCGCTTATCTATTGATGGTCGATAAGTACACGTATGTAAGGAGGATCACTTTAAAGGTGATATGTGATCACACGGACAGCCTATGTAGATCTTGCATGACTGTTACCTGAATCGCCATTTAGTCAATTAGCATCCGTACGATAATTTTGTTTGCTAATAACAACAACAATCAGGCCAATGATTCATTACAGGGAAAAAATGTTTGATGCCAATAGATTTGTTGCCCGGTCAATATCTGTTAATAATAAATAAGCTGCAGCGATATGCTACGGAAAGGGTGCTCAACAAAAGCCGAGAAACATTGCATGAAATCTGATAACGATAAATATTTTTCTTTAAGTGATTTGTAGAATCCGAATAACACCAACTTTCATACAACAAATGCTGTGTTCATGATGTCTAGTGTTTGCAGCAAATGCGAGTTTTGTTCCCATCACCGGCAACCAC
Organism: Urechis unicinctus; assembly: GCA_034190875.2. Lineage (NCBI taxonomy): Eukaryota > Metazoa > Annelida > Polychaeta > Xenopneusta > Urechidae > Urechis > Urechis unicinctus. The sequence continues at coordinate 30,146,279 of CM067350.1, read as the reverse complement.
GATGTTCAAATGCAACTATGGTACGACGAAGTCCAAGCGTAGTTCTAATCATCACTATTGGCAATTAGAATTATCTTCCGTTGGAAGGATGAACACCGGTTCGGTCAGCCACTAAATTGTTCAAACATGCATGGAATGTAATTGGGGCTGGCAATTGTGTGGATGCTCGATTTGCTTTTAATTGCCCCAGTAATTGAAAGCTTCCCAATTGCTAAACCAATATACATGTATCCAGAGCAGACTGTGGAAACAAGTCGTTTGCAGCTCTCGGATTGTTTTGCGAGCTGTGTGGTTTAGTTGTTCATTCATATCAGCAGAGAATATTAAGCAATTCGATATTGGTATTTTCCAATAAGCCCCCTTCACTTACAAGCATCTGGTTGTTTATCACCGGCGACTAACATGGTGGTGTTGAAGAGAGGTGCTGTGACAGTAGATTGTGCTCCGCAAATGTCTCCACAATATCACTCGTGCTAATGTAGTGTAGATAGTGCCTCCAAAAGCATAAGATTACTGAATTGTTGTATAAATCAGGCACTTTAGGTATGCATGTCCATAGATATCAACAGTAGAATCATGTAAGTTCCCGCTTAATGCGCAGGTACTCATGGCATTGCCGGCAAGTGTGCTGCATGCCAGCCGAAATCGAACTGTTAACGATGACGAGCTACGACGCGTGTTTCGGAAATCGGGTGAATCAGCTGCGCGAACATGGACGAAGGACCTTCCGAGTTTCGCTCTATAACGACAAATGATGAGGCATGGCAATAATCACATTTGTGATAGATCTACGATGCCTCGGACAGTTGGTTCTGTGGCAGCTTCTCGCGGATACATCACGTTTTCACAGCGGCAACTTGTGACATCTATCCTAAAATAGTACGCGTTACCAGCTCCCCTCGCTGGCATCTATCGTAAACGTGTGTGGCGCATAGGGTGCCTGAACACTTACCTTATGTTATGTAAACAAAGCGCAATCACAGTCAAGTATTCATTTTGTTTAGAGATAACATTTTTTCGTGTAATATTGTTGATACCATATTGCTGGTCGTCCAATTTGCCGTTGGAAGACATGCCGTTGGCGCTTGTGCCAATCTAGCTTCTTTATGTTTACTCTTCTTTGTTTGCAGCAAAGTTGTTGTGCCTTTAACAACTACCATGCCGAACTTACTTTACCTGACCTGATCACGTATGTTGTGATGTCATTGCCGATTATTATGCTAACCACCTTGCGCCCCATGATTCATATACTAGCCAACTGGCTGGTCGTGGTTAAATTAGTTTGTCGGGGTAAAATACTCATTGTCCTTCCCTTCATTAATCCCCTCTCCTTTAAACGGTTACGTGGAGTATACTTGACTCGTGGGTTATGTGTTGCAGAAAATTGATAATGACTTGGTGTGATTATACATCGATCACTCAATGTGCATCTGCATCACCCGGCTTAGGTTTCCGGTCATAGGATAAGAGCGGACATGGAATCAAAACTTTCAGAAATATATCCACAACGCTGTGCTAGAAACTTCGGTCAAATAGCGCACAGCAATACAAACACATCACCTTCGACACATGTGTTTGTGCGTTTGTGTGTGTGTGTGTGTGTGTGTGTGTGTGTGTGTGTGTGTGTGTGTGTGTGTGTGTGTGTGTGTGTGTGTGTGTGTGTGTGTGTGTGTGTGTGTGTGTGTGTGTGTGTGTGTGTGTGTGTGTGTGTGTGTGTGTGTGTGTGTGTGTGTGTGTGTGTGTGCGCGTATTACCGCGTGCAATAACCTGCCAAGAAACAATGGGAAGCTATATGATGTGGTTGCCCTGTTGCTATCTTTTCGCATCACTCATATTTCCAACTGATATCGATACTGTAGTTACATGATCAATTGATAATAGTGTTGAACTGAGTGTAGTCCTCCATTATTTAATGATATGAATTTAGTTTTCATTAGGATTTAGTTCCATGGGGTGCCTTAACACACACCTTACGTTATGTAAACAAAGCGCAATCACAGTCAAGTATTCATTTTGTTTAGAGATAACATTTGTTCGTGTAATATTGTTGATGCCGTATTGCTGGTCGTCCAACTTGCCGTTGGAAGACATGCCGTTGGCGTTTGTGCCAATCTAGTTTCTCTATGTTTACTTTTCTTTGTTTGCAGCAAAGTTGTTGTGCTTTTAACAACTACCAAACAGCGTTACTGTCACGGACAGTGCAATACTTAAGGGTTACAAAGAAGGAGATCGTAATGGTAATATTGGGGTTTTACGTCATCTTCAACAACGAGATAATACTTAACAAATCTGTTCGTTTATATGTACGAAGTAGATACTATATATATATCGCGACGGTGAGGATGATTGTGATCCCTGGACAGTGCAAGCGCCCACTTGGCACCAACCCGTTGCCCACACCTGGCTGCGAAACCCACGCCGCTTATGTCCTTAGCATAAAAAGCATATAAAGCAACCCCCGGAAATCAGCATCAGCATCATTAGAGCTACTGAACCATAAATATACCTAGCGTCACAATGAAATGAGCATCTACGCCCCTAATAGGTATCCCCGAACCATGTTTCGCTTGAAATCGTTGGTTATTATCTGGTGTTTACGCAGCGATATGGGCAGTGTTTCTTACAGGCCTTCTTGCTTAACAACGGTCCTCGCGTGTCTTGCACCATGCAATACACACATCTGGACAGGTAATCTTATTACGCAAAGCACAGAGCAGTGTAGCATCGTCGATGTAAATGAATGAGGGATCAGCATTGCTCACGGGCTTTAATGTAAGTAATCTATTCTTTAACGGATATCTTACATAGATCATGTTAAATAAGCGTGATAAGACGCAGAGAGGGCAGCCGGACGCTTTCCTCGTCTGAACAACTTGCCATGAGTATATCAATCAAAGGTCGTTTGCAAGTGGCAATGAACGCAAAAATAAATCTACTGCAGATGCCATACGCCAATCCTACAAAGAATCGCCATGTTTCAGACACTGCTTTGAATTTATACTATTTGGAACGCATCCATTCAAAATTTCTTACTCATAAACTATTAAATCAGTTCGCTTAATTTGCGTTTGTGTTGCTAATGCCATAACTGCGTCATAAGTCTAATGTGAATGGGTGCTGCAGCTCTTTATATGCATCTGAATTCAACCGGGGCGTCTGTTAGCTGACGGCAGGTATGGTGAAAAGATAGACAACTGTGCATTAGATTGCACTGGAGTTAGATTGATTGGTGTCAATTGGGTGCGACGGGTCTAGAATGGACCCCTCGTTCCCAATAGAACACTTGTTTACTTTTAGACCGGAATGAAAACATATTAACTAAAGCATTAATATAGTGAATAAACACGAAAGATGACAACCGAAAGATATGAAAACCATTGTCTGCTATATTGATACGTCAAGCTTTGATGTAGAATGATTGGGCTTATACCAGCGGTTATCGAGCGAGTGGAAAATAAAACTCCCTTGTGACACAGCGATGTCAATCCCGCACGTCATCGACGTCGGTCTGTGGTCAGATCTTGTCCTCTCTGATTTTCTTTCAACCGGCTTTGCTGCTTCCTGCTGCATCAATAGACACGACAGCTGCTTCTCGCGTAGAACCCACTTTACCGAGCACATGATGCCAGATGGAATGCGTTGATTGCGTTAATGAATCGGGTTGTCACCTTGTTTTACGGCTAAGTGTGTCCATGGCCGTCGGCACACCTGGGTGAAAGTTCACTTCAGGTAGGTGTATCATACAAATGAGCATGAACGTCAATCTAGCTAACAAATGATTGAATGCAATCTAGTTAGTTATTATAGGAAAATATCGAATATAAGAATGAATGAGCTGACATGAAATTGATAGCGGACAGGTCTACATTTTGACCGATATCAGTAGAATTAGTGTTGGGATCATGGGAAAGTTGTCCAAAAGTACCAATATAACACACAACGTACCAATCAGCAGCCAAAGTGGTAACACGCTAATCGCGATTGGATCATGGACAATTATTATTGATCAAAACAGAACTATACTGTCAAGAGATAATCCCATTTTAAACATAATTTTGTGCTTTTCTTTTCCGATCAAAGAGTGCTCATGGTTTAATTGAAGTACCTTTCAGGCAATAAAACAGCCATTGCCCATTTTCAACCCACACATATGATGATAAAATATATGTCGTACTTAACTTGAAGGTTCAGATTTTAATACCATGTCATAAATTAGTAAACGTTGTTCAGATGAAGTCCCAAATTTCCAACCTATTTCCAATTCGAAGTTGCTCTCCGTCTAACCATCTATCGAGTATTGTTGTATCGTTTGCATGTTTGCTTGAGATTATTGCTAAAAAAGCATTTGGACATTTAACAGACCACAATATATGTAGAACCTTGCAGCATCAGTTACTATAAGGACCAAATCCCGGAGAGTGTAACTCTATCATTTCAGGTGTACATGAACAACTCACTAATGGGAGTGATGTTATGCATTAGACTATAGTATTTAACTTGCTTATACACGTGTCTGTTAACATAAACTTCCTAGTGAGAGAGTTGAAGTTGGGGTAATCTGTTCCGACATGACTTGTTGGTCAAGTGGTCTATTATGAGAGTTTACATTCAGGTGAAACTATTTAACATTCAACGTTCATCAAGATTCTTCGGGCAATTAGCTAATGGCCGACCAATCTCCACGTGGCACAGAGCGTGATGTCTTCCGGTAATCATGCCAATAGATAAACATAAGGGTGATGGTAACACGTGATCTGTCTACGTGCTGAATCCACGGAACGTACGGCTCCATGTACATATATCACACTATCATAAACCTTCTCATTTGCTTCACGGATTGAGATTCGGTAGGTCCTGAGCAGGTCGTGAAGCTGCTTCACTCGGATCGAATCCCCTACATCCCGTCAAAGGTTACTGCGCGCTGCGACTTTAGTAACTCTAGTGGCTAAGCTTCAGCTTGGTCAATTCAAGCAAACTAAATGCATCTGATATCGCGCATGAACCCCCGTGCCATAAGTGTTCGATTGATACAACAGTTTTCAGTTGCTTTTGGCAATACTATCTGGGCAACATTATCAAGAGTGATATTGTGGTGATTTAAATGGCACACAATCGCTTCCATCACCCCACCCCTTGTCATCAACACAGATACCGTTCAGTTTAATCGTACATCAGTAACTGTTGCGTTTTACTGTACATTTTGTGTATTAACACTCATCATGTTATCCATTGCAATAGTGCGCTGATAAACATTAAAAACTAAGAGTACTACAGACGACTCGCTCTTAGCTAATGCTGTGGACAAAGAGTTACAGCTACGCTATAAACACTTTGCTATGGATACATGGGTGAATCGTATGTTGGTTCCATGTAGGGTTTTCAATTGGACAGGTGATTAAAATCAACACAGGCATCACTTCACGCGATGAGGCTCGTTTATATTCCGCGTATATTTGAGTTAATAGTTCAAAATATTATCTCCATCGAACCACGGTTGCATTTGACGGTCATGATTGTGATCAAACCTCTTATCAGTTAAAAGGAAGGCACATCAGCTGTATCAGTACTTAATAGTATATCATCCATGACAATTCTCTTTTTCCGGGTCCCACGAAAGGTTGACATTGTTACATTGTATGCATACTTTCCCTTTTTTGTAGGGGAACCTTGCTGCAACACATCACTGCAACTCATTTAGTTAAATCCATTCTTGTTATGATTGCATTTCTATACTAATTTCATATGTCATTATATCAACACAATGATATGTCAGGGGTATATCTACCAATTAGTAAGCTATTTGAGACAGGGTCAGTTAAGCGCAGACTTTGTCGCAGCAGGCATGTCATTTGTCTGTCATGTCATTTGTAATTCCGCAAAAAGGCCGTCAAGATCGGCTTTGTTCTATTCATCAGTCTATAAAATCGATACCGAGCAATCCTGACGCATGCACCTGGAAGTGATGGCAGACATGCTCACTGGGCTCTAAACATATCTAATTGAGATGCTGTTTTTCACTTAAGGCGCGCCTTCACACTAGCGACAGGAAGTGTTACTGCTATCACTAACGACATTGGTTGGCTTGCTTGATGACTATGTTGAATACAGTAAGCTTACATCAGAAACGTCCTTCTTCACTCAACCATCTCTGTTGCTAAAAGGGAAACGCATTTCATTACAGACATATTTTAGTACCTACAGCCAGTGGTGACTTTTATCATATTTAGTTACAGGCCGTAGAAAGTATAGATTTCAACTTGAATTTTTTTTCAGGACCTATTGGTGATGTACTAGGTGATTTTACCAGCCAAGAGGAAGCGGGATGAACGATATTTAAATGCCAATCAATCAAATTATGGTTAAGGTGTATCAAATGTATAGTATTTGTAATTTTGTGAAACGCTAGCTGAGTATGGTAAATTGCTACATGCAGACATATAGATAATGTGTTCCGTGAAGTCCAATGCAGAAGAGAGAGTCAGTGATTCAGTTGAATCATGTTACTGACCCGCTTCCCGCTCTACCAAAGGACACTTTCACAGCAACTAGGTAGGAGAACATGTCATTTAATCAGATGGGTCGCAGGTGGGATGGAATGAATAGATGAATGAATCTTCAACCAAATCACACAAATTATCTCAAACATGTTTTATTTTGTTTAAGTGAAAAATATTAGCCTATTATCGCTATATGTGTTATTATACCATTACATATTAACATATCCAAAAGCCTCCTCAAATATGTACTGGCACGTCGTGATGCCACCAACATTGCTTCCGTTATGATTTTTATGGCACAAATATAAGTAAGATTCATAACTTTTTAGCATAGTACCTAATTCACTACTACTGTCAGTGAGACCTGTGAGGAAACGCCGGTGTGCGTTCCTGCAGCTGTTGGAGGTTGCTTTGCGTTGGCTGTAAAAATGGTGTTCCCTACTTAATCAATGTCTAATTATCTCAGGAATGATACTCTATAGAGCCACAGACTCAGCAGACAACTGGTGGTATGGCATGGGTTTGGTTCTTTGCTCGGACAAACCTTATCCATCAGAGCTTTCGATGTGGCTGCGGATACCAACACATTGCTCTGAATTTAATTCCATGTAACAGCATATGATTTATCTGTGTCCCCACAATATCTATGTTAGGCCGCCTTCAATTGCTGTTAATTGCGTTAAAGGCCTGCATCACGCCAAGCCAATTACGACAGACATTTGTGACTCGGCACGACTGCCGAACCTCATAAAAAACACATCGGTTCATTCATTGACCAAAGTTAGTGGATTAGTTGCCGTTAAACATTGATGTTATTGTCATCTCTCCAACTGATCACTTATGTGATGCAAGCTGGTTTAAAGGCATGTTTATATAATATTGGTAGAGCCTGTGCCATGATGCTATTTAAAGTATTGGTGGACGGTTCTGAGCAATGGTTGGGCACACAGTGCTAAATACTTTAAGCCTGGTGCTCTGAAATTGTGAAACTAAACGATTAATTCCATTGAATTCAACGAGATGTTACTCTGACGCTAGCCTTCGGCCTCACGCTGCCAATCACCTCCAAGTGCGTTATGCCTTTTTGGGATAATCAGGTGGTTTGTGGTGATTTGCCACAAAGCAGCTAGGGTTTTGTCATTTCAGCATAATACACTTGTTAAATTGCTTCAGCAATTATCCCTAAACAGGCGATGTTTGACGATGCACATGTCATAGTTCAATGTGGTAGTAGTTTTTAATTGGTGAACTATATTTTGAATGTAATGCGTTAAATTTGCGATACTATGAATACGATCCCATGTACAGTTAACATCATATGTTGTGTGTCTAGCGTGGCCTAACATACGCAGTCGTGCCTCGAGCAGGCGCCGCACTTGTGTCGCCAATTTCAATTAGTCAGTATTCTGTACAAGATATCTCGACAGCTCATCCAGGCTGCAACTTAATCAACCGATATCAGCGGCGCTCATAGTTGCAGAACAATTACCCAGGCACTGAGTCCAGATTTAATTTCATCATGCCATTTGACAGAACAACTCATAAATAATCGACGCCCCTCAAAGCGTATATTAGCCGGTCGGTAGTAACATGGACACTTGCTGCATTGTTATTCCGTAGTGTACCACATCACTTTGATATCTTATGTGCGGTTTATTTCCGATGCTTCAATCTTCATTTGAACAGCTATTCCTAGAACATCATATCCACTGTTAATGATTTCTGTCACTCCCAGGATATCAGGAGATCGCAAAACTTTAATGACACTCTTGATATAAATTCAGGTCATTCGGTGCGTGGGCCATCAAACATTGCCAAGAAGTTATGAATAAAACAGCTCATCAAGCGAGCGAGGTGTGTTCCCAGCAGCGTTACTATATGAGACCATATCCATTAATGCGACTTACTGCCAATGGTGACGCTGCCCTTCAGTCTATGGTGGCGTTACGATCAGTTAGATATATGCAGGAAGCCTTCATCCAAAACCAAGAGAGTGAAAGCTTATTAGTGGGAATATTATACATTTAACTACAACCCAAACAGAACGTTTCCTAAAGTCATTACACCAGCCGCAATGTTATACACATGCAGCTACGGGCAACACACTATTGACAATGTATACATGTGTAGAACAAATACAAGGCCCAATGCGTATGGCCATTTAATGATAGTTAGGTTCCGCTTCAGCTCTAAATCTACAATCATTGAAGAGTGATCTCAATTAAAATACGGCTGAGGCATCTAATTGACCTTAAATTAATCCAAAATGAATAGTTACTCGTCTGCGTTAGACTTCCATAGTGAACTGTAATGAATAACGAAGAATTTGACTCTCAAATTTTAATCATGATTCGTGACGAGCATGCAAGAATGGTTTGATCGCTCACGATAAGCTTGCCTATGTATGCATTGTGCATGCCATCAAGTTGCCGAGTCGAACATATCACTTATTCAGGGCTATAGTTTCAACAAATATGCAGTATTCGGAACTTATTTTGACCCGGGTAAGGGATAACACACTAGAATTCTTGGCCACTATCCCATATATGGCTTCACTATATATGAAAATCAAGGGGTATGATAGTCGATGTTCTGCCTGGCGAGTAGGACGGTGGCGCTTTGTAAAACACACGCCTCATCATACAGTTTAACGAAATTTCATAATTACAATGTGTCGTGCGTTTCCTATCGCTTTGTTTGGCGACGCTCACATCAAACAGTAGGCCATGAATAACTACGTCACTTCCGGTAAGTCATCAACGTTTGGATGCAACGTGTGTATCAATGCCTCGGTCGCTTTTCAGCATCCATATGAAGTAACAGTTGACAAGCATGTCTAGGTTGTCATTAATGCCTTAATTGCGTTGGTAATATTCTTCAAGTGGTATTGGTTGCCGATGGTGCCCAACAAATACAAATGTATTCCAAATGATAGTTGTCCACGGGCAAATCCTGCTATTTGGCGTTGGACTCTCATAATTAACGTGGTTCTCTGTGGGCGCTATTTCCTTGTGTCATACACTAGAGCATATGGTGAATGGTGGCTTAACTGGTTTGAAAAATGGGTGGAAGATCATGGGACAATCAATTAAACCGGGGATATGCTAACGTCATCAGTTCCTCTCCACAACACGGTTACATTGCAGAATTAAAGCAGTCGTTCGCCGATCTCAGCATACTAACTGTCGTTATCTCCCATATAACGACGCGCCATAGTCACTGACGTAGTGGCAGAAAAGCACTAATTGGCACTTATTTATGAGATTCGTGACAATATCCGCATTCATGTTATTTTACATCAGCAATGATCCACCGACCCCGATACCTCTACACACACCAGCAATAACCGTCATCTACATGCCGTTTATACCTGGTGCGATTTGTTTGCAGGCACTGCAGTATATGAGTCGTGATATGGAAATGTCAGCTGGGAGGAATCACATGAAATGTTAGCTGTTGAGAACGCATTGGACATGGCGTAACGTGACCATACACTCGCGGGGATGTGGATGATCTTTTACAAAATTATTTCCGTGCATCGCGATTAGTTTTTGAACATCAGCAATGATCCACTGACCCATGATTCTGACATTCAGTAAATATCAGTTAAATAGAACAGCCATGTTCAACGGCATTATGTCCGCACTCGAGTCGGTAAATAACACACCTCCAGGGCTTCTTCTTTATAAAAACAAGGTTTGGAATCTATTCTAAGTACAAGGTATAAGCAAGTACAACTAAGTTACAATCCATTTATTAGGCTCCAGACTCGCTGTGGGTTGGAATGCGAGGGATTCACGTCCGCTGTTTTGTAACTGTTGAATCTGTAATATTTTACGATTCATCCGACAAAAGAACAACCTTTGGAAGGCTAAACGCTTGTCCGACATGACTATTGAGCTGGTATATCTGCTAGATTAATAATAAACCTATTATCATTACAACTGACATCCTAATTTGATCCACAACTTGTAGTATATTGTCTGTTTTGGAGCGCCTACAATATAGCCGAGGTAAGCTTCACTTGTCGTGTTCACAGCAAATAATCTTCAGCCATACGGTGCTAGACTACAAAGGCGTCCAGTGGACCTGATTGGGTTGAAACCCTCTAACCTTCAGTAAAAGACAATCGTTCTCTCCAGATAGCTAACCGATGAATTTTCTCTAAGGCATAGAGAGATGTATTGATTGGATTGTTTTGATAAGTGCTGTACCATGGTCATGTTATTATGTATTTTAGTGTGTGTTTCGGGCCACATGAGCTGCTTCAGATTGTTTGCATTGTCATAGTGCCTTCTAATTTATGATCATTTTTTTGCAGTTACATTTACATATGCACTCTTCGCGCAGAATATCCATTACTAGTCGGCAGTCTGCCTCGACGTTCTATCATTTCATAATTAGCTTGCCCAAGGAGTTTAAAACCTGTCTGACTATCCATGACTCGGATGATCACGTTAAATAGCGGTCCCATCACTGGAAAAGGGGATGCACCCGACCCGGTAGCTCAATAGTACCGCGCTGACCCTTCGTCCCAGCAGCGTGGGTTCTGCAGCCCGATCTGGGCGACGGCTTTATGCCAAAGGAAGCTGTCCAAGCATCACCTCATCCATCACCTCGTTGTTGAAAGTGCCGTTAAACCCCTATATAACCATCACCATTACCAATAAGCTTGCCAGTACAGTTTTTGAGGGGCCATCTCATAGTCAACGCCTAAGATACAACAATGGCTCACTAGAATATTGGTAATACACGCTAGGTGGCTATCTCGGATTTGGGTTGCTTTTAACTTGTATTACCTACTTCACTCCAACAGCGGACTGATTAATCATGTGTAGAATAATCGCCCGTTCAAAGTTTGATTTACAATGATTTACAATGATGGCCACCCAGTACCTTATGGTGATGGATGACCAGGACAAAAATAACGTTAGGTCCATGGGTGCCCTGACAATGGTCATAAAGGATTGACTAGAGTTAAAACATTACTTCAAACCTTTGCCCATATGTATATGGGTTGTTTGATGCTACAGGAGGCAACTAATGAGATATGAGCAGCGCGCACGTGGTCCAGAAGGGCGAGTTCATAGTGAATTATTCCATTTTCCTGTAGAATCGCACGTGACAGTTGTTACTTGGCGCAATATACTTGCCCTGCTTTAATTCGGTTATTGTCGATTGATAAACCTACACTTAATCGATTTGTCATCGATAAGTCGAGGCGGCCTGAAATCTTAACAGTATTAGTGATTGGTTTAAACCCTTCCATACACTTCCCCACCAACACGTCATGGTCATCAGATGATATACCTCTGATGATAGATACTGCCTTTGTCAAGTTCCGGTTACGATCTTTATGCACCAGATATATTATGTGTACATCAGATATATAACATCGTTATGACCAAACAAATTTTCTAGACTGGGTAGATCATTGTCAGGCCTCGGGAAATAACATAAATGACAAAGACATGAGCATTTCAGAAATACTGCACTTAAGAGTTTCCTATAGCTTCGGCACAACAACAATTCCGAGAATGCAAAATTAGCTATATCATTATAATAATGCATGGTATCCAGAATAATCAGCGGGATGGAAGAAGTTATTGCACCCAGTCCATGGCATCACCAATCTCATAACGCATGACATTTTGAAATCACCTACTAACAACAATGCAGCCTCGCGTCTTGTTCGTGATATAAGCAGGACTTTCCTTCCTTGATTGGGATCGGCATCGCTGAGAGAAATCAATGATTTAAGCTCACTTTTGTATTTGCAATGAGATAAGGGTTCCTTTGTGGGGCGACGCATCCATGGCGTCGCCGAGATAACGTCACCTGTTTAATCAAATGAAACTTCGGAACGATATAAACCACCCCAATGAAGCTAACTATAGCATCTTATTAGGAAAAATAGATAACACGATGGCTTCTTATCGCCGAATGTTACGGAAGCGTATTTTATATGTGAGAAGGACAACCAAGGGTGACGTTACAGAGGGAAAAGTTGAATTACAGATCAGATACGGGCGCTTGGTTTCCTGTATGAGGCTTTCAACTAGCTTATGTATCCTATCCTTCTAGGAACCTGACACAAGGAATCAAGTTCACGTTGCCTGGGCGCAGGTAGATCTGTTCGGATTGCGCGCCGAGAAAAAGAAGTTCATTGGACATTATGATGGATGATCATAGAGCTGTCCTGATTCACAGAGCCGCGTCGCGAGTCAGGGATGTGATTCACTTGGTGGTCAACTGAAAACTGTTCAGTTCACATCGAAGATACGTTTGTCTAATCCTACGCACACGCAGATCATTTCGCTGTTTCCATCGGACATAAATGGTAAGGGTTTTCAATGCATTATTAGCAAAGTGTAACAGGTATTTTGATATTCCATAGAAGATACCAGCTCCCATTGATTATATTGACACTCGGTTATCTTATTAATAAGGCGTCTCCTTCAAACATCCCAGCGGCCAGGCAGTTATGTCGACAATTGCATTCAGCGATCCGACACATCATTATCTGACCCCAGTCCATGTTGGTCCTACAATCGTCATTACACTAAAATCTTGCCACCTGGCACTAAAACCCGCGCCAATAAAAATTAATCAACAACAGCTGACACAGCGTAGGTGGGTGTCTGAGCGCGAGTGAAAAGGTGCCACATAACGAAGCCACGCCCAGATGGGCCCAGTGACCTTCAGCCTCCCATAAAAACCCGATCAAGTTCTTTAAGACAAATAACGAGAAAAAAGTCAACCCAGGAGTCAAGTACCGCGTTATTCTCTCGCACTGTGGGGTGTCACATCCCTGAAGTCATTATCCTTGTCACGTTTCTTAACATCAACATAAAGGTAGTGTGGATTTTAGTTACACTGTTTTGATGTGCTGTAACTCGTCGTGTACATATCGGGTCAGATCCCGACGGATGAACAGCGCGTATTATCGCTCGGGTTGTTGCGCTAGATGTCTCTCGTGATATCCCTTGTCACGTTCACTGTGATTCGATCCCACCAGTCAGCAATGTATGCAGGCAAATATAATTTTGTAAAGCCATGATTTGTCAAAAGAAATCAATTGTTTTAATTAGTGTGTGAATTACTTGTTTTAATTGGTGTGTGAACGTCACCATGTTAAACAGTCGCGCACATCTGTCATAATAATTGAACGATCTAACTAAAGTATACCGGTGACGGCTTGAGTAGCGAAAGACAACCCGACACACGCTGTTCTCTTGACTCCTATGCCTTTTCGTCTTGGCTATGGTTTGGCAATCATTTGGTGACGAATTATCTCAAGCGCTGCGACGATTGCTTTTTAAGGCTTTTGGATTTTTTTACTCTGCTCTATCTTAAAGATCATGCTTTTGAACAGACCGGTTCCATTTAATGAGATGCAGTGTCGGTTAGCAGAGGACAATCCCAGGCTGATGTTTTAAGAACAGTTCTCGTCGTGCGTTTAGGGGCTGGGCAGCGGATATGAAACGGGATATGAAATCAAAGTTTGTTATAGTGATCACGGACTCTCCGTATTCAGAAGCGGCGCATTTTTTGTAACTCTAAGCCAAATCTTGATGGCTGTCTCCCAAGCCCATTTGATGAGCTTATCGATTCACAATAACCATGAATTTAATTTTGTTTCACTATTATAGATGGCATAGCAGAAAGTCAAAGTCGCTTATATCAAGTCAGCGTCCAAACCTGAGGGCAGTGCCGCGCGAAACGAAGGTCAATTCGGGTCACGACCTCAGCGTTGATTAGGCTTGAGATTAAGAGCCTGTCTAATGACTATTTGGAAGCATCAGATTTACACCTTATTTAGTTGTAGACTCGGGACGGGCATTACCGCAGAACCTCTTTGGTCTGGGACGAGTTAACAACTGAGTTTGTCATTTTGTTTATTACAGGTAAACAATGGAGCTTACTTTAAAAGTAAACCCAGCGCTTGTGTTTGCGGTGGTATTGGGAGAGCTGGTGAGCGTCCTGTGGTTCGCTGATAACACACCATGGGGAAGACATGGCGGTCACCGCTACTTCATCGCAGCCATCCTCTCAGATATCGGACTGGTCCTTCTCCTGCAGTTCTTCATGCAGTAAGAATCTCAACTCTGTTATATGTTCAGCAATATAATGTCACCTTATATCCCAGACACGTATGTACAGCAGACAACATTATTTAATAGGTGGGTGGTGTTGTCCGCTGCTGGAGAAGAAAAGATATACGACGTGGTCTAGGCATGTATCTTGTGGTTTCAGGTACTACTCTGTGGCTCGCGTGGAACAGGCGCTCGCTCTGGCTCTCTTTGTGGCCCTGTTGTACGGCTGTCTGGAGGCGCCACATCTCGTCCATGACTCGCACTCTGCTGGCCGCTTCTTCTATATTGTCCTTCATAAGTTCGTCATCTCCTTCGTTATGGTGTTCTCGCTGTTCTACTTCAAGAATTTCCATTTCTAAGTTCTTGTTCTGGTGCTGTTGAGTGGATATACGGTCTGCGCACGCCGCTGGGATGGAGGGGCGGACCATTAGGATCACTCAGACGTTGCAAGCACACTATGAACCTATGAAATGATGTCTGAGCCTAACATTAGCTTGATAACTTGTGCTGTGTGATATTGTAGAAATGCGCTAATTATCAAGTATTGTCATAGTAGTTTGACTGATGTGTGTTCAACCGATGTTTTTCTTGTTTGCGGATAAATAACACTCAACTTAAGGCTTAGCAAAACGCCACATGTATGTTTCGTGTCTAACTCAAAACATGACCTTCACATTTAAATATAGGACTACAAAGTGATACAACAAAACAGCAAGATTTATTCTGAAAACTAAGGGTTCCTATAGAATTTCTTTAAAAGATAGGGTCTTCAGATGACTGGCATCTGGTCTTTTCAAATGCTTTTAACTAATGCAAATTCAGTCCATGATTTGTATTAATCGTCATGGAACGACGCACGGTTCCAGACACGGCAGTCTTCTTTCCTGAGTACACAACCCTCACCCGTCTAAATACATACTGCATGCTATAATGTCACCAACAAGATTTCTATCGACAGGCTTATCATGTTAAATGGCTGCCGCAAATCCTGGCGTAGGTTAATCTCACATAACAGGCTGAAAGGATTATCATCAATTGTACTGAGCCTCCAGTTCGTTTATCAGTACACACGTGATGGCATATTTGCTAGGTGAGTTGTACCCATGCCGAGATCTTCCCTTCGTTGAAAACCAGACATTCAGGGTTGCGACGCGTATGAATTGTCACGATTAGGTGTATTGTGCACGGCTTCGATGTGCAATGCTGCACGCACACCGTGTAAGATGAGTTTCTGAAAGAATAGCGTTGATTGCTGCGTGAACTGTTAACGTGCCTGTCTACGTGACAGGCAAGATAACAATTGTCAGCTTATCCACAAGGCGGTTGTCTGTTCTATGCCAATTAGACAAGCTATATGACGATCGTAATTAATCTAACATCGTGTCGAGCTGATAAACAGTATCATAAATATCCGGACTTGTTGCATTTCGGCCAATTACGAAAGCTTTGCAAAACAAGCCTCCGTTTTTAATGGTGAATACTATGGGATCTCGGTGAATAAGACATGAACCAATTTGCTGCTTGATATCGTCATGATGTAAATTGTGTAACTGATATCATTGAGAACAAATATAAATTTGTCGGGTATCCCGGGTATTTATTGCCATGTTACATGGTGAATACTTATCCATTGTTACGCTCAAACTTCTCAAGCCTTAGAACGCTGCTAAATACATAGCTAAGACCACTGATTAGACTAATAGTTGGGGAATAATATGGTGACATGAGGTAAAAAAATTCTTAGTAGTGCCTGTAAATTAATAAAATGTCCAATCAGAGGAATCCATCTTTATTACTGTGCATTTGATCTATTATACTGATTTTTTAGTCGAATACAAATGTCATACAAAAAAATCGGTTCGTTGGGAAAAGCATCCATTTTATGCAACAGGCGAGCGGATTAAATGGCAATTAAATGGCGCCTATGGAAAACGGAGATTTATGTGGGCGTCTTCAAAGTGGCTGTAGTTGTTACTGGAGGAAGTACAATTGTGAGTGACTTTGACTTTTTACCCGAAGGTGAGTAGCTCCTTTTGATCTCTTATGAGAAACAAGCAATGATTGCCATCGTTAATTATTAAGGTCTTTGTGCCACATCAGTATCATGTGATGACCACACGTTATGCACGCCAATAAACCGTAGTCATAACGGACGTAGATTGGTCGAATTAGATTTGCATTGATAATCATCTAAACATCGATCACATTCGGGAAAAAAGGCGATGAGGGGATCATGGAGTAATAATCATTGAGTCGGATGCGAAATATGAACTCGTGTTATCTGATTGGTGATACAGGGGTATATATTACCATATTCAACGTAGGTACCATACAACCAAACCACAGCTAACAAATCCCTCACGGCCAAGGATATCACCAAAACAGGACATATTGGCGGCTACCGTGAGTGCTGGACGACATGAAAAGGCAATATTGCATAGACGAGTTACACTTGTTATATTGATGATCAGTGGACATGCGTGTTGATGGCTGCATGTTTAGCCCAAGCACCAAATGTGATGGTCGCATGGAGGCATGGGTAGGGAGCGTGGAACGAAAACACGTGGGCGCTTTGGTGGAAGATTAACAGTGCACAGCATTGAAAATACATTAAGGCTGATTTCAGGCCTTCGGCAGAAATAACAACGACACGGTATTAACTGAACTTTGAATTTGAATCATTTACAAATAACGTCAATGTTCCTATGGAGACAGTTATTACCTACCACATTATGATGCATTTCATTTTGCAAAGGAAGATCTGAGACTTACAAGGATATGCCCAGATTGAACACCAAGTTTTAAAGCCATATATTCATTTGCTGAAACCATTCCTATTCTCCAACGGGAAGGAATGTGGTATCTCGAATCACTTGTGAATAACATGTATAATCAAGACATGAGTGTCTAGCCCCGAGCATTTATTATTAACGACAAACAGCTTTATATTATCGACATATCCGCGTAAGGTGGTGCAAATCAACAATGATGGATTTTGCTTTTGCTGCACATGTGGTGATGAGCTTGGCACAGACATACTTTTTGGTCCACGCAAGGGTTTCTCAATCAACAATGCACCCGATAACGTCATTCGCAAGAAAATAATTTACTCTCATCGTCATTTCCTTCTTTTCTTGGTATTCGTATCTTGCGCCGTTTGTCAAAGTATTGTGATGTTTAACGTAATATCGATGATGCTGTTTGGTATTAGCCATAAAATGGCCTTATGTGTGATTTATGTCAACACGGGTAATTACGATATGCGCGATTGTTTAGTGTCTTTCTCTGCAAAACACGTAGAACACAAAACAACGCTTATCACAGGTTATTTGGGTGCCATATGGAGAAAGATTGCATATGAGCAATAACGATGTTGTAGATGGTCAATAGCGATGGCTCTATATTTAATGCCAGTTCAGATGCACTGAAGCTGCCGAGCAATAACATAATCAGTATTGAGTGGCCATATAGAATGCAATTAAATTGTTCAATATTCTCATTGAATAACATTGGTTGCCCTTTTCAGTTTATTCGTTTTTCATTCCCGATATATGTGAGTGATGCTTAAATATCGATATAGTACATATTATGATATAGCATGAGTGCATTTATCATTCTCAATAGACATTATGATAATCTTCTTCCCAATAGAACCACAGCAACAGCAAATTAGACGATTTCAATCCACAGTAGAAATATTGGCTATCAACGTTGAAAGTCGATTGACGCTGTACACACCTCAATCAAACGTCCCCGTTCCAACAAACAAGAAGTAAATAAAGTAACAAATAGATTGTGCAGGCATCTGAAGGTTCGCCAATTTATATCTTGATACTTCATCTTCAACCAATAGCAAAGTATGTGTTTAGGGTTGGCATCGATTTCATAATATGAACTCATCAATAGACGAAATCTTTCCTTATGTATTTTAATGTCATAGAAATCATCCATCGTTGGGATACTTCAATTGTTGATCCGAAGCAGTGAATACTGAGTGAATTAGCGACAAGCAGTGTCCGGGTTCGGCTTGGTCAGTATCAGGCATTCCTATAAGAACTATAACAATTTCATTTGTATCTTATTTCATCAGAATATTTTATCAATATATTCGAGATATGTTCTTTTTACCTTCGAGATATGTTCTTTTTAGTTCAGTCGGCGATGACACACGTAAGTCTGTCATTCATAGTATGTGTCAGGTCGTAATCATACAGAAGAAGAACTCAGTCCATAAAATATATCTGCGTTGCTAACTCAAAGTAGCCAATGGGCTTTATTGACTGCTCGTTAAGAAGCCTCTCCTTACATCAACAATAAATATGCTATTATCACCCACAGGATATGCCACGTATCAATCCAGAATATAACTCCCAGCGCAGCTGGTATCACAGCTACCACAACAGCACATGCTTGCTCATTAGGTATGTCAAGAAAACACTCGGGTAGTAAATGAGCAGGTCTAAGATGAATGCGTGCAAGAGCTACTTAATCGCATCGGAATTATAAGGGCGCTCTTTCGCAATTGGCCCCTAGTGTGATGGAATGAATGACAATCGCGAATTAGATTTTCAGACTTGCCGATAGGTTTGTTAAAAGTGAATGACCCGGCTGATCCCATACTGGTGTCGGATTGACATATGCTACATTGCGCTGATCTGATTGTGTAGTGTCAGCGTGAGATATTTACAAAGCTGATAAACGCTTACATGGCTTGAAAAGATTCTTTTCTACCAAATGTGGTTGCACACCAGAATCGTTGTTTTGCCTATATAAAGGCCACTGGAGGACACTTCGCACATCAAATTGAGCCCTTGAATACGCCCGCACAGGGGAAGATACTTACAATACTATCCTCAATTCATAATGATTGCCTCTTCTTGAACGTGCTGATGATTTGTCCCTAATTCCAGCACGTCGCATCATAATACAACCATTCACATTTGATATGTCATAACATATACGGACTGAAGACAAAAGTAAAGAGACATCAGCATAATCATGGATTCTCATCAAATGGTTTACCCAAAATGATGCACATCTGTTTGATTAAAATACCCATTTTTTTACCAAATTACGCCTTTCATATAACCTGGGCGTGAGTTAAACCATGGGCTCATTGGTGTTGGTTAAAGAAATCGCGTTAATTGTTGGTCCTTTTTGCTTGTTCATATCAGATGATTAGCTGTGTGAATATCACAATAGATACCATTGATTCTTAACCTTTATGTCATATTGTGAACGCTGTAGTAGTTATGCTGAAGGAGGTTGTTAATGGCCGGCATTTGTTTTTTTATCGGACATCCCATGTCTGCATGAATCGCCAATTAAAAAAGTCTATGACCGCACACGATGGTTGTGTGCGTGCAGACGTGCTTTTTGCACTCACAGTTTTAAAGAAAATGCACTTTGTAACTAGCTCTCTTATATTGAAAAAGCTCCGTTTGAATGGCCATTAATGTGAACGTCTATAATGAGGATAAACCGATGATGGATGGAGCCTAGGTATGCTGCCAAATCCGCGTTCACTTTCAAGCGCGTTTCATTCACTCCACCGATCCGATGCTGGCCTTTGACATTAAAATAATTTGGCTTGACTCGCAGGGTTAAACATTGAAAAACGGGTAGACCGTAGCAAATGACTACTCCAGTATCGCTCCGATGCATGTTTGTCCGGAACAATTTAAAATACCACAGAGTACTTCTTAGTACCCCAAGATCGATCGTGAGTTTAACACTAACTTACCATCATAATAGTGATTCATATCAAATAAGATAGCGACCAATGCCACCAAATCTAAAGAGCAATCGTCATCTAAAAAGCTTACGGTTGATATTTTCATTAAGCCCCCTTTTTGCCCGCATACGTTTCTGCATTGTCGACGCATATGGCCAACATATTCGAATTTAACTACATTAAGCACGATATAGTATGCGGAGGTAACGTAACTTGACAGAAAGCGAAATTTTGTCCCTTTTACCATCAGCTTGATGATATTCTCTTTCATTTTGTGGATATATGACTGATATGGTCATTTCACAGCTACTAAGATAAAATGTTGCAATATTCGTACCTTGAGCTCAAGAAGAGTTCGCTCGTGTTGGCCAACGTTCGTGATGCTTAAAGTTTGAAAGCAATTTCCTGAGAAGGATTGCCATTTATCCTGAATTATTCCGCGTTAACTTTCACAGGGCATAGACACGTCACCAGTTGAATTGGCAATATATAAAACTGATATCCGCATAAGCATAGGCACAACAACGGAATGTTGTGTTTTCTTGCATGAGATATTGGGACCACAAACGAGATTAAACTGATATAAAATGGTTGACGATTATTAGACGTATAACCATGTACCAAGTATTAATGGCACTGATAAGGCATGTACAACTTTGATGTATCAGAACGGACGTCCACCGATTTCAGCGGTTCAATACTACCCTCAACCTCACATCAGGTGTTGCAAAACGCGGAAATAGTGGCAGTCAATAGCAAATATTATTTGGCTGTTCAGTTAACATTGCGTAAAAACACGTTCAGGTGGCGATAACAGCAGTTTGTTTTTAGTATCATAATATGCCTATAGCGTAGCATAGATGATCTGCTCGAGTCAAATAAACATCACCTGGTAAGGAGTAATTCGTTTGATGAACAATCCGAATAAACATGTAGCGCATCACTGATTTCAAAAAATAGGTATCTTTAAAGCCTAAAATTTTGCTATCCGTTAAGGAAATCTGTGTTGAGCGCCTTAGGACTAGGCGCACAAACGGGTTATTATTACAATACCGCATCGGTAAATTAATAAACATATTTATGTTTTTTACATCCGATGTAAAGTAAGCCACCTTTGTTCGTCAAAGCCATGTTATTACCCATCGAGCCACATAATAGTTCAGCTTAGGAGCAACCTTTGGAATTGCATTCTTTTAACGATTGATTTCTAAGACACACATGCTTAGTGGTTATGGCACGAGGTGTATTGAGATTAGGTCTTCGTAGTGGGGAAGTTTTATACGAGGCACGGATCACGGGTTCAGGGTCATATCTGATGTTGCTAGTAAGCAGCTTAACGAACACGAATGAAACATTACATGGTAACCACACAGGCCCAGCTGTCAAATAATTGCGATATACAGCTCTCTGTCAAGACAACCTTATGTGCCGTCGATGCAGGTGATTGATGCCCTTGTGTGTCCTGTCAGCAGTACTCATTCAGAAGTAAAGGGTCTGTCTTAGCCTCTTCACGGATGGGTACAGTCATTGATGTAATATGCTGGAAACATGGACATGATGGACGTGGTCACGATTCAAAGCACATATTAGTGCTTATGGAAAACTTCCAACTAATCTTGGGTCGCAATCTTGCGTCTTGTATTCGGGTCCATGCGATAGGTTGATTGTAAGAATATTATACGATTACACAGGATATTTCAAATCCGTTCACTCCATGTGTGAGTTATATAGCGCATTACACCACCGTATAGGCACAGTGTCAGCTTATTATCTGCTTAAAGATTAGTTAAACGACGAATTCAAGGTGAAAGAATGCATCAATCGGTGCACATATCGAATACAGTGGCTATGTGTCTGCTTAATGCGCCGTTAGCTGTATATAAGAACTTCTTCAAACTCACATAGGTCCAAGATAGAGCGCTACAAGTACGGCTGGAGGTATCCTAAATTGACTTTGACAAGTGAAAATACACATCAGTTGAGGTGTTGTGGCTCGCTATGGGAATGCGTGGACGATACCGCATTAATTAATGTGATTCGTATAACCAAATACTTCGAATACATGATAACAGTGCAACGAAAATGCCTGATATACACGGCTAGGCTACCTGGAAGCTACAATGGACTGTCCGAATACAGTATTGTTTTCATAAAGACAAGCAGAGTAGCTTATCATACATGAATTTACACTGTGTGAGAGGACTGGGTGTGAGAGGACTGGCTATTCGGAGGTCAAGGCTCTTGTCGTTTTTAATGTAATGTCTACTAGCCGTTAATGACCTGGTTCTATACATATCCATCAGAACTCCAGCTGACACTACTGTACTCTGAAGATCAAAAATGTAATATTCCAACGTATTGAAGGCAATATTAGAAGGATAGATAATCAACAATCCTTCAAGCCTTGATTAAAGCACTAGGCCTTTATGCACTGCCACATCCTGGTGGTTTCATGACGTCATTAACATGATGTCCTCTGCTACACGATCGCCATCACAGCACTCACAAAAAGAATTAAATGTTGAAAATACTTCATAATTGATAATTGTTCTCTGTACCCATTGCACGAGAACGGATCATTATAAAAAGGACATACAATTAAGGTGTTACTTATTTGTATCTAAGCAGAGAGTAAGTTGCCAACATGGTTTGGTTCCATTTGATCATGCATAGCACTGGTAATAACAACAGCTAGGCGCATCACTCTCTATTGCCTTTCATGCAAGTGTTAATGAAATAATACAACCACATTTGTGCAATGCCAATATAATGCAGTCATACAGGTGGTGATCATTACTATCAAATGGGAGTTTAACCACGTTTTTCCACAAGTCCATTGTACTATCTAGTAGATTAGTTTAAAGGCAATACATTTGTTTCTGGGATATTCTCGTATAACACAGGTTATACGGGAACAAAACCTTAAATGGCTTATTAGCATATACATCTTGACAAATAGCTAAACTTATTCCTCTAAACAAAACTTAATGCAGTGACGGGATATTGGAAAAAGCACAGGTACATTACCCGCGCATTGTAAGTATACAGAAGACAATGATGTCATGTGATTCTTACTTGACGGCAGTAATACAAAATAGTCATATAGACATAATACAAACACGAAGCCAATCGTAAATACATACGAGATACAGGTATATAAACCGATAATCGTATCCCCGTTGCCGAGGATATAAAGGCCCCATATTTTATCTATGATACAGTTAGTGATTTGGAGCAAAAAGCCTCATGTGGTGTGTCTTTAGCTACATAGCACACCACTGCTACGTCATCACCGACAATGCGCAGAGATTCATGTGCGTTTGTCTTCTGGAAGTCTGGTGAACAAAAACACACTCCTGTGTGTCATCCATGTTGATAAAACCATATCTTGTCTGTATTGCCCTGGTGACCATGGCTGCCATAATATCTTCTCCTCTAATGTGGTGAGGTGTCCGTGACATTGACGATGTTTTTCTTACCTGAAATAGCGGAAGCTTTCTAAGGAACTTCCGTAACCTTGAAATGACAGCTGCAATTGTTTCCGTCTTTGAAATGATACGAACATATAGCAATACGCCATAGCAATGACCAGCATGGTTACCAGTGCGCACCGAAAAATCGATAAAAAGTGGAACAAGAAACTTGTATAATCACATTGAACAAACGTAATCGCCTCCAAGCGCTGGACCAAACGCGTTCATATGGCAAAGGCCAATGAATTTCGCCAGTGTCAATCCATTTTAACACCCAGTTGGATGCTGTCAGATCAAATTGATCTTCCAACGAGATTACATCGGACTTTAGTTCATGGCGGGATAAGTCCACATACGTGCTCAAGTTAAGTGAATTGTTTTATAAGTCTTATCGGATATCTGCTATGCAATATAATAATATAGTTATAGACATGGGCTAGTTTAGTGAATCGTTTGAAATCTGCCATAGTATAAAATTAAATAGTTACACACGTGCGCAAGTTGAGTGAATTATTTATATATCTTCGTTGATATATGTTAGGGCATATAACATTATAGTTACATACGTGCGCAAGTTAAGTTAATTATTTATATATCTTCGCTTATATATGTTATGGAATATAATAGTATAGTTACATACATGCGGATCTTACATATCCTTCCTGACATCTGGTATGCTATATAAAAGTATAGTTACATTTACGTGACTGTGACAGATGCTTATCACAGCAGTCAGCGAAACATATTGTTTCGTAGTCAAACAGTGCAATACCATAGTATGTCTCACTGTCTTCTCTCTTTTTTTATTTGATGTGGAATCATTTGGAGATGTCAGTGTGTATCTCTTAGAGCCGCAATAATCCGCACAACTTTTGTGCTCGCCCAAACTGAACGCGGCTCATGCAACACGCTATGTTGCCAAGGAGGGAAACCGACTGTTGTTCCTCCTCATCACAATATGCTGTCTGCTTCATGCGGTTTTCAATTAACATCGGTCTGGCGTTTTATGATTATCAATTTGCCTTTTGAAATTCTTCCCACCTTAATACCAATGTTCGTGGCATACAGCCTCCAGACCCATCAATTAAAGATTGTCGAGTGCGAATACAAATTACACAAATCATAATATACGTCGTCCATGTATCCGTGCCTTCAATCCGTTAATCTCGGCTTCATACTTGCGGTTGACCCATATATTGTCTTCTAGTGGTGTCTTTCTTTTGGCAACCTACTAGATATATGTTCACTTCTACAATATAAGATTCAGGCGCTGAGCCGCTGCACCCACTGTGATTAAAGCAAATGCTTGCTTACAGTCCCTTGTATCAATCATAAATGACGTCATCTTAACCTGCAAGACATGGTTGACATCAATGATAAAAAGTAAAGCATTTACTGTTGGAAATAGCATTCGTATGATTCCCTTTATTCTCGCTAGCATTGGCTGGACGATGTGATAAAATAATCTCCTTTGCGGCATCTGAGCTCTAATCCTCATATGCATGATAGTTGGATATTGTTTCGTTTCCTGAAGCGACTGTAAAATGAATTGAACACTTCTGTTAATTTCATCCGCCATTAACCAACCCATCGACCAATCAAAAAATTCGCGTAGGCAAGAACTGTATCCGTATTTAATCACATCAAGCAAATATAATTGTATTCGTCTTCAAGCACTAGACATAACGCCTGATATCACAAGACAAAGGCCGATGCATACCTCCAGCTTGAAACGCATATCAACCCACTTTAATATGCAGTTGAATGCTGTCCTATTAAGAAAACTCACTGCATCCGCGAGTAAATCATAGGCCGTCTGCGCTGGTGGCAAAAACCGCAGTTATTATTTCCCTGCGGATGCCATCTGCCAATCACATATAAGTTCTGCATTTTCGGATACTTTTTATTATCACTGGACCGCTAAAGTCTACGGCAAATCATATCAACGCACGTTTTCGTACCCTGCCTACCCCGTAGGTATCCTATTGTATAGTCAAATGTGTAGGGGAAATTTGGCCAATGTACTGGGAACAAAATTATAAGTAGAGCGAATGACTGAAAATAGTCAAATCATAACACTGACGTGATAGAGAATAAGACACATTTCGAAGCCCTGGCTTATCGATATCAATCGCACTATATATACTCTAGAGATTGTGTTATGCTAAAACCATATGTTACTCGGACACCATGCTGTCATCACATCATAACATATGGTGCTATTTGACGCTGCTGTCCGTATATCTATTATTCTATTCTTACGTACTTGTATATTGTCTTGAGATTAATGATGATACAGTATTGAGGTATTCTGCAAAATCGCATAGTCAACTTCAAATCATTTGCAAGAAGTGCTGAGATTAACGTATAGGCAACCTTATCTCGTGGACTAGTCACAGAACGAAATCCAGGGTAATGAAAATTGTTTTCTTATACACGTGAAGGTTAATGTAACTTCCCGGTTAGAGTAATGACGTTGGGGCAGTAAGAGATGGTTTGTCGAGCATGTGACCTATTGTGATGTAACTGTTTTAGATGATATAATTGTAGCGTCGATGCTGCTTCTTTCGCTTGTAAAATGAACAGTCTTCGTCCACGTGTCAGAGAACGTGATGTCTTCCGGTATCACAGAGTATCCAAAAATAATGCAACAACTAGACTCGGCTGCCCGGCGGTGATTGATAATGTTAGAATATTTGTGGTGACAATCAAGTCGGTCTATATACGTGTGATGACCCATTTCCTCTCTCCCGCGATACCAACAAACATATCATTGTATTCTTTCCTATTCCTAAATTAATTTATTGCCTTTTTTTTTTGCTCCCCGAATTTGTTTCCTGATATGCGGCAAACACACGATATGTGCTGCCTCCATACTGGCGGTTCATCCTCCCACTGTCTGCCCAGTCAGCATACTAGTCGGGTGGACTCATACAAATGCGATACATCATGCTGTGCAGAAACGCGGCTGTCTGCTTAATCCGGCAGCAAATAGGGCTATGCTTTGACGGATTGGACGTGACAACGCGCATCGCTTCTTTTGGGCATTCTTCAATTACCAAAAAGCAGCCCTTAAGCATTAAATTTAAACCCATTCCCACTAGCATATTATCCCGATCAATCAACTTACATCTGCTTATAGGCACTGCATTTGTCAAGATCCGGATCAGATCCGTTATTGTTCGTGTACATTAGACACGCACCATCGTTTAAACCATTGAAAGGTCGGTTTCATGGAATTTTTGTTAAATTTAAGAGACATTGCCCTAGGTTTTGTCAATCATTGTCAATCACGGAGTAATAGCAGAAATGGCAAACACATCTCGGTCGTGCAACATGGACACTACAACAATTCACACAACTAGAAATAAGCGACGTTCCAATAAAAATAGCATGGTATAGAGAACAATGATCTCGGTTTTGTGGGAGAATGGAAGATACTATTACACAGTCATTTCAAGTCTCAAAGGAGATTATTCTTTGTCGATTTTGTGTGTCTTTGTTGCAATAATGAAATGAATGATTCTCAATCATACATACCGTTTGTGTGGCCGGCTGTGTATGCGGCGTAGCAGTGATCACTGAATCCAATGACACTTATGAACGATATTAACCCCCAACCCCATGAAGGTGACTAAGACATCTAATTGAAGAAGAGTAAAAATCAACCGCGCTCCTTATCGTCCCATGTTTCAGACGCCAAGTTAACAAGCACAAGCAAGGATGCTTGTTACAGGTGGAAATAATGTTCGTCTGAAAGAATGTTCCTAAATTAGTTTTCCGGTATCAGGCTTCCAACTGGCTTATATGGCCTATCGCGACCGGAAGCCTGACACCGGGAGCCAAGGCCACGTCACCTGAGCGACAGTAGATCTGTGCGAAATAACAAATGTGCTGCTGACAGGGTAAGCTCCTGAAAAGAAGTGAATTGAATGCGGATTCTCTTGGCCGTCAACAGATTGGTCATGTCACATGGTCAACAAGATGAATGAGCTCTTCTGCTATTTCAATTATTAGTATTACAGAGATCGTGGTCGTCGTTCCCCTTGCATACCTTAGTAGATACCGGCTTCTAAACCAGGCCACATTCAGCGTTTGGTAGCGGTTCTGGTTGAAACTCAGGGATATTTTATATTAGCCGCCATTCCGTGATATACCTAAGGGGTTTCCTTCCAAACTTACCGCTGGAGACTTTAAATTGACACCGTGGTGGGCTGATTGACGTTCGAATTCCACATCCGGAGTGTGGACTTCAGCCTTATTACATTTCAGCCAATTGAAAAAAATTCTAACTAAATTCTGAGAATAAAGGTATTTCAATGAGAACTGTAATTATTTCATTTACGGAAGGATTTATATCTACCCAGAACGAACTTATATCATTCCACCCAAATAGTCCCAGTGCCATTTGATGCTGTATTTATTGGACCCTCTGATATAAAGATCGCAATAATCATTGTTTGCTTCTATATAAGCTTTGTAAATATTAGGTCGGGTTCATTCGTGACATGTACCTATGCTTTACTATGTCAGTGGTAATAGTTCATTAAACATGTGGGACGAAATAAAATACGATAATTAGCTCCTGATAATCTGTGATATCTCGAGGGATTTCTAAGCCCCAGCAGAAGCATTGGCAAGTGAGATTTGCAGGGACTTAGACAGGGAGGGCATCGATCTACGACTATGATACTGGGATTTTATTGGGGATTAGACTGGCACAAGCAGGTCATTACTTAACCTTTATTGCCAACTGTCGAGACCAATAAACAAGCATTACCTGTATGATGCCAGCATTGAATGATTTATGTGGAATATGTCCACGGCCCACACCCCATTAGGACAGATAACAAAATATAAATATTAGATGTGACCATGGCCTATAGAGAATGTAGCATTTATGACCAACAAGACTGATGAGACCAAGCATGTTAAAGTAATAAGGAATGATCGGCAACGTAGTCCTTCACCTGCTTCCGCAGAGGAACCATTTACTATAAGAAGGTGGCGATGATGAATTCACAGGACAGGTAATTTATCTATCACTAGTCTTCACCTTATGAGTAACATGGATAATGTTTGAAATCGGGATTTGCTGCAAGAAGCCAGGCTCCATTGGTTTAATAAATATGTAGCCTCATTGTTGAAAGTCATGCGCTCACTCCGACCCCTTCTGATTTTCCGTGATAGTCTAACACTATAGCGATACCTGTTATCACTGCACCATCACATGAGGATGGTGTGTTTAAACTAACGACGAACAGATTTGTACTATGAAGGTTTGCTGATTCTTCAAATAGATGTACGTAGAACGTCGACATATGTTAAGTAAAGCCAAGCAATACACACATCACTATATTTACTATTCTAGCGCAGCAGTAGTGGGACTTATTTTGTTAACTATTAACTAAGGATGAATGTGCATTCTTATATAATCTTTAAAAGCTTCAAGAAGCGTATGTTCTGTGCTTACACGCAATGTCGGGCAAATGTTCTTACTATTTACAAAAACGTGAGATAAAATATATTCACAGATCGTAGTGCTAATAGAACGCATACAACCTGCAGGTAATGCGCTTATCGTCGGATGACAAATAATTTAAACTGTTGCGCAGACTGGACAACAGTAGGTATACGGGTTTACCGTATGATAATCCATCTCTCTTACGGTAGGGCGTATGAAGTGGATGGATTCTATCTGGAATTTCCGAAGACTTACCTGTGGATCTGATCTGACGATATTCTATGGTGAATACTAGTCGATTTGCATAATAAAAAAAGTCCAAGAACTCACTTGCTTTTCAAACACAATTTGCTTGAACATTAAATATTACATTTGAATTCAATACAAGGTTATTATAACTTTGATAAATTCATGATAATATCCTCAGTACATCCATACCTAAGACCGCCGATTAGCTAAATAATGTACCAATAACCTGGTATCAAGTAGAAAATGCGTGGACATTATGCCATGTGAGTTAGTGCTGGAAAATGTACTTGAATGAAACTTGAATAATCGATTTTTATGGTTTAGTATTTTACCTATAAAGCTTATTTCTGGGTCGTTCACAGATGAATGATGCAAGCGTTAATGTGATTGTGGAAACGTCAAGATATCTAGCAACCTTTGCTAATGTCGTGGAAAAAATAATACCCATTAGGAAAACGGGCGGCGTAATGGTCAATTAGATGCCACCCATACGAATCTGAGGTGTGGGCGTCAGCAAAGCATCTGCTGCTGTGATGGAATGATATACAATTGTGAGTGACGTTGACCTTTTACTAGATATATTGTATATGAAACCAAGTGTAATCTATCACACAGGGAGGGTTATAGTTTACGTCCTCGCAGAACTACTAAGCTGTTGGAATTGTTTTGGGATCCCAGAAAGCAAGCTAGACGTTCTGACCATTTCCCATACATAACTTCACTGTTCATATATACAAATGGGCAATGATTGCCTGGTTTGACAATTGATGTGCTGCATGGAATGGACGGCTTAAGTACTTGGAAAAATACAAGCCTCTTCGTATTTTGCCCTTAGTAAAGGAAGATCTGTAAATACTGTGGTATAACCTTCCGATGTTTCAATAATGTGTCAAGAATAGCTATCAGATAGCATTATCATACAGGGCTCACATTAACAGCAGGATATGAATGGCTACGCCAGATGCGTTAAGATATCAAGGTTAGGATGCCATATGTGTATCTGTGCTCATGGATTGCTATGGATTTGCTAACTGACTCATGATTCTGGCGCTTTGCCGCATTTAAATGAAGAAGCATCATCTACATTGTTTGGCATGTCTAAGCTGATTTTCTCTCTGTGTGTTAGAAATCTAATTCAGCTGGTATCGGTTGTTTAGCCACTACCATCACCATCAATATTGTACAATAAATACACATGTGTTCCTGATCAAATGCAACCACTGGGCTCGACTGTTTGACGGTGATTGATAATGCAAGGATATTGGTGTTGACCAGTCTCTGTATGTGTCATGACCCACCTCCTCTCTCCTTCAATAACACCACACATGTATTTGTATCTTAGCACTATCTACATGAATTGTTCTGTGACTTTTTTCCGTACTAATTTGTTTCATGATATGCGGCATATACTTGTGATATGAACTCCCGCGATGAGTACTGTCTTCACGAGTTATACTGGCGGTTCATCCCCCTACTATGCACTAGATCAGCATACTAAACCGAACATATAAGGACAGTTGGGTGGACGCATACCAATTCCATACATCCTGCAGTGCAGAAAAGCGGCTGTCGTGCTCCTTTAGGCAGCAAATATGGCCAGTAACATCTCATCTTTTTCAAACTATTTACATCAGTTAATCGACCCGGCAAGATTCGTATCAGACCATTGAGCATCCGTCATAATTTGCGTATATCAAACATGTTGCATCGTTTAAACCAATGACAAATCGTTTGAATGAGACAATGCTCCAAGTTTGTTCAATTATTGTCGGATGAGTTATAGCAGAAATGAAAAAAATATCAACACATCATCGATCATTCAAAAAACTAGAAATAAGCGATGTTGCAATTAATATAGCATTGAACACGGAACAGTCAGTGGGGTTACGTGGGAAAATGGAAGAAGCTTGTGTACTCTGTACATTGCATTAGGGTATCACAAAATGCAACGATGCTACGTCACATGTACCACTTGACATAAACAGGGGAGATTATTGTTCGGGGATTTTGTGTGTCATTGCTGCAATGAATCAATGTATTATTTTCACTCATTTACGACGTGTTGGTGCGAAAAGGACAAGCAAGGAAGATGTTACAGGTGGAAAAGGACGCGCAAATTTCACCAGAAAATGTTCCTTAGTTGGCGATACATTAAGGGCATTGGAACCACGGGGGCTCGGTTTCCGGTATCTTGCTTTTAATTGGCTTATGTAGCCTATCGCTCTAGGAAGCCTGACATTGGAAACCAAGGCCACGTCACATGAGCAACGGCATACCTGGGCGGATTGCGAAATAAAAAAATGCACTGCTGACAGAGTAAGGTTATGAAACGAGGTGAATCTTATACAGAAGCTGCCAGTCATGGTTGTGATTATCTTTGTCAACAGCAGTAGATCAGTCATGTCACATCGCCTGCAAGATGAATGAGTTATTACGCTCTTTCAACCGCTGTCAGGTTTCTGACTGTGATGAATTATCAAATCAAAGCAAATGGTTAGTGACATGAGAAATCGCTTTTGTATGTCTTTCCCATTCCCATGGATCCTATGCCTATCTTCCTTACCGAAAACCGTTACATTTGCCACCTAATAGAGTACTTATACTCAAACGTCTCCAGTTCCCGGAAGCAGAGCGAAAGCTGCATATTTGTCGGGGGAAAATCATTCCCGATCGCGGATTGGTCGTTTGGGTCAAATAGAACCATCGACGTTGGCTGGGTTTGAGCTTTAAGAGTCAATGTGAGTCGCTTGCTAAAATAAATGGCGCTTGTCAGCGAAATAATGTCAGGACCCGTGAAACAAATATTACCCCAAACTTTATGAAATTCAACTCCTACTGGGTTATGGCAACACAACTGTAGAGACAGCCTTAGGGAGGAGGTTATTCTTACTGTTGCTCGTGTTGGTCGCTCCAAGGTAGCAGATGCTTATCTGCTGAGGAATGAGCCGATCCCTCAATCCCATATCCATACAGTGGTAAACAAATTACGTGACCTATATCATAAATCTTTAACAATTATCTGCGTCAATATCGCCATATCAGTTCAACTTCAGTTGAAATTAATTTGAAAGACCGGCATCTTACCATGACTTATTGTTTACATCAACCTTAAGGACAATTGTCAATAAAACCATAAATCTAGCCATCGCGAATAACGGTTCCAGGCTTTGACTGATATCGGGTGCGTAACTATATGCATGGTTTACCATACGAATGATCATTCCAAGGTCGGATCTGGGAAATGGTTCTGGGTCAAGCTGCCGCTTAAGAAACGCTGTCCAAGCAACACAATATCATTCGCTACCACGAAAGTTCCCATAAAAAGCATTGAAATGCGTGACCTTTTGAACCACGGGTTTTGGGTTCGATTGCAAGATGTGACAATCTTACTGCACCCAGCGGCTTAATAGTATCATTCTTGACCTTCATCCGAGTAGAGGGGGTTACGTCAGAGATATCAACTTGATATCAAAATTTACGTAAAGCCCCAGTATTTTATTATATTTCCCATGGTAAAGTTCGGCTGTATTGCATAAGAACAGATCTCTATTTGGACTGCGATATATTCTGATTGTGTTGTATATTTTTGCGGTGTCTTTAGTGTAGTGCACATAGGGTGGTATTTTGTTATTGCAGTAAGACAATGGAGCTTTTCATTAAAATTATTCCGGCGCAGGTGCTGGTGGTGTTGGGACAGCTTGTGAGCTTCCTCTGGTTCGCTGATTACACACCATGGGGCAGACACGGCGGTAATCGGATTGGCCCTCCTTCTGCAGTACGTCATGCAGTAAGAATATTAACACTCTCTTATATTCAAAATATCACATATAATCGCAGTCAATTTCTATAAACATTGTAACTGCTGTCAACGCTAGGGTTTGCATTTATAGAATCAAGCTGCCTCCTGATGTAATATGAATAGATATATGACCTTGTCATTGATGACATTTATCTTGTGGTTTCAGGTACTATTCTGAGGGTCGCGTGGAGCAGGCGCTCTCTCTGGCTCTCTTCGTGGCCCTGTTGTACGGCAGTCTGGAGGCGCCCCACTTCGTCCATGACTCGCGCTCCGCTGGTCGCTTCTTTTACACTATGCTGCATAACTTCGCCATTGCTTTTGTCATGCTTTTGTCCCTGTTCTACTTCAAAAATGTCAAGTTTTAAATTAAGGTTCTGGCGCCTCTGAGCGGATATACGTTTGGCACTTGCCGCTGGATAGAGAGGTGTCTAGTTCACGATAAATTTATGAATCGTTATTAAACCCTTACATTAGATTAGTAACATTTGTAGTTAAATGCTGTTGAAATGTGCACATGGTAAGTTAGTCTCATATTATTGTTTTACTGATATTTGTTCAAAAGATATTTTTGAGGTTACTGATAGATAAACAACATTATTGAAGATAACATATTTATAGGTAAATTATTCCCCAAACGCATTACAATATTGCTCGGTGAACATACATTAACAAACGGGGTTGAATCGCACGCATCTGTAGTGAATCGGCGGTATGGGTCATCCGCATGCTGCTCTTTAACTTTTCAAAAATTGCACAGAACCTGTCATCAATAAGTTGTTTGTCATTGAAAAACAGCGTGTTTAGGAGTAAATGGGTCCTTCAATTCAATATCTAACATACGTATCTGAAGTGTGAGAGCCAAAGTACAATTGGTAGTTACGTTGACATTCTACCGGATTTACCATTTCTTGTTACTGCATACGGTATGCGGTCCCTTTTGAGATGGTAAGCAAAAGGTAAGACGTGGCGCAGAAGTAGTTACGTAGGTGATCAATGTTTCATAGCAATTATTGAATAGATATCAGGTGTTCGGCTTCAGTACAGTTTAAGGACATTTAGAGACAGTGCATGTTTACAGAGTAGATTATTCATTTCCTCAAACCCACCATGCATATCTAGCCACGGTCAAATGGTGTAAGTATTTAGATTTTTTTTTACAGCACCATTGACTTAATCAATAAAACATTAGCGATGTTTCCATGCACGTTGTATTATTAAAATATTATCAACAGCATGTATTTTATCTGTATTGAAATGGGCTGCCATGTTCATTATCACCATCATTGTCATTCATATGCTCATCATCAATTTCATCATCATTATAATCATTATTATCGTCATTATTATCATCATTATCATACTTGGTTCGTTAACTTCTTTTTCTTTCTCACTGCATTGACACTGCAAATATTAGTGAATCTGGGCTATTTATGGCATTTTCAGCAATTGATCCCCAGTGGATGGAGGATGTGCATGTTGTCAAGTAAGCAACTTATGCCACTAAAACTCTTCAATACTACGCAATAAACGACTTTTAGCCTACCTTGTCAAAGACTAAGTACGTACAGAGGTGATTAACATTACAGCAACCTGACAGACCACGCTGACACTTCACCGATTGTACATTTAGTATCAAAATATGATTGTGGCCTTGTGAAATGTAATGATTATGGTTAATGTTCAAAATGCTTAAGGCGGAGAGCACGTGGAAATCATTTATGTGCTCCGTTTTAAGACTACCTGCTTACATAACACTTTTAGATGCCATGCTTTGTGTTGAAAAGAGCAAATAATCAATAATGGTGATTGCATAGCATAGTATGGGCAAGGATGGTTAAGGAAGCTAAGCCCTGCAAAGCACCAGGTCCCAACTTCTGGTGGAAGAGGATCCCAGGGGCAAACAAAGCCCTCAAAGACATTGTCACAGGTTACCTGTTCGGTGACTTACCAGTACCGAGTTGCGCTGTGAAGGCAGAAGTACACTTATCTACAAGAAAGATAATGCGGTACTCAGTACGTTGTGAGGGAGGGGGAAAGATGGACGAAACTGCGCAGATGAAATACAAAATTGGGATATTCCAGGTTGATTCCTTGGCCGCAGTTGCCTACTGATTAACCATCGCACCCCTGAGTGCGGCACTCAACAAACTGCACGGATATAAGTGCAAAGAGTCTACAAGGGTTCCGATCAACCATGCGTTCTACATGGATGACTTAAAGATCTGGACAGACCCTAGCCAAGATCTGGCTTTCCATTCGACTGTAGTCAAGAAGGAGAATGAAAACTACATTTTCGAGGAGGCCGTGGCTCTCAACCACATCGTGCATGATCGAACGACAGAGAAGCAAGCTCGTTACTTGGCGGTCGCAGGGGACTTAGCCAACAAGCGGCTATTCCACACAGGTCGCGCCTATCCTGGACGGAATCTGATAGTTTGGTAACGCAGCTGGAAAGATTCGGGAGGGACAAAGGAAGGACGATAGGGAATATTCCGAGCACGGCGGTTCTCGCCAGCGCTGAGATAATTTGGCACCATTTGGTTACTAAGTGAAAGAGATCCGCGATAGAGGGGCGCCAAGTGGGTGGATGACATTACGGATAGTTATGTTGATGCTAAATTAAATTTTGTCGGAACTTTATAAAGATAATAGGGTACTTAATTACAAGACCTATTTTTATTTGAATTGCTCATGTAGGTGTTTCTGAATGGTGGATGAAACTGGTGTGATTCCTCAACGTCATAAAAGATTAATATACAGTAAGGCAAATTACCATTATTGCTCTACATCATGGCATCGCAGAAAATAACCATTTTTGATCGGCCATATTGTCTTAAAACATATCCCATGATTTTGCGACAAAGCTCGATAATATTTCACTGTCAAAGATACTCACCATGAGCACCAACACAGAGTTAATGAATACAGGGTGAAGGTCATTCCAGCGTCCCATGAAAACCGAGTATGTACCACTGAACGCACGCGTCATACACGCCAATAGATGTCGATTTGTATTGTTTATCACACAACACAAACCACCTGGGGTTTATAAATCCTAATGGACATAGTACTGATTAGCATGTGCCACTTGCTTGTGAAAGACGTACCGTTGTGTTATGGTAGACAAACAGACATTCGACAAACGTAGGAATCAAGGACCTGCTGCGCGTGCTTATGCGTCATCAGCGAGGTTAATGCCGATTGCGAAAATGCACTAGAAAATAAAACTGCACATAATGAAGTTGACATATGCGCCTTTGCCCTTTGCGGTGTCATTCTTGTTAGAAAGCAAATCGACCACAGTTAATATATACTTGTTCAACCAAGGCCATTTTATGTGTTAGTGTCAGACAGTAATTTGTCTACTTAAGTACCCAGCTAGCCAGACACTGACTGTTTCATAAGCAACGTGCAGCCTAGCATGATTGCCATCAGGTGATTTCACTGGATAAAGCCACGAATAACCCATTGTGAATCTTGTTCCTGAAGGTGAATGCAGCGAATGCAGGACATATCACAGCAAATAACGCGGCTAAATGGGATTCTAGCCTTGACTGCCTCTCGGAGTGGTTGTCAAGGCGGAAATATATCAGACGATGCGGACAACATATAAACCATATTTAACCATATAAACCACGAAGCTTGCCTAATATCGCATCAATTCATACGACAGCATGATCCAAGTACCCTAGATGTATTGTTATGAAGCATTTTGTTTTCAAACATATTGGAAAGGGTTCAGTTTTTATGCAACGAAAAGTGTGGCACTGTGTGATACGCATGATGCACTCTGATAAGACGCCAGCTATGATCATTCTTTTACACGCCCGGGAATGTGGAGCGCAACTGTATAGAACATCTTATGGAAACGAATCGCATGACCTCCACAAGTAAACAAACATTGAATCTAACCAATAAAAGCAAGACATGTGTCTTACATGATCATTTGTAACATAAGTATTATTGGTACTGATGTGGAGAACATTATCGGTTTCAGAGTATATTGTAATGCAATGTGCCTCGTCCGGTTACGGAAAACAACAATTAATGAATTTGCTGATGGGGCGATTTAGCTTCAGTGCTGATTTATGTGTTAATTAGTGCCTGATATAAAGTGGGTAGCGATATAGGCTGTCAAAATATAATAAGTGATATTACGAGAGACGCTTCCCGCTGTGTCGTTATTACACCAATAGCGACCCGTTTTCAATGAGGTACACTTGCAATTGCCTGTCTTTTTATTTTTGTAGCATCAAATGAAAATCAGTTTGATTCTATCGTCATTGCGCAACTTTTAAATATAATGTCTAGTTTCCTTTTATTACTGTTTGTATATTGATCCGCTTGATAAACTATTTGGGAGATTCTGTCATGTTAACATTATTAGGGCGGATATGTGGTTCGCATTTAAGAACAACACCTTGAATAAGTTCCGTGTGAGATGTCGTTAATAACAATACTGCGCGCAACAATATGCGCGATTGCTCAGTGTCATGCATCAAAAACATCCGTGTAACATAAAATAATGCTCATCCAGGCTTTTAGGGTACGATATGTAGAACGATCTTACCTGACGGTTCGCATGTACCACATGCGTTCTTTGTCATAATCGTCGACCGTTGGTTCATTCGGTGTGTGCACTTTCGTACCTACTTATCTTTAAAGCTCAAAACCATGTGCGTTCAGCAGTTGAGCTAGCTATTGACAACGTTCACATGTTTGCTGATGCAGTGAAAATTAAGTGAAAATGAAAAACGAGACGAATTAGTTGTGGCCAGTAGAAGCTCGTGATAGGTCGACATTCGTCACATAATATTAAAGACACAATATCGGCATGGGGCTTCTTTGGGAAAAGATCTGCACATTGCTTCCTTTTGGATAACAGCTAAAATGCCCAATGGATACGCATTAACTTTGCTGTGGATTGTTTCATTACCGTAACCATGTGTATTACTCACAACATTGATGACGATATGGCATAAAAGAGCCATCACTCGTTGTTTGTATGTTGTATTTGCAAAATAAAGGAACATATATTTGTCCTGCCGTTTCTTTCTTTTGGAACCCTATTACTGTATGTTTCTAATTGTGATGAGAATATTCAAACATAACTTAAATACCTAGGGTGAGAATTAGAACAAATTAAGCTTGTGTCATTACGTATTGGCCCCCTTGGAACAATTAACCAGTTGCAATAGTAACTGTTAGCTCATTCAAGAGTATAGGTTCGTGTGTTCAGGATAATGGTTTCAAGTATAAGTCTAATCTGAGGTGCAAAGCAGAATTCGGAATGACAATGCCATAAACTGAGGCTTTCGTTGTGAAAAAAAACAAGTATCACATTGATGTTAATTTAATAAATCTTAGGATACTTCGTTATAGGACGTGAGCCAAAAGTAGCCTGCGATACGCATTGCTATTCAAGCATCCTTCCTGCACACAGCCTTTGCTGTCTCAATGCAGCGTATCCCAACAGCGGCTGTAGATCAGTGTGTTCCCCCATTATAACGCTGCTTCTGTCGGACTGCCTTCTCATCCGAGTGATTTGTTGTCATTTACCACGAGAAGATGTAGTTACTATTACAGACAGCGATAGCAACCAGCATTAATCTTTGTACGTACTATAGAACGACCTGACAAATGAAATACCTCAGTTGACCAGTGGAATATTCGTATTGCACAGTGGGATCATTGCAAGCTATGCAGCTAAATGTTCATCGGACTCGTGCCTTATCCACCATGATATGGCATGCAATACATGTGTACTGAGCATGGAACGCTTAATGCGCTACAAGACGTTGCTTATGCACAGATGTAGTGACATGCTTTGTTATTCATAGCTTGGACCGGCCGCCTATTACAAATCGGTATCTTACCATAATGTGTTTCAGCAGGAAAAACTTCTATTAAGCAACACGATTCTGCTGAGGAAAGCCTTCTTAGTCTAAATATGGCGATGTTGTACGGAAGGCAGCCGATTGGATAATTGGCCGATAGGATGATTACTTAGTGTGTTAACATGAGTATGTGTGAATCCATGGTCACACAATTTGACCGCAGCAAGCAGATTTAACGCTGAATTGCTATAAAATATACGATAATACCTATTCTGACCTCGTGGTTCGTAATAATAGGTGTCCGATCAATTGCACCAGTATTCAAAACACATTTCAATGTTTGGCCGTCAAATGCTTCCTGGAAACTGCACATGAAGCAGATCAGTCATCTGCTACGGAACGGACAAGCAGAATGTAGAGCAAGGTCGCACATTAGGCATGACAAATGGCCTTCTGAGGCCAGGAAAGGCAGATGGCAGTTCTGTCGTTATCACACAGGCTAGTAGTGGGCAGTAAGCGGAATGCCTCTTGTGTTTTTCTCCAATGATACCTATCAAAAGCTCCAATATTCTGTTTGTCAAGTAATCAACTAACAGCTTCTCAGCTGACTTTGCCACACCGTGAAGTGAATAATAATGAATAGGACTGATGAACACGAGCGATGATAGGTACAAGGTGGGTGGGTGCATGCCACTATTAAAACCTCCTTGGAATGCTGGATGGTCGATTTGGAAGCCTACGGTGTATGCACTATCCCAGTATTTCTTACAAATTTGTGGCACCCATTTAGACAGCGGATTAATTTATCCTAAGGTTTGCCCTTATGATAGCATATCACCGCGAGATCATACAACGAACCATTTTATTGTTTTTCCTATAAATATCCCCCTTTAACCATTTAAACTTAGATGCATTGCATGGCTGTTCAAAACTGTTGTTGTGGATGATAAGCCGTCCGTATGCCGGGGTATCATATTGGGGCTCGCTACAACGTTGCTCTTCCGATGACGGGTTCGACCATGTCAGTTGATCATGGTCTGATGGAACAAGCATGATCGTTGGCTGAATGAGTTGGCAATCGACCATTCAGCGTTACAGCATTAACAACATGGCAACAGTTCATGTAAAATTAATTAGATGATACAGAATGGCAGCTCTGCAGATTGCATTGCCACAATTAATACATTAAGCAAAGCAAATGTCGTTGAAAGTCAACCTAGATTCGTAATTGCCATTCACGAAATTTCTGGGCACTGTCTCTGATCTCATCATCAAGGATGATCCGTAGGCGCTAGTTTGAAACCCTTGCCGTAGGACCAAAGTATCGGCGAATGCAATCCAGTGATACACTTTGTGTCCATTATACAAAATTCAACAGGCCAAGGTATTGATATTGGTGTCATGTGTGCATGTTTTCAAACTATCTCGATGCGAACGGTGACAATTTCCCTCATGTTGAGCATTTAACACCTGACAATATTGGATATCGTACGTGTATCCAGACAATTTGATAACATTAATGAGATGTTGGTCGTTATCGTCTTAGATCAGCGTTATTTCATGATGACCAAATTACCTATCCTTAACTTAAGTAATATATAAATGTATCTATGGTCAGATTGCTTCCAGTGATGAGGCATATTACAGTTACGCAAATGATACGAGGATGTTTACGAAATTCCCTTGAATAGCCTTGTGCAGCTCAGACCCATTGTGGTGGATTGCTGGGAAGGAAACAAGGATAGCAGCACAAAAACCTAGATTGGGTACTTGGAAGTACATTGTACAATGCAACTGACTACCTTCGTTGTGATTGCTTAAGTCATCGGCCTCTAACCACAGCTATACACAGAAGCAGAAGATGCTCGTAACCTACATAGCCAATAGGTGCTGATTGTATTCCTAGCAGTCATACCAACCATATTGTAAAACAATGCTATTCCATAGCACTTGTGTGATATTTCCTAACTAGTAGTCAATATGGATTCACTAATTGGCCAATTCATCAGCCGGCGTCCTCTGTCATATAGGTACAATGCTTTGAGTGTCTATCATCAGATATGGAAGTGACAGCCTCATTACATCAAGACCACTTGTATCCAGATAAGGATCTTTGTTATCATAAGCACAAGCAGTTACTGCATCGGAAGTCAGTTTGGAAAGGCCGAGCCGCTCCATCATTAAACAAGTATAAACGAGGCGACCCCTTTTCTTTACATAAAACCGTTAAAACGCCTTTCCATATGACGTCTGTCTATATGGTTATACCAACCCCACTATGTGCAACGTACTTAACTATCCTATCACACCTGCCATTAAAACAGCACAAGCTCGCTCATTGGATATGTCAAACACGCCTTTGGACAGTTAATTCCCTGAGTGGTGAATATTCACAATGTACGAGCTGTTTGCAAAGAGACACAACTACGTATGGACATAAGGTCATTTTGTAAGGTTAGTCGAAGATGAATGGATGCTAAAGCTACTTAAACACTGCTAAATTGTACGATCGCTGCAGCACTAAAATAGTCCTCAATTCCAACAATTGTAACTATAAAATACCCAAACGCTGGAGAGATATCATGCGAAACGACAGACAAACTGATAAATATAGATGTATACAACTGTATCCTAAATGCACCACAATTCGTTTCCCGGAAATAGCAGAAATTGGTCCGTATAACTTCGCTAATAAATTCCACACGTTTTGTCATAAAATGCTTTGGATATATTTTGTAAAAATCGGGGACTTCTTAGTGTTGTTACCAGATATCGCATAAGTTATTGCAGCCAGTTGATTGGTTCATATACGATAACAAGCTCTCTGAAAGCTTTGCAGCAAGTTCATTGTCAATACTACAGCGTTAGTACTGATAGTGATTCTTTATGACCCATAGCCGGTTTTCTAATGGGCATCCGATGTTCACATGCATCGTCAATGGGGTCTTTCAGTGTGTCTACTAATGAAGTCAACTGCTGCACGATGTTCGTGCGCATGCAGACATGCTTTTTGTTCACACCGTTTAAGACCACTTGCCTCTTACGTGTAGCCTCAGTTCGAAATCGAACGGCCATTGCTATTAACGTTCCTTAAAACAAGGATGAACAAAAATCCTATGGAGCTTTGATATGATTACCTCGGGCTGTA
This sequence comes from Urechis unicinctus, assembly GCA_034190875.2. Lineage (NCBI taxonomy): Eukaryota > Metazoa > Annelida > Polychaeta > Xenopneusta > Urechidae > Urechis > Urechis unicinctus. The sequence goes on along the minus strand of CM067350.1, from coordinate 30,103,982 downwards.
TGCTAGATACACATACCTGCACGTATCAACCCCGCAACCGACCCCAAACTGGTTTTTTATCTACTGACAATTTGTCGAGGCTAGCATTGCTGAATATTCAATCATAATTTAACCATGGCAAAAGAGTAGCGCGGCATCTAGTCCGGTATGTAGTTTATATGTAAAAGACAACAGCAGATTTTCGTAAGAGCGATTAATATAAAATACTAAAGTGGTGTGTTTCAAAAAGTCTCTCTTAAAATGACTTTTCATGGTGAAACTTGAAGCCAAGATATTTGATTAAATATGTTTTTCGGGTTATCAAAGCATCCAGAAATCATCAGACAGGGATTGTTGCTGATGATAGTGGTCATTAGCATAAAGTAATACTTGCAAAGTGAGGCTGATATGATGTACTTTCACAGTAATCCAGTTCATTTGCAGCCTTCAAACACAACAATACAATCATGTCGCAACATTCTTGCCGTGAGTCAGCTTATGTTTGCTAAACGTCTTCATTATATAGAGTGGAAAGCATTTTCATGCGACAGAGTTTTATTTATCTTTAATTATCCTGCTTTAATATCAACCAGAGCAGGAAGTGCGCATGGAACCGACGCATACCCAGTTTAATGGGTGATGTCAAACACTAACAGCTGCATAAGCCCAGGCACAACAACTGAATGTAGTGTATATGATATATAGGTACTACAAACATAATCGATGTTATGTAAATGTGTCATATTTGCCCTGTAATTTGTTACGCTGCTAAGGCCCGGGCAAACATTGGTGCCTGCCAAGGATAAGAGGTTACACATTCATTATTTCAACCGCCAGTAAGAAAGTCTGCTTAACATCGTATGAATACTACTCTTAACCATGCTTCAAGTTCCACAAAACGCACAATGCTATGTAGTCACAACCGAAAGTCTCATTTCAAGCTAATGAAAATAATAATGGTTTTAGGTGTCTGTTTGGTATATTGTATTATATATGTGAGAAAATAGCAGTTTGTCTTTGAGCCATAGTATGCTTGTACCATAGCAGTGGTGATCAACTTGACTCAACAAAAATCGATCAACAATATGATCAATAATGGGAAGAAAGGCGTATTGAGTACGTATTGTTAATTGTTTATGGTTATCAAAATGTATATCAACGCTTTTCAACAAACCATCGCACTACATGTCCCGCCAAAGATTTGGCTGATGCGCAAACTTCGGAATTTATATCGTCACCAATCACTGATTTATGTTCTACATGATCTAATGCAGGTAAGAACGAACGCAAGCTGAGCGCTGGTCGCAAGCTGCATTCTAATCATCTAATCAACTGTATTGATAGTTGGCAATGATGCATAAGATTAAAATATGCTTGGGAGGGATGCTGCGTTGTTCAGCCGGAAGAGGCCTGAGCTGCAGGATTATGCCTGAAGCTGTAAGTAATCAGCTTGTGCTTATAAGGAGTCTAAAATGGCACCAGAGGGTCCTTCACCATGACGTTATATAGCTCTTCAAGTGATATCCTGAAGGCTGTATGGCCAGGAGTGGGAGCGTTTTGAAGCACAAGTGTATTGGCACCGCGTGCTCCTCTATTCATTATAGACAGTTCAATGAACACTCGTCACGTGACTCGGTATTGGCCTGATTCCAACCCCGGCAGCACCCTCCTCATGGCATGATCAGCGGCAGATGTGGCGCAATGCGACGAGAAGTAAGGTAGTAGATCATTTAGTTTTGTTGGCACGCTATGTATGGCAACTATTGAACATCGAAGCACGGTGTATGACAATCATCTACTGTCAGATAATAGCGAATTAACTGCTCCCAGCAGAACAGCAAACTTACAATGGTGCAATATTCGATAGGGGTGATAAATCGATGTAATCGAAGGCAGAATCAAATTAATAAACAAAGACGTCAAGTTAGTTTTTGTAGCACACGTGATCAACTTTGCAAATTTCGAAAACAGTTGCTAAGTCGAGTGGTGTTTTTCTGAGATGCACATTTCACAGTATATCAGTGAAAGATAACGTTATGACAATACGAATACGGATGGTGGTATCTTAAAGAGACGAATACATTGCACCGGATTCTCCTCAGTTTCCTGATATTACTAGGACAACGTGGCTGGTAATTAACGAACGCATGAATCAACGGATGGTAACATAGAGAGCATTGAAATGTTGCACAATATTACTGAGCGCTTTGATCATATCTACGTTAACTGAAGTTGACATGAACGGTTGGCTGAGACATATTGTGCATATTTCCTATGAAAGTCATGACATTCCGTACCAAGTGTCAGCCCACGACAGTACTGGCCAACTTAACTAACTGCCACGTTGCCTCTTGAATCGGTTTTTCTATTCCCGCTCCATCAAAAAGTATTGTTTCAATGCTGTTATCCTTAAAATGCAAGTATATGCCGTGCTCAGCCCCTGTCCCGTCGTTAAGTTTATTTCCTTACTGTTTACTTTTAAAACATTGCTTGCGTTTCATTCTACTTAACACGACTTCTGATCCGTAATGAGAGCTCTAAGCCTCTTTTGTATACGAATTATATTACGTAGGAATCTTCAAAACGATATGAACACTTCTTGTGTTGCCTCTGCTTATAAATGCTTGGCAATCGCAATACATTCTGGAAACGCATGTCAATCCATCAGAATTTCTTGTCTGATACTGTCCATCTTTGAGCGTCTGCCAGTGGCAATAAACGCATTTATAATTTCCCAGCGGATGCTATCTGTAAATCACTGCTTAACTTTATGCTAGGCATTCATTCCGGCTGTCATGTCCATTATATATCTAACCATACAGTAAAATATCGTTATCTAAGTGAACTTCTGTCAAAACCCTTACTTTTTCATCTAACTGGCGACTATTTGACACAAAACCAATAAGCTAAAGCTATCAGCTGATCGCTTAAGTCTAAGATGCATTAGTGCTAAAGCAATTTTGTATGCATGCGAATGTCACCTGGGCATCCACTAACTGATTACACTTATTGCGCGATGGAGAACAATTCCTGTTGAGATCAACTGTTTGACGAACACTTTTCAGTGGATAAGATTGAGATATCTAGCGAACACCGATTATGTGAAGACTATATAGCGCGATGCGTCTTTGCTGGATCCCTGGCGTTGTAGTGAATGACCTGATTGCGTTCAATACAGAGCATTCATCACGATAATATGTTCGTCAGCATTTATAACAAATAATGCACATAGGAAATATCTTAAATAAAATTGCAAGATGGTAAATCCAGAAGATAAATATATCTAAGTTGACAACAAGTTGATATGAAACATTGTGTTTTACAAGTGCGTTTAATACCATGGAATCATAGATCATGGAAGAATCCGAAACAATTATGATTGCTCAACAAAGAAAAAATAAGGCGAAGCTATGGCGTTGTCAAAACCCATGAGATGAACATCGCATTCCAACATATGATCAGGGTTTGAAGGCACCTTTATTCGTGTAATCAAACATCCATTGCCTACGCGGTACACCGTATAATTTACACAAGTCATATACTGCCGCTTCATATGCTGGTTATCATAATGAGGGATACAAAATATGTCTTTCTAAACATCAAAGTATAAAAGAAAATTGAGATCAAGCCTCGATTTAATCTCATTGTATACAGCACATGAGTTTCTCTGTGGCTCACAGACGTAAGTAGGCCTTGCAAAATAATAGTCACTTTATCTTGTAATATCTCTGTTCGACGTAGTTCTATGTCTAACATCCTTCTTGATAAGAATAGCATCCATTGCAATAAAGCGACAAAGAAAGGAAAATGTATATCACAATCAATTTCACAGATTACCCGGTACCCGTGGAGGCCTATCATTTCAGTCGTGATGCTGAACATTTTATGTCAACATAAACTGTGTTTAACCTCGGATTACATACACATACACTCTTTTATTGTAGAACATAATAGCACATATTACATTGGCCAAGAAATTTTCAAACCTTACAGATACCTTGTGTTTGATTTTGTATAACTCCTACGAACCGGTTGAATAATTACACAAAAAGGTTGCGTTAAGATTCAACGACCACATGTTGTTCGTTATGCAACAGTAGACTGCAGCTGGTCAGCCAACTGGATTTATATACCGTCCATGCAGAGGTTGCTATTCAGACTCACCACAATACTGCGTCTGGCAAACCTGAAGCTTCTATCTCACTTCAACCCTCTAAATGTCAAAGTGAATACCTACCTCATGGAATGATTAAATGAAAGTTTACAGTTTTCACAAAGGTAAAGTTGTGTACAAAACAATGAGCCTTAATGGCAGCGAAGTTCAAATGTCAGCGTCGCCTTTGAATGGATTCTAGGGAGCATGTAACAAATACAACCGAAAAGGTGGCAAATCGTACAAAACTATTCTGGAATAACATTGATTGTGTATACACAAAACATGAAGATTTTTCCTTTATTCCAAACAGTTTTATCAGAAAACACCGATCCTTTTTTGAGATAAAGATACAAACATCATTGTCATGAATTCACCACAAACGGTTTCCCCAACATTATACAGATCGGTCAGTTTCATTTAGATAATAATTCCAAATTTATTTTCAGAATATGCCTATCAGATGCTCTTTTGAGAACGACCAACAAAAAAGACAGATTAAGGTACAAAAGGACACAAGTCAAAGTATGGACGGCTTGGTGCTATTGCGCATGAAATACTTATAATAGATGATAAGCTCTCTGTATTTTATAGTGAGTTGTGCTGCAAGTTTATTTGACTCTTCATCTTAATGGCCCTTAGGGAATACAGGAGTAATACCAAAAGCGCGATTGTTAATAACTACAGGTGGTTTTCTAAAGGACCTCCGATGTTTACAGGCAACTTCGTTGAGATCATTCGGTGTGTTGAATTATGAAGTCAATGACCGCGCGCGATGGCACGGCGCGTGCAGAAGTGCTTTGTGCGCACCAGTTGAAGATCGACTGCGAAGTTCACAAGCTGTTTTTGATCCGTAGCCTCTGTTTGCAAATCAATGATCATTTATATTAACGTCTATAATAAGGATGAACCGACATGGATGAAGCTTATGTTTAAAGCCTTCGGTCTAAATGCTAAACGTACGTTTACATCCGAGTCTCTCGACCGCCACAATAATAACCTTTAACATAAAAAAATGCAGGCAGTTACCAGGGCACCGACACATCGCTCGATCAATGGGCGATGTCCAAAAATGAATCCCACATAAGCCCTTGCACAAAACCTGAGTATTGTGCATGCTTGTATCAACACCTCTTATTGATTGCACTTCCAAGGCAAGTGCATCCACTTGTGCTTACCTAGGCAAGATGCAGGATATCGTTTACTCCAAACGTCTGCGGATTAATGTTATTCATGGTTTTGCGGTTGATACTAACCCCACGTTTTAGAGGTGATAATATCAGTTTGTCGTTAGATAACAGCACAGACTCAAATGAACATCGCCATGCAAAGAGCAATCGATATGATCAGCAATCAGAATTCGCTGTTGAAGCATACCGCATTTCTATATATGTATAGTGTATGCCTCTAATCGATGTATATCTTTATGGACAAATTTCCTTTGCAAATATTCAGAAGAACTGTAGATCCTCTTTTAACGTGGAATAAGAAATCCATTGGCTCAGATTTCAATGCATAAAAGAGGCATGAAAGATACATATATAATAATGAGGGATGCTTCAAACGCGAGTTACGCATGCCATTATTTAACGTCAAACTGATATTATCACCTCCATAACGTGCTTGAAGTATCAACCGCAAAACAAATATCTTAAATATGATTGTCAGTTTGCAAATTAGACCCCGTAACATTTCGTATAGCTTGCCTGTCGTTTTGCGTTTTGAAAAACGTGATGCAATGCTAAGAGTAACATTAATCCGCTGACTGTTGGAGTAATGAATCTCCTGCATCTACCCTAGGTTAGCACAAGAGGATGCACTTATCATCTAGTATGAATATTTCATGCACAATAGCAGCAAGCCGTCCCTACTTTCACTTTTGTACTTTAATCTATTCTTTTTGTTGGTCGTTTCGAATCGCATCTGATATGCATAATCTGATACATTTTGTTTGGGAAACCACTCGTTGTGAATTCCTGACAATGTTGTTTGTATCTTTATCTCAAAAGTGAATCGGTGTTTTATGAAAAAACTGTTTGAAGAACAGTCATTCAAATACGAACTTGGGTTGGCGATATATGATTATTAAATGCAAAATACTAGAGGTACTGTTTATGCTTGATTAAGGTAAGAGCGGATAGTGAACAACGCCACCCTATAAAATGATGCGTAGAGAACCACCACGAGCGGTTTGTGCAGTGATCGACAAACGGATATAATTATGTTGGATGGCTCGGTTACAGCTAAAGGAGAGATGCATGGCTTGGTTATAGCTATAAGGAGAGATGCATATCTTATTATATATATATATATATATATATATATATATATATATATATATATATATATATATATATATATATATATATATATATATATATATATATATATATATATATATATATATATATATATATATATATATATATATATAGCCGCTTTGTGTTATATATCTCTTAGTATCGGTAGCCCATCATTCAATAAGGGTTTCGGAGCTGCTCTACTGTTTGGCTTAACGCAACTTTCTTGTGTAATTATTCAACCGGTTCGTAAGATTTACACGAAATCAAACATTATTTAATCTATAATATATGCTATTATGTTATACAATAAGAGAGTGTGTGCCGTTGATTTGTACCGAAATCCGAGGTTAAACACAGTTTATGTTGACATTAAATGTTCAGCATTGCGACTGAAATGATAGGCATCCACGAGGACCAGGTAATTTGTGAAATTGATTGTGATGTACATTTCCCTCTCTTTGACGATTAATTGCAATGGATGCAATTTTTATCAAGAAGATATTAGACACAGAACTAGAGATATACAATCTAAAGTCCCTATTATTTTGCTTTGGATGATATATCGGTCGTAGGCCTACTAACGTTTGTAAGCCACAGAGAAACTCATGTGCTGTATGCAATGAGATTAAATCGAGGCTTGATATCAACTACTATATCCCTCATTATAATAACCAGCATATGAAGCGGCAGTATATGACTTGTGTAAAATATACGGTGTACCGCGTAGGTAATGGATGTTGGATTACACGAATGAAGGTGCCATCAAACCCTGATCATATGTTGGAATGCGGTGTTCATCTCATGGGTTTCGACAACGCCATAGCTTTTCCTTATTTTTCTTTGCTGATGAATCACAATTGTTTCAGATTCTTTCAAGATTTACGATTCCATGGTATTAAACATACTTGTAAAACACAATGTTGTCAACTTAGATATATTATTTATCTTCTAGATTTACTATCTTGTAATTCTATTTAAGATGTTTCCTATGTGCATTATTTGTAATAAATGCTGACGGACATATTATTGTGATGAATGCTCTGTATTGAACGCAATCAGGTCGTTCACTACAACGCCAGGGATCCAGCAAAGACACATCGCGCCATATAGCCTTCACATAATGGTGTGCACTTGATATCTCAATCTTATCCACTGAAAAGTATTCATCCAGCAAATTGTTTCAGCACTAATGCATCAAAGACTGAAGTGATCCTCTGATTACTTAAGCTTATTGGTTCACCAGTTAGATGAAAAAGTAAGGGTTCACTTAGATAATGATATTTTACTGTATGGTAAGATATAAAATGGATATGACAACCGGAATGAATGCCTTGCAAAACGTTAAGCAGTGATTGACAGATGGCATCCGCTGGGAAATTATAAATGCGTTTATTGCCACTGGCAGACGCTCGAAGATGGATCAACCCATCGATGTGGTTATTCCGACAAGGACAGTATCCGACAAGAAATTCAGCTGGCTTGACATGCGTTTCCAGAGGTTGTATAGGCATGCATCAGCCCTTGCAATGCGATATCAGGCGTTTTGTGTGTTGCTTAAGGGCAAATACCGTTATCCTCTGTTTGATATATGTTCTCTGCCTCCCGCCTTTTTGGAATCTATTTCGATTGCCAAGTATTTATAAGCAGAGGCAATACAAGAAGTGTTCATATCGTTTTGAAGATTTCTACGTAATATAAGCCTCTTCCGCATAAGAAACAATATCCAACTTGTATCCAAAAGAGGGCCAGAGCTCACATTACGGACCAGAAGTCGTGTTAAGTAGAATGAAACACTAGCAATGATTGAAAAGGAAACAGCAGGGGAAACAACCTTAACGATGGTACAGAGGCTGCGCATAGCATACACTTGTATTGTAAGGATAACAGCATATATCCTTCAATTTTTGATGGCGAGGGAATCCAAAACCGATTCATCATGGATTCAAGAGGCAACGTGGCAGTTAGTTAAGTGGGCCAGTACAATAGTGGGCTGACACAATATGTCTCAGCCAACTGTTCATGTCAACTTCAATTAACGCAGATTGTGCAACATTTCAAAGCTCTCTATGTTACCATCCGTTTATTCATGCGTTCGTTAATTACTAGCCACGTTGTCCTAGTAATGTCAGGAAACTGATGAGAATCCGGTGCAAAGTGTTCGTCTCTTTAATATACCTCCATCCTTATTCGTATTGTCATAACGTTATCGTTCACTGATAGAAATTTTTAACAATTCCTTTATATACTGAGAATCTCAGACAAACACCCCTCGACTGAACCACTGTATTCGCCATGTGCAAAGTTCATCACGATTGCTACATTCACTGACTTGACGCCTATGCTTATTGATTTGATTCTACCTTCAATAACATCGACTTGTCTCCCCCGTCGAATATTTCACGATTGTAAATGGGCCGTGTTCGGCTGAGAGCAGTTAAATCGCCGTTATCTTACAAAAGATGATTGCCTTACACCGTGCTCCTTAGCTAAATAGACGCCATACCAAGCGACTCGTGCGTGCCAACAAAACATAATGATCACCAACCTTACTTCCCGTCTCATTGCGCCACATCTGCCGCGGATCATGCCATGAGGTGGGTGCTGCTGGGGGAGGGATCAGGCCAATACCGAGTCACGTGACAAGAGTGGTCAGACGCAACACACCACACTGATTGTTATAACTGTCAATAATGAATGGAGGTACATGCGGCGCCAATAGTGCTCATGATGGTTACACGTGTGTTTCAAAACGCTATCTAGGCTGATGTGGCTACCGTGCAATGTTCCATACATGTGTATCAAGCTAATTACTTACAGCTTCAGCCATAATACTGTAGCTCATGTCTCTTCCGGCTCAACACCGCAGCATCCCTCCCAAGCATATATCATCACCACCTACCAATACAGTTGATTAGAATGCAGCTTGCGACCAGCGCTCAGCTTGCGTTCCTTCTTCCCATTGTGGAGTATATTGTTGATCGATTTTTGTTGATTCTAGTTGATCTCCTCTACTATGGTACAAGCATACTTTGTCAAAAAGACAAACTGCTAATTGTTCCCCTTTATAATGGAATTTACCAAACAGAAACCGAAAACCATTATTCTCATTAGCTTGAAAAGAGAATGTCGGTTTTGATTGCTTTGCATTGTGCGTTTTGTGGAACTTGATGCAAGGTTGAGAGTAATATTGACACGCTGTAAAGCAGCCTTTTTTACTGGCGGTTTGAATAATGAACCTGGAGCCTCTTATCCTTGGCAGGCACCAATGTTTCCACGTGTCTTAGCAGCGTAACAAATTACAGGGCGAATGGGATACATCTACGTAACATCGATAATTGCTTATCCGTGTTGGTGGTACTTATAATTAATATACACTAAATTCAGTTTTTGTGCCTGGGCTTATGCAGCAATTAGTTAAACTGGTGATGGGTCGGTTCCATGTGCAGGATAATTAAAGATAAATAAAACTCCTTTGAATGAAATTGCTTTCCACTCTATATAATGAAGAATTTAAGCAAACATAAGCTAACTCTTGCAAGACTCACTGCAAGAATATTGCGACATGATCGCATTATTGTGCTTCAAGACTGCAAATGAACTGGACTTTTGTGGAAGTACACCATATCAGCGTCACTTTTCAAGTATCACTTTATACTTATGACCACAATCGTCAGCATTCCCTGTCTGATGATTTTTTTATGATTTAATAACCCGAAAAACATATTTAGTCAAATAGTATGGTTTCAATTAAGTTGCAATATTCGCATTTAAGATGGTTTGCTGTTGTCTTTTACACATACTACATACCAGACTAGATACCGCACTACTCTTTCGCCATGGTTAAATTGTGATTCATTATACAGCTATGCATGCCCAGACAAATTGTCAGTGGATAAACGACCAGTTTGGGGTAGGTTGACGGGATGATACGTACAGGTACGTGTATTTAGCATACAGCCCGATGTCATCATATGGAAGCTCCACCGAGTTTTTGTTCATCCTTGTTAAAGACGTCAACAGCAATAGCCGTTCGATTTCAAACTGTCGCTACACGTAAAGGGCAAGTGGTCTTAAACTGTGTGAGCAAAATGCATGTCTGCATGCGCACGACCATTGTCTGGCCGTTGACTTCATTAGTAGACACACTGAAAGACCCCATTGACGATGCCCATTAGAAAACTGACTATGGGCCATAAAGAATCGCTATCAGTACCACCGCTATAGTATTTACAATGAACTTGCTACAAAGCTTCCGGAGAGCTTGTTATCGTATATGCGCCAGCAACTGGCGGCAATAACTTATGCGATATCTGGTACCAACACTTGGAAGTCCCTGATTTTTACATTGTTGAACATAATATATACTTAAAGCGTTTTGTGACTAAACGTGAGGGATTTATTATCGAAGTTTAACGGACCAATATCTGCTATTTCCGGGAACGATTTGCGGTGAATCTAGGATAAAAATGTATATATCTATATTTATCAGTTTGTCTGTCGTTTCGCATGATATCTCAAAAGTGTTTAGGTATTTTATAGTAGCAATTATTGGAATTAAGGACTATTTTGTGTTGCAGCGATCTTATAATTCAGAAGTGTTTATGTAGCTTTTCCACACGTTCATCTTCGACTGACCTTTCAAAATGACCTTATGTCCATACGTAGTTGTGTCTCTTTGCAAACAGCTCGTCCATGGTGAATATTCACCACTCAGGTAATCAACTGTCCAAAGGCGTGTTTGACATATCCAATGAGTGAGCTTGTGCTGTTTTAGTGGCGGGTGTGATAGGATAGTTAAGTACGTTGCACATACTGGGGTTGCTTTTACCATATAGACAAACGTTATATGGAAAGTTAAATTGATTGGCTGGCACAAGATGATATCGCAATATGCAGGCAAAAAAATTTCCACAGTGTCACTTCATGTCAGAGACGATTTTGATGCATGTTTAAGATAGGAGTTGATAAGAATCGCACTAGCCCTGTAAAATAACTGTATCATAATATGTAACATTACTAAATATACCAGCGGTTTGTGACGTGATAACCGATTTACATCATCATGTGAGATGGCTCGGTGCTTATGATAACAAAGATGCTAATCTGGTTACAAGTGGTCTTGATGTGATGAGGCTGTCACTTCTATAACTGATGATAGACACTCAAAGCATTCTGCATATATGACAGAGGATGCGAACTGATGAATGTAAACGAATTGGCCGATTAGCGATTCCATATTGACTTATAGTAAGGAAATATCACATTTGTGCTATGGAATAGCATGTTGTACAATATCTTACAGGTCTTTTGTGTTTTACGAGAAGCCATATTTCAATGTTGGGGCCAAAATTAATTCGTTTTCTACATTTTCATTCATCATTGCACTGCATCAGCAAACAAGTGAACGTCGTCAATAGCTAACTCAAATGCTGAACGCGCATGTTTTTTAAGCTATAAAGATAAGATAAGTAGGGACGAAAGTGCAACCACAGAATGAACCAACGGACGACGATTATGACAAAGGACGCATGTGGTACATACGAACCGTCAGAAGAGATCGTTCTACATGTCGTTACCTAATAGTCTGGGATGAGCATAATTTTATGTTACACGGATGTTTTTGATGCATGACACAGAGCAATCGCGCTTATTGTTGCGCGCAGTATTGTTATTAACGACATCTCACACGGAACTTATTCAAGGTGTTGTTCTTTAATGCGAGCCACATATAGATAGATGCCAAGTAGTATCCGCCTTAATAAAGTTAACATGACAGAATCTCCTAAATAGTTTATCACGCTGATCAATATACAAACCATAATAAAAGGAAACTAGACATTATATTTAAAAGTGGGCGCAATGACTATAGAATCAAACTTTGCATTTGTCGTCATTTGATGCTACATAAATAAAAAGCCAGGAAATCGGAAGTGTACCTCATTGACAACGGGTCGCTATTGGTGTAATAACGACATAGCGGCAAGCGCCACTCGTAATATCACTATATGGACAGCCTATATCGCCACCCACTATCTATCAGGCTCTAATTAGCACATCAATCAGCACTGAAGCTAAATTGCCGCATCAGCTAATTCATTAATTGTTGTTTTCCGTAACCGGACCAGGCGCATTGCATTACATTATAATCTGAAATCGATCAGCACCCATAATACCAACGTTACAAATGATCTGTGTAAGACATTTGTCTTGCTTTCATAGGTTAGATTCAATGTTTGCTTACTTGTGGAGGTCATGTGATTCGTTTCCATAAGATGTTCACTACAGTTGGGCTCCATACATTCTGGGGCGTGTAAAAGAAGGATCATAGCTTATGCAAATAGTCATTTTAATTTGGTGTCTAATTAGAGTGCATCAGGCGTGTCACACAGCGCCACACTTTTCGTTGCAAACAAACTGAACGCTTTACAATATGTTTGAAAACAAAATACTTCATTACAATACATCTTGGGTACTTTTAACTTGCTATCGTATACATTGATGCGATATTAGGCGGTTTTACAAGCTTCTTCATGGTATATATGTTGTCTTATCGCATCATCTGACATATTTCCGCCCTGACAACCACGCCGAGAGGCAGTCTCTGCTAGAGGCCTAACTAGCTTCGTCATTGATCGTGATATATCCTGTAATCGTTGTATTCACCCCACGGAACAAGATGCACAATGGGTTATTCGTAGCTTTATCCAGTGAAATCACCTGATGGCGACTATACTAGGCTGCACGTCACTTATGAAACAGTCAGTGTCTGGCTAACTGTGTACTTAAGTAGAAATATTACAGTCTGACATTAACACATAAAATAGTCTTGGCTGAACAAGTATATATTAACTGTGGTTGATTTGCTTTCTACCAAGAATGACACCGCTTTCAATAAAGGCAAAGGCGCATATGTCAACTTCATTATGTGCAGTTTTATTTTCCAGGGCATTTTCGTAATCGGCATTAGCCTCGCTGATGACGCATAAGGCGCTCGCAACAGCTCTTTAATTCCCACGTTTGTCGAATGTCTACTTGTCTACCATATCCCTACAGTACGTCTTTCACAGGCAAGTGACGTATGCTAATCAGTCCTATGTCCATTAATATTTATAAACACTAGGTGGTTTGTTTTTGTGTGATAAGCAATAGAAATCGACATCTTCGTCTGTTATGAGTACTTAATATTGGCGTGTATGACTCGTGCGTCCATTGGTACATACTCGGTTTACAGGGGATGCTGGAATGACCTTCACCCGATATTCATTAATGCTGTATTGATGGCCATAATAGCAAAATATTATCGAGCTTTGATGGTGAAATGTCGCAGAATTACAGGATATGTTTTAGGACAATAAGGCTGATCGAAAACGGTTATTTTCTTCGATGCCATGATGTAGGGCAATTATGGTGCTTTGTCTTTCTGTATATATATCTATTATGACGTTTATGACTCACACAAGTTTCGTACACCCTCCAGAAATGCCTACATATGCAATTCAATTAAGTGCCCTATTATCTTTAGAAAGTTCCGACAAAGTAATTTAGCATCATCATAACTATTCGTAATGGTCAATTAACAATATATATAGCTTGTAGCGGTGGTTCTCACAAGCATCCACCGCTTATAAAGAATAGATCTCACAGCAATTGACTATATTTAATGTATATTTGTATACACTTAGGTGAAGTATATTGTGTTTGGTTTAATGATGTGATTTCAATTCAATATCTATATTTGGAATCCGACCGGGAAGGCAATAAATATGGTAAAACATATTAAAAGTATTACATTGTCAAAATGGTGGGTGAGTACGCTGAGTCGTTGATAGCCAAACAATACTTCACATTGGCCAAATGATGTATCGCATCGGTTGTGCTGTGGGCTATTGTGGTCTTATGATGTGCATTTCGCTGCATGCTTTTGGCCTGCAGTTTTCTAGATCTCTCGCATCAACCTTTTTTGTAAATAAGTGTACTTCTGCCTTCACAGAGCCACACATGTAAGTGTAAGTCACCCGACAGGAAACCTGTGACAATTACTTTGAGTGCCTTGTTTGCCCTTGGGATCCTCTTCCACCAGAAGTTGCGAACCCCGTCGGGACCTGGTGCTTTCCAGGGCTTGGCTTCCATCAACCATCCATTCATGTGTTAGAAGCTCCGAGACTTCCTTACGCCATCGAGAACCCGCTTTGTCTTTCTGATCTCCAAACCACTCCTCTCCTTGGTCAAGAGTTTCCTCCATTTTCACGATGATACAACTCCAGAACTCTTCAAATTGGGTCAACCGGGGTAATCATCCCGGACTCTCAGGTGGGTGATCTAGGACCTTAGGCCCATTGATGTTGAATCGGCAGATGATGGTTCTACTTTCCTGTGATGATGATATATATATATATATATATATATATATATATATATATATATATATATATATATATATATATATATATATATATATATATATATATATATATATATATATATATATATATATATATATATATATATATATATATAACCGTGTATATGTTTCAATGAGTGAATGGACAATTTACATTTTATATCTGAGGAGGCAATAATGAATGGCTAAATATACAATAGCATAGTTATGGGTGAGGAAAGAGAGACGTTAATTTGCTCGACACGCTCTTCAATTAACAACTTTTGATTAGACAAAGCGCGATTTAATATCGTACAAAAAAAAAACAATCATACCAACGCCAAGCAAGGTTTTTAACACCGCGGTCGTGCTTTTTTGAGGCCTTGTCTTGTGATATTATCTAATGCGTTTTAATGCGGAAATCACCTATAAGTGCCTTTACAAATTCTTTATCAGCATTCATTCATTATAGCGTCTTAGTTGCGCTAATTGTGAAGCAAAATACTGTGTCGGGTGTGTCATGCGTGGTCGTGTCTGTTCATATACGGATTTCCTTTCGAATTTTGCGGCATCTAAGGATCATGAAAGATATCATTCATGTGAATTTCACTAAATCAAGGAACATGATATGTAAGCAGTGATATAAGCAATAAATGAATCGCCTGACAAATAAATGTACACCGCATGTTTTTGATCAAAGCCAAATAAAATAACTTGCTGACTATCTTAGCCGGTAGGGAGATTATGATAAGACTGTGATTAGTCTGTGAACATGTTTGTGGAATCCTTGTTGACACAAGACATTTTCATCGATCTATCGATAATATTATAATAACAGAATGTGGGGTGAACCATAGCAGTACACTGTTGCAAAGCCGAACGATGCCAGGAGTTGTTAGAGGACACCCTGTCCAATGGAGCTGGTCACTCTTCCTGGCTATTATTGCAATTTTACCAGAGGTGCAAGTATCTAAGATGATACTGTCGTTAATGAATCATGATCTATGCGTTGCTGCATTTGCACATACAATGAGCCCGTCACTAAATTTTGCGCTGAACGAGGCTAATCGGAATTAAGTGCAACTGTAAATGAAGCTTGTGTTAACATGATTTTGCGGCTTATCTGTTTTTATTTGATTACATCAAAAACTTTATGTATGGGCATGACACCTTTCAGCAAATAATTTATGACAATGTTTTTGCAAATCAAAAGCGATGTTATGTACTTATGACTCTATGTCAAGATACCAATGCTGCAAACTGATTTTAAAATGTGAACCTTAAGGGTATCTATACCTTCGGAATAGAATAAACTCATATGGGCGCATTGCAATTGGTGTCTCTTCCATCATATTCAATTCCAGAGTATCGCGTAGGCTGTGCAATCACCAGATGGCAAACGCTTTCTACTGGGACAATGTATGTGTACGCCGTTTTATCATAGCAGCACATGCGAGAGGTGCGTTATGAAGGTGATGCACTAAGGATAACTGACTGTATTGTTAATGGTGCAAAACAATCCTTGATAAGTCACCACATTTGAAACATGGCAGTACCCGCAGTGCAAAACCCCACAATAGACACCGTAATCATTTGATAAGCGCGGTTACATATTCGTTTTTGTGATTATGTTGGACAGAACGTGATTATATGACACGATGTACACACTATAATGGATCTCAAATTGTTCAGTGGGCTGAGTTTGAGCAATTGCATTAACGAATAAATCCAAACAGCTTCGTTCTCGTTAGCGCATGTTTGTACCACAAACTGCTATGAAATCACCATTATTGATTATTTGTTCTTTTCAACACAAAGCATGGCATCTAAAAGAGTTATGTAAGCAAGTAGTCTAAAAACGGAGCACATAACTGATTTACACGTGTTCTCCGCCTTAAGCATTTTGAAAATTAATCATAATCATTACATTTCACAAGGCCACAAGCATACTCAGAGAAGCAAGTGAAATAACGAACCAACAATGATAATGATGATAATAATGATGATAATTATGATGATGATAATAACGATGATGATAATAAGAATGACAATGATGGTGATAATGAATATGGCAGCCCGTTCCATAACAGATATAGTACGCTGTTGTTAATTTCTTAACAAAACAATGTGTATGGACACATCGCTAAAGCATTAGTAATTATCTCAAGCCAATCGTACTCTAAAAAACTCTAATTACTAACACCATTTGACCTTGGCACTAGAAGGCATGGTTAATAGCGACGGGTTGGAGGAACTGAATGGCGGCTCCTGGGTCTGTATACCTGCACTTAACGTCCTTACTGAATCCGAACACCTGATATCTATTCGATAATTGCTGTAGGACATTGATCACCCACATAACTACTTATACCCATTGCTTACCATCTCAAAAGGGACCGCATACAGTTTGCAGTGACAAGAAATGGTAAATCCAGTAAAATGTCAGCGTCACTCTCAATCGTACTTCATTCCATCACCACAGCTAGGTAAAATACTTGCTACATTACATTGGTACATTATTTAGCTTATCAGCGGTCTTAGGTATGGATGTCGTATGGATATTAGCAAGAAATTCGTAGGTAACATTTAGCGTGCAACCAAATTGTGTTTCGAACGAAAGCAGCTGAGTTCTTGGATCGGGGCAGTCAATGGAGACAAGATTTTAATATCATAATCGACTAGTATTCACCATAGAATATTGTCAGATTAGATCAACAGATAAGTATTCTGAAATTCCAGACAGAATCAATCGTTCAATGCTGTTTATTGATCTCGACAGTTGGCAATAAAGGTAAAGTAATGACCTGCTTGTGCCAGTCTAAACCCCAATAAAGTCCCAGTATCACAGTGTCTCCGCAAATTCAAAGTATGAATGAGTGAGAATCATTAATTTTTTCATTGCAACAATGACACACAAAACCAACGAAGAATAATCTCCGTCGAGACATGAGATGGCCGTGTGTAAAAGTTTCTTCCGTTCTCCCACAAAAACGAGCTCATTGTTCTCTATACCATGCTATTTATATTGCAACGTCGCTTATTTTTAGTTCTGAGAATTGTTGTAGTGTCGATGTCGAATGACCGATATATGTTTGCCATTTCTGCTATAACTCCGTGACCGACAATGATTGTCAAAATCTAGAGCAATGTCTCCTAAATGTAACTGAAGTTCCATGCAACCGATTTTTCAACATTGTAAACGATGAGCGTGTCTAATGTGCACAAATAATAACGGATCTTGACAACTGCAATGTCTATAAACAGATGATCGGGATAATATGCTAATGGGGATGCGTTTTATTTTAATGCTCCAGGGCTGCTCTGGCAATTAAATAATGCATTGTCATGTCCAATCCGTCAAAGGGTAGCCCTATTTGCTGCCGGATTAAGCAGAGAGCCGCGTTTCTGCACAGCATGATGTATCGCATTTGTATGAGTCCACCCACCTGTTCTGTCTAGTATGCTGACAGGGCAGACAGTGGGAGGATGAACCGCCAGTATGGAGACAGCACATATCGTGTGTTTGCCGCATATCGATAAACAGATTCGGGGAGCCAACAAATGCCGTAAAATTCACTTAGGAATAGAGAAGAATACAATAATATGTTTGTTGGTATTGAGTGAGAGAGGTAATGGGTCATCACACCTATATAGACCGACTTGATTGTCACCACACATATCCTAACATTATCAATCACCGCCGGGTAGCCGAGTCTAGTTGTTGCATTTCTTATGGATCAACTATGCATAAATATTACAGCATTAATGTTAAAGGTTAAAATACCTATACCGCCTGAAACCGTTTTCAAATCCATAACAATCCATGAGCACTGATACACAGATAGCATCCCAACATTGATACCTAAACCCCACTGGCATAGTCATTGATAGTCCGCTGTTAAAGTGAGCCCTGTATGACAATGTTATCGAATAGCTATTCTTGATACATTATTGAAACATTGGAAGCTTTGACCATGGTATTTACGGTAATAACATTACTAAGAGCACAGTACCTCGAGGCTTGTATTTTGCCAAATACTAGAGTTATCTTGCCCTAAAGAACATCGATTGTCATACTAGGCAATCATTACCCATAAGTTTGTATATATATATATTAAAGTTATGTACGGGAAAGTGGTCAGAAAATCAGGCTAGCGATCTGTCAATCCCGACAGTTTTAGTAATTATGTGAGACCATGCGTTGGAACTAGAATCCTCACTATGTGTTTTCATATAAAATACATACCTGGGTGGGTTAACCGCAAGCAATCAAACCATCACTTCATGCCTGACACACAGTACAGCCACTAGTCACACAGGTGCGGTACTGCACAATACCAGTATCTGTTCTCGGCTCATCGTCCATCGCGATTACAAGTGGACGTCCCAGGTGAATGTTCGCATCAGTTTGTCATTAATCCATTCAATGATGTATGTAACCATTTAGATGGATGGATATGAATGCAAATAAGTCTCACTTGCAGCATAGACTAATTGTATGTAATGCACGTTATCACACGGATATGTATTGGAATGCAGTGCATAAACAAAGTTAAACAATGTTAAATGGAATATCACTTACAAAGCGACGTGTATGTGATGACAGTGTCAGTGGCGCACTGCACTTCTAGTATGACCGCAGGCATTGTTTTGTTCTGATAAAAGAGTTCTAGATCCGATTCACAATATCAGATTTCGGCAGGTCCTCCCAGCCACAGATATTCAAGACGAACGAGAAGAATGATTTATTGTAACTCAGGATGTCGCTCACCGTAAATACCATCATTTTCTGCAAATCCAGTGAAGTCAACGTTTATCATGGAGCATTGCGTCGGCAAATTGCTCTCTTGTCAGCTTGTTATCGTCCGGAAGTCTCATCAAGGGCGGATGTACATACATCATGGTAACACCTGCATGACTATCTGATAAACATCGAGCATACATATATTATGATGCCTATCGCATGCCTATTGCTTGATACAAATAACAGTAGCATGTGAATTAGCATCACGTACCAGATCAGAATTTCTTCACATTCATTAAGGTGTTAACGCAATTTACCCTTGTAGCCTCATTTTAGGACTTGTTGACCCAGCCTAGCTGCCTCGAAGTTATCGTAGTTGAGTTGATTGAAAGCGACTAATTCTCATTATAATTCTAGAGAGAGCTATATGTGATAATAGGTGTTTGTAGTGTCATTGCAATACATTTATATTGAGGCATGTATATTCTTATCTCTCGGTGCGAGACTATTTAGTCCTTTCCTCTGTATTGTTTGAAATGTCTCTTATCTTTTATATATTGAAATGCTACCACATCAGCACATTAAGTGTCAGTCATATGTTTGCATTAATATAAGTGATGACCCACAGCGCTCTCAACGCGTGTACATGGTAAGGGCAGTAGCTGTTCACGTCATTTAGACAACACGAGGATGGGAGTACTATGTGCTGCATTCACAATATTAGAGCAGTACGGAGGCAAAGCACCTACAATTTGAAGTGCTGCTGCCTCATATAATATCACGACGAGTTGCAGTCAAGAGGTCCGACATTTATAGCTATTCAAATAACGTGCGGTGGCAGAATGAATGCCGCGACACACTAGTCAAATGGGTACAGGCATAATCGACAGATCTCGGATCTACAAAAATAAAACATCACCAATCCTCACATCACAATCATCATGATTGATTTGTAATGTAATGCGTTTCGGTCCATTCATGTAGCTATAAGATATCATCAGTGAATGTAGATAGCTGAATATTCAATCAATGTTTATCTGTCATTCATAATGCCATAGGGGTAATACCACTTTGGATGGGATATTCAGACGGCATCTTATCTCAGTCAGATGTGAACGAATACAGCTGGGTCACATAGACACAACCAGTGTGGTTGAGTGAAGTGGCTATTTAAACGAATTGAAATATCAAATTGGCCTAGACAAATTAATCGCACATCTGGTGGCCTGAAAAGCAATCACAGCCACGCGGGAGAGTTAGCTATTCGCGACCAATGACACCTGTAGGTGACTCAGTGCAGTTCCTTAATAGAGTGATTTGGTCTGAAAGATGTAATTGTGCGGCGCAAATAATTAGAAAAGTAGATCTGTATTATCTAATCGATCCCCTACCATTACACCATCTTTGCATATGAATGTCAGCGCCTGGTCATCATCTGTCGAATGTCTCAATGTGAATGAGTCTTTGTCATCGGTCTGAATAACCACATTACCAAAGATAAAGATGATATTCAAATTCTACCGGCTGGCCAGCGGAAGCCAACTGTTGCAGGACGAACACATTGCAACACATGAATATATTTTTGTAAGGCACATTTTCATACTTGAGTTGACCTTGAGAATTGTTTTATATCGTTATAACAACCGTCGTCTACTTGGTGCAGTTTGTTCAAAATCATCGAAATTCTGCGGCTTAGTATGATGACTGATACCACAGAACTTGTGGTGTCGGGTCCTTTGGGATATCTTCGTGGTCTTTTTATAATCCACTCGCTTAATTTGTGGGGGGGGGGGGGGGGGTGTCAGCGTTAATAGCAGGAAATGATTGCGTTGCGCATGCGTAATTATTCAACCTGTTTGCAGGAGTTGCAAAAAATTCATTACGTATGGTGTTTTTTTATATAAATCAGCGTAATAGCTGCTACTTTGTTGTACAATAAAGAGAATGTGTATCGTTGACTTGCACAGAAATCCGAGCGGAGATTTATACTAGCTCTCAATGTTCATGAATGCGATTTAATAACAGGGTTGTCAAGGGGACCGGGTAATCAGTGGAATAGATTGTGATTTACATTTCCATTTCCATTGCTTTGTTGCTTTAATCTAAATACATATTACTATTACACATCGGCTCTTATGTTTCGTTAGACGAGCTACCGACCATGATGTCTTCTACTGATCGTCGGCCTACTAATATATGTGAACGATACAGAAGCTGATGTGCTGTATACAAAATATATTATACAGTAAATTAATATGAACTATCTTGTATAATCTTTTTAGAAAGACATCGCTCATCTGATAAATGTATCTCCTATTATGATAACTGGCTTAAGAAGTGGCAGAATAAATCTTGACCGCTTTATACTATGTGTATAATATAAAGTAAATCGTGCACCGTGTAGGCAATGGATGTTCGATTGCGAGAATAATGGTGCTATCAAACCCTGAGCACTAATTGGATTGCTAAGGAATATCATATGATATAGGCGGGCTTAATCTTATGTGCCTTGACATTGCCGACGTTTCCCTTATTCGTTTTGATATTGATCAATTATAGCTACACAAGATTCCTGCGCTTACCTTGCAGGTATTCATCTTACGTATTGTCTTGTAACTCTATTTAAGATGTTTTCATTTTGTATTATTGGTTAAAAATGCAGTATCACAATAAATGCTCTGTATTGAACGCAATATGATCATTTATTAGAACGCGAGGGACACAATAACAACGCATCATGCCATATAGCCTCTACATTATCAATGTTAACTTGAGCCCCCAATCAAACAAACAGTCGCTCTCAAGAAAAATCTTTCTCTATAGCATCACAAGTTAAATCAAGTGCACCAATTTATCTAAGACTTCAGCGATAGCCTTAGTTTATCGAATGTGTGACAAACATTCATTCACCGGTTAGATGAAAACAATAATGATGGACTTTG
Source organism: Urechis unicinctus (assembly GCA_034190875.2). Classification (NCBI taxonomy): domain Eukaryota; kingdom Metazoa; phylum Annelida; class Polychaeta; order Xenopneusta; family Urechidae; genus Urechis; species Urechis unicinctus. Next base: position 30,081,481 of record CM067350.1, on the reverse strand, counting down.
ACAGATGTTTACATGGAACTAGATATTTCACTGTATGGGTAAATCAATTTTATAATGAAAGAGACGCCTGGAATAGATGCCTCACAAAACTATAAGTGCTAATAAGTGATCGAAATGCGACAATCGTGTATGCGGTCAGCAGATGGTATCTGCCGGGGAATCATAAAAGCGTTTATTGCCACTGGCTCTAAGATGGATAAATTCCTAAATGGGCTAGTTGTGTTCCGGCGAGGTCAGCCTACGACTGGGTATCAAGGTGGGTTGATATGCGCTCCAAGATGGACATATAGGAATGCATTGGCCTTTGACATCAGGCGCTTTGTCTGGTGCTTGTTGTGTGTTGTGTGCCCCATTTTAGCTTGGTCGATGGTTTTTGGTTACCAATAAGAGACCTATTGCTGTCAAGCACGACAACCCTTGTAAGATGAAGTTATTACTGAATTCCATAATGGACAGCAACACTGCTTGTTTTCGCCCTATGAGCTATAGCAGCCTAATGCCAAAATCGGAGATATCTGAAGTGCGCTTAGAACTAGCATGGTGTCCAAATTTTATTCGGCAGTTCTGTGGCATAGTGACCATGGGGGTTCTAGCCCTCTACCGATTACCGGATTTCAAGGATGGCTTGAGGTGTTGCATGACACTGGGTGTTTGACCTCAGTGTTCGGAAGGTGACTTCACTGAAATTCAACTGGCCAGACACACCACGATGGCTCTTACAGTGAGGAATGTTGTTGACACACCATATCACATTGGCGAATTATTTGCCCCGGGAACGGAAAGTATGGTGTATGGTTTAGTTGAAGGAAACATCTCCAGGGCTCTAGACCCCAGTGATGCTAATTCAGATGGGAGGGTCTTCACAAAGGCGGGGTTTGTTGCAGATGTTATCACAGAAGGTCCATAAAAAGCTGCTGCCATTTAAGGCGAGAAAAACAGAGGGATCATGTTTACTGGACAAATAGTAAACATGATCTCTCTGATTGTATAAATGTCAGAGCTAACATTTCATAGAATGTACGGTATTATTAGTGTCAGCAGCTAATTACGGGGTGCAAACTAGATTAAATGAGAGAGTATGGTCTGAACAACCTTTTCGGTCAAATAGCCAAATGCCTCTTCCTGACGTTTAAGCCCATACAGTAGATTTAAGAAAGTGATCAACGCTGTGACCTCGACATTGTTTTGAGATATAGCAGCTGAGCAACATGCACAAATCCAGCGAATCGTTATCATCCTGTGCTATAAAACACAAAACTTGTTGTCAAATGCGGCTTTCAAAGTGTATTGCATTATCTGAAATGTTAGTTGTGCATCGCAGGGATGACAAGAGACCATTATCTCTTAGTCCAATAGTGTTCATATGTTGGTACTTTGATGAGGATCTGATCTCACACGCACTAAAACTGTGTTAGTAAGCTGATTCGTAAGCAGGGAATTGACCTGAACTCATGTGGACGAGATTGTAGCCCCATGCGACCCCGCAAACGAATTATTTGATAGGTAATGCTACTTGTATTTGGAATAAATTCATAAATCTGTCTCTTGGCTGTTTGAGTAAACACCACAATTACAACCAATAAAATAGGGCAATGCTCTTATTGCTGTACAAATGTATTGCTTCTTAATATGGTCAAAGAAAACAAATCGTAAAACCTCGGGTGCTGAGTGATTGAAAGCAGTGGTGACATTAAACACCGCGGAATTGCAGCACAGCAAGAATGTTGGGCTATGGAAAATTAGCTGTCACAGTAGAATTATTATATCCACTATTCAGTAACCCATACAATTTCCAAAGTATTTACAATAGAAATAATATTCATAAGTTTGAATCTTAAAAACACTTGGTAAGCGGCTCTTAGAAAAACCCACCAATCAATGACATGGTGTAGTCCTCACCTTAAAGTTCCGGTGATTGGAATAAGATTGCCGGGGAGCATCAACCACTAACAAATGCTGTTACAGCTGTACCACAGAAGTTAACAGTGCAGAGGATATTAGACAGCAATGCATCATGGATTTAAGAGGCATCATGGCAGGTAGAGATGTATTGTATTGGGCTAAAACCCAAGGCGGAATGTATCTTTAAAGCGCCGCAGGCGTCCTTCCGTCCTTAGAGACATGGTACCAATGACTTTCGTCTTCATAGGAAGTTCGAAAAAGAAGTCTCATTTTACTGTGCTGTTGTACAAATGACTGCCGTATCTGCGGGTAAGCAGAATAATGCACATTAATCTATGCCAGGGTATTGCATGTTACGGAATGACTTGGTAAATTGGTAACAAATTAACAAAGGCCGTCTTATCCACTTCGTGATTATTTTGTGATGCATAGTTGTCGGATGTTGGCTTCCTAGTTGTTAAGATTCAAACCGTTCAAACCGTTCACAGTATTTTTCGATAGTGACATCAACAAGCATGGTGATCGTATTTTTTGATTTTATTCTACATTACATACCGTTGCAATACTCATAACGCCAGTTTATTGTGTGACTATTGTCCAACCTTTTATTGGCTGCGTTCTGCAGGAAACCGTGACTTTGCCGTTTTGCAATTTGCATGTAGAATATTGCTTTACACAGTGCGTACGCTTTGCTTGCACATGTAATATCATACATGCTTAGAGTAAGCGAATTTAGCACTGCACATCAACGAAGTATAACAAGTTATAACCGTCCTTACATTGGCCTCACGTCTGCCGCTTGTCATGGCATGTGTTGTATGGGGAGGGATCGTGCCAACACCAGATCACGTAACATGTGTGGTCATAAAAAAAATGCTGTAAGTCGACACATATCAAAATGAAGAAACAAATTACTTGACGTATTGTAATGACTAAGTAATTGCTTGCTGTGTCAATAGTGCTCATGATGGTTGCATGTGTTTCAGAAAGCCATCATTACCCATCGCACAGCAACCTGCATTTCACGTCAAGAGCTAAATACATCCCAATGAGACTTTGTCAGGTCCTTTACACACAGAGAGTTCTGCAAATATTATGATACAACCAGAACGCCAGGTAATCGTTACCCTATAATGTTTTAAAACATGGTTGTAATATCATAGCTCGACTGATGTGGTCGTCGTGTTACGCCCTATGCGTGTGTATTAGGATGGTTACTTACAGCATCAGCCATAACCTTTTCCGGCTCAACACTTAGCATCACATACAAACAGATGTTGATCTATTACCACATCTCCACTTCATACAGCTTATCACAATACATCTACCGACACTAAGCATGAGTTCATTCATTCCTGCATTAGATCCCATTTTAACGGGTAATAAGAACTCCATTGGTGCAGATTTCAATGCCAAAGTTGTACCCAAGCATAAGCTGATAATAACATTGATATATTGCATCCATTTATCTACGCGGTAAAGTCGTGGTATGACTTATGAATGTTTGCAAAGGAAATTTGTCCATAAAGACATACATCAATTAGAGGCATAAAATATACATATATAGAAATGAGGTATGCTTCAAACGTGAGTTCCGATTGCTGATAATGTAGATTGCTCTTTGCATGGCGATGTTCATTTGAGTCTAATGGATCACATGTGTTTACGCGTTACGCATCCTGTTAACTAACGACAAACTGATAATATCACCTCTAAAACGTGGGGTTATTATCAACCACAAAACCAATATTTTAAATAGGATTGTCTGCATGAAATTAGACCCCGTAACGTCGCGTATAGATTGCTTTTTGCGCTTTGAAAAACGTGATGCAATGCTAAGAGTAACATTAATCCGCTGACGGTTGGAGTAATGAATATCCTGCATCTTGCCTAGGTAAGCAGAAGTGGATGCACTTGCCGTAGAAATGCAATCAATAAGAGGTGTCTATACAAGCATGCACAAGGTTTGTGCCAGGGCTTATGTGAGATTCATTTTTAGACATCAACCATTTGTCTGGCGAAGTGTCGGTGCCCTGCCAACTGTCTGCTTTTGTTGATGTTAAAGGTTATTATTATGGCGGTCGATACGTGCTCGTGTGTTAACGTGCATTTAGCATTTAAACCGAATTCTTTAAACTTAACCTCAATCCATGTAAGTTCATCCTTATTTTAGGCGTTAAAACAAATGGCCATTGATAAGCATACAGAGGATACGGCCATCGTGTGTGGTCATTGATTTCATAATTAAACACACCAAATGACCCCAACAAAGATGCCTGTAAACATCGGAGGTCCTTTAGAAAACCACCTGTAGGTAATTAACAATCGCGCTTTTGGCATTACTCCTGCCTTATTCACTAAGGACCATAATGGTGAGGAGTCAAAGAAACGTGCAGCACATCTCACTATAACATACAGAGAGCTAATACCATCTATTATAAGTATTTCATGCACAATAGCACCAAGCCGTCCTTACTTTCACTTATGTCCTTTAGTACTTTAAAATGTCCTTTTTGTTGGTCGTTTCGAAAAGCAGAGTGAAAGTGAGCAATATGTATAATGTTTGGGAAACCGTTTGTTGTGAATTCATGACAATGATGTTTGTATCTTTATCTCAAACAAGGATCGGTGTTTTATGATAAAACTGTTTGGAATAAAGGAAAAATCTTCATGTTTTGTGTATACACAATCAATGTTATTCCAGGAAAGTTTTGTACGATTTGCCACCTTTTCGGCTGTATTTGTGTACGGATGTGCTCTGCAAAATGTCTCCTAAAGGTAAATGCAATGCAAACTGGGTGGTGTGAACATCAGCCGTAGATGTAGAGTAAATACTGTTGAAAAGCCATTTTACCATGACATCACTACCATATTCATCAACCTACGAGCAATGCTCTTCTCTTATATTTTAGTTGTATATAAATCCAATCGGCCTAGAGCTGCATTGTACTGCTGCATATCGAACAACTTGTGGTCCTTGAATCGTAACGCAGCTATTTTATGTAATTATTCAAGCGGTTCGTAGGTGTAACACAAAATAAAACACTAGGCATTGGTAGGTTTGACCAGCGTAATATGTTATATTGTGTTATACAATAAGAGGGTGTGTGTCGTTGATTTGTATAGAAATCCGAGGTTAAACACAGCTGACACAGTTGACATTAAATGTTCAGCATCGGGACTGAAATTCTAGGCCTCCACGAGGACCGGGTAATCTGTGAAATTGACTGTGATGTACATTTGCCTCTCTTAGTCGTCTAATTGCAATTGATGCAATTCTTAGCAAGAATATGTTAGACATAAAACTACGTCAGACAGTGATATTATAATTATTTTGCTATGGATGAGATAGCGATCGTAGGCCTACTAACGTCTATGAGCCATCGATAAACTCACGTGCTGCATACTAAAAGACATGATATCAACTAACTTTTATATTTAAGAAAGACATAATTTGTATCCCTTATTATGATAAACAGCATCAGAAGCTGCAGAATACGTCTTGGACGCTTTCCAATATTTGTTAAATATAAAGTACATGATGTACCGCATAGGCAATGGATGTTTGATTACACGAATGAAGGTGCCATCAAACCCAGGTCATATGTTGGAATGCGGGGTTCATCTCAGGGGTTTTGACAACGCCACAGCTTCTCTTTATTTTTCTTTATTGATCATCATAATTGTTTCGGATTCTTTCAAGATTTATGATTCCATGGAATTAAACGCACTTGTACAACACAAAGTATTATATCAACTTGTTGTCAATTTAGATATATTTATCTTCTAGATTTACTATCTTGTAATTCTATCTAAGATGTTTCCTATGTGCATTATTTGTCATTAATGCTGACGGGCATATTATTGCGATAAATGCTCTGCAAGGGATCCAGCAAATAAGCATCGCGCCATACAGCCTTCACATAAGCGGTGTTAACTTGAGCCCTCAATCTTTATCCACTGGAAAGTATGCGTCAAGCAGTTGATCTCAAGAGGAATTGTTCTCCATTGCACCACAAGTGTAATCAGATAGTGGATGCACAGGTGACATTCGCATGCATGCAAAATTGCTTCAGCACCAAAGCATCTAAGACTTCAGTGACCCACTGATGCCCTTAGCTTATTGATTGTGTGGCAAATATTCACCAGATGAAACAGTATTCTAAGAAGTTTTACTGTGTGGTAAAATAAATTTTATAATGGATATGACAGTTGGAGTGAATGCCTTGCATAAAGTTAAGCAGTGATTGACGGTTGGTATCCGGAGGGAAATTATAAATGCGTTTATTGCCATTGGTAGACGCTCGAAGATGGATCAACCAATCGATGTGGTTATTCCGTCAAGGACAGTATCCGACAAGAAATTCAGCTGGCTTGACATGCGTTTCCAGAGGATGTATAGGCATGCATTAGCACTTGCCATGCGATGTCAGGCGTTTTGTGTGTTGCTTCAGAGCAAATACCGTTATCCTTTGTATGATATATGTTCTCTGCCTCCCCCCTTTTTGGAATGTATTGCGATTCCCAAGCATATATAACCAGTGGCAACACAAGAAGTGTTCATATCATTTTGAAGATTCCTACGTAATATAAGCCTCTTCCGCATAAGAAACAATATCCAACTTGTATCCAAAAGAGGGCCAGAGCTCACATTACGGACCAGAAGTCGTGTTAAGTAGAATGAAACACTAGCAATGATTCAAAAGGAAACAGCAGGGGAAACAACCTTAACGATGGTACAGAGGCTGCGCATAGCATACACTTGTCTTGTTAGGATAATAGCATAATCGTTCTATACAAACAATACTTTTTGATGGCGAGGGAATCCAAAACCGATTCATCATGGATTCACGAGGCAACGTGGCAGTTAGTTAAGTGGGCCAGTACTGTAGTGGGCTGACACTAGGTACTGAATGTCATGACTTTCATAGGAAATATGTCTCAGCCAACCGTTCATGTCAACTTCAATTAACGTAGATTTGACCAAAGCGCTCAGTTATATTGTGCAACATTTCAATGCTCTCTATGTTACCATCCGTTGTTTCATGCGTTCATTAATTACTAGCCACGTTGTCCTAGTAATGTCAGGAAACTGATGAGAATCCGGTGCAGTGTATTCGTCTCTTTGAGATATCCGTAGTCGTGTTGTCATAACGTTATCGTTCACCGATGGGGATTTTTAACAATTCCTTTATATACTGAGAATCTCAGACAAACACCACTCGACTTAGCCACTGTATTTGACATGTACAATGCTCATCACGATTGCTACATTGGCGTCTATATTTATTGATTTTATTCTACCTTCAATAACATCGACTTGTCTCCCCCGTCGAATATTTCACGATTGTAAAATGGCCGTGTTCGGCTGAGAGCAGTTAATTTGCCGTTATCTCTAAACAGATGATTGCCTTACATCGTGCTTCTATGCTCAATAGTTGCCATACAAAGCGAGTCGTGCGTGCCAACAAAACATAATGATCCCCTACCTTACTTCCCGTCTCATGGCGCCACATCTGCCTATGATCATGCCATGAGGTGGGGTGCTGTTGGGGGAGGAATCAGCCTAACACCGAGTCACGTGACACGAGTGTTCAGACGCCACATACCACGCCACATCTGTCGTTTCGCACGGATAACTGTCAATAATGAATGTAGGTGCATGCGGTGCCAATAGTGCTCATGATGGTTACACCTGTGTTTCAAAACGCTACCATTCCTAGACACATTGCCTCCAGGATATCACACAAAGAGCTGTATGAGGCCGTGGCGAGGGAACCCTCTGGTGACATTTTAGACTCCTTATAAGCACAATCATCATTCACCTGCATTGAAAAGTACATGGAGTGTTTCACGATAGAGTGGCAACATTTACCTGATAGTATTAACATGCTATCTAGGCTGATGTGGCTGCCGTGAAATGTTCCATACATGTGTATCAAGCTGATTAATTACAGCTTCAGCCATAATCCTGTAGCCCAGGTCTCTTCCGGCTCAACACCGCAGCATCCCTCCCAAGCATATATCATCATCACCTACCAATACAGTTGATTAGAATGCAGCTTGCGACCAGCGCTCAGCTTGCGTTCCTTCTTCCCATTGTGGATCATATTGTTGATCGATTTTTGTTGATTCTAGTTGATCTCCTCTACTATGGTACAAGCATACTATAGCCCAAAGACAAACTGCTAATTGTTCCCCTTTATAATGGAATTTACCAATCGGAAACCGAAAACCATTATTCTCATTAGCTTGAGAATTTCGGTTTTGACTGCTTTGTATTGTGCTTTTTGTGGAACTTGATGCAAGGTTGAGAGTAATATTGACACGCTGTAAAGCAAACCTTCTTACTGGCGGTTGGAATAATGAACCTGGAGCCTCTTATTCTTGGCAGGCACCATTTTTTGCACAAGCCTTAGCAGCGTAACAAATTACAGGGTGAATGTGATACATCTACGTAACATCGATTATTGCTTATCCGTGTTGGTGGTACCTATAATTCATATACACTAAATTCAGTTGTTGTGCCTGAGCTTATGCAGCAATTAGTTAAACTGGTGATGCGTCGGTTCCATGTGAATGATAATTAAAGCTTTCCACTCTATATAATGAAGGAATTTAAACAAACATAAGCTAACTCTTACAAGACTCACTGCAAGAATATTGCGACATGATCGCATTATTGTGTTTGAAGACTGCAAATGAACTAGACTTTTGTGAAAGTACACCATATCAGCATCACTCTCAAGTACCACTTTATACTTATGTCCACTATCGTCAGCATTCCCTGTCTGATGATATTTTTATGCTTTAATAACCCGAAAAACATATTTAGTCAAATAGCATGGTTTCAAGTAAGTTTCAACATGAAACGTCATTTTAAATAGAGACTTCTTGAAGATGCAGCACTTTTGAATTATTACATTATTCGCATTTACGATGGTCTGCTGATGTCTTTTACACATACTACATACCGGAGTGGATACTGCACTACTCTTTTGCATTGGTTAAATTGTCATTCAATATTTAGCGATGTATGCCCGGACAAATTGTCAGTAGATAAACGACCAGTGTTGGGTCGGTTGACGGGTTGATACGTGCAGGTACGCGTATTTAGCATACAGGTCGATGTCCTCATACCGAAGCTCCATCGGGTTTTTGTTCATCCTTGTTAAAGACGTCAATAGCACTGGCCGTTCGATTTCAAACTGAGGGTAAAGAGCAAGTGGTCTAAAACGGTGTGAGCAAAAAGCATGTCTGCACACGCACGACCATCGTGTGGCCGTTGATTTCATTAGTAGACACACTGAAAGACCCCATTGATGATGCATGTGAGCGTCGGATGCCCATTAGAAAACTGACTATGAGCCATGAAGAATCGCTATCAGTATTGCCGCTATAGTATTGACAATGAACTTGCTACAAAGCTTTCAGAGAGCTTTTATCGTATATGAGCCACCCAACTGGCGGCAATAACTTATGCGATATCTGGTACCAACACTAAGTCCATGAACATAATATATCCAAAGCGTTTGGTGACAAAACGTGTGGGATTTATTAGCGAAGTTATACGGACCAATATCTGCTATTTCCGGGAAGCGATTTGTGGTGCATCTAGAATCAACTTGTATACATCTATATTTATCAGTTTGTCTGTCCTTTCCATGATATTTCTAAAGCGTTAGGGTATGTTATAGTAACAATTATTGGAGTTAAGGACTATTTTGAGTTGCAGCGATCGTATAATTCAGCAGTGTTTAAGTAGTTTCGCCATCCATTCATCTTCGACTAACCTTACATAATGACCTTATGTGCTCATTCCTTCTATACTTACCTGTGTCACTTTGCAAACAGCTCGTCCATGGTGAATATTTACCACTCAGATAATTAACTGTTGAAAGGCGTGTTTGACATAGCCAATGAGCGAGCTTGTGCTGTTTTAATGCCAGGTGTGATAGGATAGGTAAGTACGTTGCACATACTGGGGTTGCTATTACCATATAGACAGTAGTTATATGGAAATGCGTTTTAACGATCAGCCAATTAGATCGATTGGCTGCTGCAAGCAGATATCGCTAGATGCATGCACATATTTCCACAGTGTCACTACACGCCAGAGACTATTTTAATGCATGTTTAAGATAAGAGTTGGTAGGAATCGCACTAGCCCTGTATAATAACTGTAACATTATATGGAACATTACTAAATATACAAGCGGCTTGTGGCGTGTTAACCGATAAGGAAACGTACAGCATCATGTGAGATGGCTCGGTTTTATGTAAAGAAGAGGGTCGCCTAGTCTATACCTAATTAAAGATGGAGCGGCTCGGCCTTTCCAAACTGACTTCCGATGCAGTAACTGCTGGTGCTTATGATAACAAAGATGCTAATCTTGATGCAAGTGGTGTTGATGTGATGAGGCTGTCACTTCCATATCTGATGATAGACACTCAAAGCATCTGCCTGTATGACAGAGGGTACAGGCTGATGAATGTGAACGAATTGGCCAATTAGTGGTTCCATATTGACTAATAGTTAGGAAATAACACATATGTGTTATGGAATAGCATTTTGTACAATATGGATGGGTGTGACTGCTAGGAAAATCAGCACCTATTGGCTATGTAGGTGACGTGCACATGTCTTCTGCTTCTGTTTATAGCTGTGGTTAGAGACCGATGACTAAAGAAATCACAACATTGGTAGTCAGCTGCATTTTAGAATGTACCCAATCAAGGATTTTGTGCTGCTATCCTTGTTTCCTTCCCAGCAATCCACCACAATGTGTCTGATGAATTTCGTAAACATCCTCGTATCATTTGCGTTACTGACATATGCCTCATCGCTGGAAGCAATCTGACCATAGATATTCCATTTATATATCAATTAAGTTAAGGATAGGTAATTTGGTCTCCATGAAATAACGCTTATCTAAAATGCCAGGATACACGTTGCCTAGATACACGTTCTTTATCCAATGTTCAACATAAGGGCAGTTATCGTTCGCATCGAGGTACTTCGACACCATGCAATATGACACCAATATCAATACCTTGGCCACTGGAATATTGTAAAATGGACACAAAGTGCCTCACTGTTTTGCATTCTCCAATACGTTATTCTACAGCAAGGTGGCGCCTAGGTATCATCCTTGATGGTGAGATCAGAGAACGTGCCCAGAAATTACATTAATGGCAATTTCGACTCATTGATCATTATCCACTGACCGTTGTTAGAGTATCCCATCTTACATAACATGTGTATTCAACAATTCATCCAGCCAACGATCATGCTTGTTCCATCACACCTTGATTAGCTGACATGGTCGAACCCGTCAACGCACGAGCAACTTTGTAGCGACTATACACCATTCCAAAGAGGTTTTAATATTGGCATGCACCCACCCACCTCCTACCTATCATCGCTTGTGTTCATCAGTTCTGTTCATTATTATTCACTTCACGGTGTGGCAAGGTCAGCTGAGAAGCTGTTAGTTGATTACTTGACAAAGAGTACACTGGAGCTTTTGATAGGTATCATTTGAGATTGCATCAGGCGTATCACACAGTGCAACACTTTTCTTTGCAAAACTGAACGCTTTACAATATGTTGAAAAAAAAATACTACTTCATTACAATACATCTTGGGTACTTTACTTGCTATCGTATAAATTGATGCGATATTAGGCGGTTTTACTAGCTTCTTCATGGTATATATGTTGTCGTATCGCATCATCTGACATATTTCCGCCTTGACAACCACTCCGAGAGGCAGTCTCAGCTAGAGGCCTAACTAGCTGCGTCATTTGTCGTGATATATCCTGAATCGGTGATATTCACCTCCAGGAACAAGATGCACAATGTGTTATTCGTAGCTTTATCCAGTGAAATCACCTCATGGCGACCATGCTAGGCTGCACTTCACTTATGAAAACATCAGTGCCTAGCTAGCTGTGTACTTAAGTAGAAATATTACAGTCTGACACTAACACATAAATGGCCATGGTTGAACAAGTGCATATTAACTGTGGTTGATTTGCTTTCTACCAAGAATGACACCTTTTTTAATATAGGCAAAGGCGCATATGTCAACTTCATTATGTGCAGTTTTATTTACTTGTGCATTTTCGCAATCGGCATTAACCTCGCTGCTGACGCATAGGAACATGCAGCAGCTCTTTGATTCCTAAGTTTGTCGAATGTATCTTTATCTACCATATCACAGCGGTACGTATTTCACAAGCAAGTGGCATATGCTAATCAGTACTATGTCCATTAGTGTTAATAAACCCCAGGTGGTTTGTGTTTGTGTAATAAGCAATTCAAATGGACATCTTCGTCTGTTATGAGTACGTAATATTGGCGTGTATGATGCGTGCGTTCAGTGGTAAATAACAATACATATATAGCTCGTAGCGGTGGTTATTACAAGCATCCACAGATCCCACAGCAATTGACTATATATAATGTATATTTGTTCACACTTCGGTGAAGTATATTGCGTTTGGTTTAATGATGTGATCTCAATTCAATATCTATATTTGGAATTCGACCGGGAAAGCGGATAAACATGGTAAAACATATTAAAAGTATTACATTGTCAAAATGGGGGGTGAGTCATATAAATACGCTGAGACGATGATAGCAAAACATTAGCTCACATCTAAACATCCTTAAAATTGTACTGAAGCCGAACACCTGATATCTATTCGGTAATCGCTGTTGGACATTGATCACCTACGTAACTACTTATACCTATTGCTTACCATCTCAAAAGGGCCCACATACCGTATGCGGTGACAAGAAATGGCAAATCCGGTAAAATGTCAGCGTCACTCTCAATTGTACTTCATTCCATCACCACTGCTGGCGCTCACATTTCAGATACGTATGGGAGACATCTAATTGAAGGACCCCTTTACTCCTAAACTATCAATGATCAATTCTTATTAATGGCAGGTTCTGAAAAATTTAAAAAGTTAAAGTAAAACATGCAGATGACCCATACCACCGATTGCACTACAGATGCGTGCGATTCAACCCCCGTTTGTTTATGCATGATCACCGAGCAATATTGTAATGCGTTTGGGCAATAATTTACAAATAAAGATGGTATCTTCAATAATGAGATTTATTTATCAGTAACCACAAAAATATCTGTTAAACAAATATCAGTAAAATAATTAATATGAGACTAATTTACTATGTGCACATTTTAACAACATCAAACTACAAAAGCTACCAATCTAATGTAAGGGTTTAATATAGATTCATAAGGTTATCGTGAGCTTGACACCTCTCTATCCATGCGGCATGTGCCAAACGTATATCCGCTCAGAAGCGCCGGAACCTCAATTCAAAACTTCAAATTTTTGAAGTAGAACAGAGACAAAACCATGACAAAAGCAATGGCGAACTTATGAACCATAGTGTAGAAGAAGCGACCAGCGGAGCGCGAGTCATGGACGAAATGTGGCGCCTCCAGACAGCCGTACAACAGGGCCACAAAGAGTGCCAGAGAGAGCGCCTGTTCCACGCGACCCACAGAGTAGTACCTGAAACCACAAGATACATGTCATCATTGTCTTAAGACCAGGTCATCTATATATTCATATTACAGCAGAAGGCACCTTGATTCTATAAATGCAAACCCTAGCGTTTACAGCAGTTTGAATGTTAATAGAAATTGACTACGATTATATGTGACATTTTATTGCTGGAATATAAGACAGCGTTAATATTCTTACTGCATGAAGAACTGCAGAAGAAGGGCCAATCCGATGTCTGAGAGGATAGCCTGAGATGAAGTAGCGGTTACCGCCATGTTTGCCCCATGGTGTGTTATCAGCGAACCAGAGAAAGCTCACAAGCTGTCCTAACACCACCGCCAGCACCTGCGCCGGGATTATTTTAATGAAAAGCTCCATTGTCTTACTGCAATAACAAAATACCATCCCATGTGCACTACAATAAAGACACCGCAAAAATATTCAGAACATATCGCAGTCCGAATATAGAGCTGTTCTCATGCAATGCAGCCGGACTTTACAATGGAAAATATAATGAAATACCGGGGCGTTACGTCAATTTTAATATCGAGTTAATATCTCTGACATAACCCCCGCTACTCGGATGAAGGTCAAGCATGATACAATTGAGGTGCCGGGTGCATTAAGATTGTCACATCTTGCAATCGAATCCAAAACCTGTGGGTCAAAATATGAAGCAGTTAAATGCTTTGTTTATGGGGACTATCTTGGTAGCGGGTGAGGTTGATTGTGTTGCTTGGACAACGTTTCTTAAGCGGCATTTAACTTGACTCGGATCCGACCGGGATTGATCATTCGATTTGGTAAGCTATGCAGATAATTACAGACCCGATAACAGACGCTGTTGTAAGGCACTTCAATGTGCTTCAAGAGAACCCCAAACCAGAGGGAGATTCCTGTTAGTCAAAGCCTAGAACCGTTATTCGTGGTCGCAGGATCTATGGTTTTATTGACAAATGTCCTTACGATTGATGTAAACAATAATGGTAGTCAAAGTAAGTCTTTCAAATTAATTTCAACTGAAGTTGAACTGATATGGAGATACTGACGCAATTCCATGTGGGGAGATAATTGTAAAGAAATACGATATAGGCCACATAATTTGTTTACCACTGTATGGATATGGCAAGGAATTAAGGGATCGGCTCATTCCTCAGCAGATAAGCATACGTTGCTTAGGAGCGATCAACACCAGCACGAGCAAGAATAACCTCCTCACTATGGCTGACTCTACAGTTGTGTTGCCATTACCCAGTGGCCGTTGAATTTCATAACGATTGGGGGTATATTTGTTTCACGGATCCTGACATTAAAATAAAGCATACATCGATGGTTCTGTGTGTCCTAAACGACCAATCAGCGATCAGGAATTATTTTCCCCTGACAAAAATGCAGCTTTCGCTCTACTTCCGGGAACTGGAGATGTTTGAGTATAAGTACTCTATTAGGAGGCAATATAACGGTTTTGGGCTTGGTAAGATACATAGGCATAGGATCCATGGGAATTGGAAAGACATACAAAAGCGATTTCTCAGTTACTAACTATTTGCTTTGATTTGGTAATTCGTCACCGATCGTGGGGTCAGAAGTCAGAAACCTAACATCGGGAACCGAGGGTCAAACGGTATATATGCATCTACATATATATAGTGTCATGTGAGTCATGCATTGTATATATATATATATATATATATATATATATATATATATATATATATATATATATATATATATATATATATATATATATATATATATGTATATATGTATATATATATGTATATATGTATATGTATATGTATATTTGACATATATATATATCTATATGTATATATATATATATATATATATATTTATATATATGTATATATATATATATATATATTTATGTATATATATATATATATATATGGAATACCTGCCTTAGTTAACACAATGGATTCAGTTTGACTTGTTATTATTCAATACAATATCAATGTTCTACACTTATGTTGAGGGATCAGAACGCACCTGACGCATCAAAAGATACGTCTAGCTAAGCAACGTAAGCAATATCGCGGGCAGTTTCTCAGTCAGGATCTGACACGATATGCTCACGATGTGCAACAGCACTTCAACGCATTGAATCTAATATCCACACTACCTTATTGTAGATGTGAAGAAATGTGACCAGGAAAATGACGGATGATTTTCAGTTCAAACGAATAACGCGTACCTGACATGCCTTATGCGCCTGCGCAGTTGACCCACTGCCGTGGTTTGTTGGTTAGGCCTTTAAGTAATACTTGACAGGTACTGCATTCATGCTGGCGTGACTGCGCTTAGGTAGTGCTTTAAATATGTTTTTAGTTACACCCAGACGCTCACCAACGTTGTGTTAGCTGTTGAGGTAGAAGCAGGTCCAGGATTTGTTCACAGACAGTGAGTATCAAAAGTCATCGCCATTATAGCACAGATGTGGTCGGGAGCAACGATACCAGCCTAGGAATGCCATCATCGACATCATTAGTGTAGAAGCTGGCATCTACTAAGGAATAGAAGGGAAACGAATACTAAACTAGTTGTAATACTTACTCCTAGCGGATTCGAACCCGCAACGTTTTAGTCCGGTTGAAAGAGCGGAATAACTCATTCGTTTTGCAGGCGATGTGACATGACTGGTCTATTGCTGTCGAAAAAGACAACCATGACTGGCAGCTTCCGTATTAGATTCACCTCGTCTCATACCCTTACCCTGCCAGCAGTTCATTTTGTAATTCACAATCCACCCAGGTTTGCCGTAGCTCAGGTGACGTGGTCTAGGTTTCTAGTGCCAGGCTTCCTGGAGCGATAGGCTACATAAGCGTATTAAAAGCATGATACCGAAAACCGAGCCCCCGTGGGTCCAATGTCCTTAATGTAATCGCCAACTAAGGAACATTTTCTGGTGAAATTTGCGCGTTCATTTCCACCTGTAACATCATCCTTGCTTGTCCTTTTCGCACCAACTCGTCGTAAATGAGTGAGAATCATACATTGATTCATTGCAGCAATGACACGAATGATAATCTCCACTGATTATGTCAAGTGGTACATGCGGCGTAGCATCGGTGCTATATTGTGACACCCTAATGCGATGGACTATGTACAAAAGCTCCTTCCATTTTCCCACGTAACCCGTGTTCAATGCTATATTAATTGCAACGTCGCATATTTCTATTTGTTTGAATGACCGATGTGGTGATATTTTGTCATTTCTGCTTTAACTCGCCCTGACAATGATTGCCCAAACTTAGAGCATTGTCTCTTAAATTTAACTAAAGTTTCATTCAACCGATTTTTCATTGGTTTAAACGATGCAACATGTTTGATATACGCATATTATGACGGGTGCTTAATGATCTGACATGGATCTTGTAGGGTCGATTAACTGATGATTCCAAAACAATTCCCTCAATTTAGTAGTTCTGCGAGGAGGTTTGTTTAAACTAGAAGTCCCACTATGTGATAGATTACATTTGGTTTCATATACAATATATCCGTTAAAAGGCCAACGCCACTCACAATTGTATTTCATTCCATCACAGCAGCAGACGCTTTGCTGATGCCCACACCTCAGATTCGTACGCGTGGCATTTATTTGAACCATGACGCGCCCGTCTTCATTTGAATTGCATAGAAATGGAGGCTTTTTCTAACGTTTATTTTTTTAAGGACATTATTGAAGGCAGCTACATATCTTGACGTTTCCACAATCGCTGGCGCATAAATAATTCATCTGTGCACTACCTAGAAATCAGCTTAATAGGTAGAATACTAAGCCATAAAAATCGATTATTCTGTTTCACCCAAGTACATTGTCCAGCACTAGTTCACATGGCATAATGTCCCACACAGTTTCTTCTTGCTACTAGGTTATTGGTGCATTATTCAGCTAATCAGCAGTCTTTGATATGGATGTAAAACGGATATTAGCAAGAAGATATAAGAAGTTATAAAGCCATGTATTGAATTCGTATGTAATATTTAGCGTGCAGCTAAATGGTGTTGCGAAAGCAGCAGAGTTTTTGGACTTGGGCAGTCAATGGAGTCAATATTTTATTATCCAATTCGACTAGTATTCACCATAGAATATCGTCAGATCAGATCAACAGATAAGCCTTCTGAATTCCAGACGGAATCCATCCGCTTCATACGCTATACCTCAGAGAGATAGATTATCAAACGGTTAATAGTTAACCCATATACCTACTGTTGTCCAGTCTTAGCAACAGTTTCATTTATTCGTCATTCTCTGGCAAGCGGCGAACTGAAGTAAATTGCATTACCTGTAGGTGGTAATATGCGTGCTATTATCACTACGGTCTAGAATCCATTTCATCTCAAGTTTTTGTCTATTCGTGTCGCAAAACATATTCTGTTAATCCTGAAGTGTATTGCATCATAACTGCATTCCGTAGAAGTTTTATTTTGCAAAACTGACATTGCATGTAAGCACAGAACATACGCTTCATCTACTAAATATTGAGCTGTGTTTTGTGTGGCTTTACTTTACATATGTCGACGTTTTACGAAGCATACGTACATCTATTTGAGGAATCAGTAAACCTTCATAGTACAAATCTGTTCGTCGTTGGTTTAAACATACCATCCTCGTGTGATGATGCAGTCATAACAGGTATCGCTATAGTTAGACAATCACAGAAAATACGAAAGGGTCGGAGTGGGCTCATGACTTTCAACAATGAGGCTACACGTTAAGTAAAACAATGCAACCAAGCTTCTTGCAGCAAAACCCGATTCCATGCATTTTCCTTGCTACTCACAAGGTGAAGACTGGTAATAGACAAATCACCTGTAATGTGAATTCCTGCCTTATCATCATCGCCTCCATAAAGGTTCCTCCGCGGAAGCAGGTGAAGGACTAGGTTGCCGATCATTCCTTATTAATTTAACAGGCTTGGTCTCATCAGTCTTGTTAAATGTTAAATTCTCTGTAAGCCGTGGTCACCTCTGATATTTATACATTGTTATCTGACCTAATGAGGTGCGGGCCGTGGACATATTCCACATCAATCGTTCAATGCTGGCATTATTCAGGTAATGCTTGTTTATTGATATCGACAGTTGGCAATAAAGGTAATAAAGTAATGACCTGCTTGTGCCAGTCTAATCCTCAATAAAATCACAGTATCACAGTCGTAGGTCCTAAAGATCGATGCCCTCCCTGTCTATGTCCCCGCATATCTCACTCGTCAATGCTTCTGCTGAGGCTTAGAAAGCCCTCGAGATATCACAGATTATCAGGAGCTAATTATCGAGACTTAGTATTTTATTTGGTCCCACGTGTTTGATGAGCTATTATCGCTGACATAGTAAGGCATAGGTCCCTGGCACGGATGAACCCGGCGTTTGTCGACCTAATATTTTCGAAACTATATATCAGAGGGTCCGATAAATACAACGTCATAAAACACTGGGACTATTTGGGTAAATATAAATCCTTGCGTAAATGAAATAATTACAGTTTTAATCGGAATACCGCTGTTCTCAGAAATTTAATTGCAAAGGTTTTTCAGTTTGCTGAAATGTAATGAGGCTGAAGTCTTCATCCCGGATGTGAACTTCTAACGTCAATCAGCCCAACTCGGTGTCAATTTCAAGTCTCCAGCGTTGGGCTTTGAAGGAAAACTCTTATGTATATCACGGAATGGCAGAAAATATAAAGTATTCCTGATTTTCAACCAGAACCGCTACCAAACGCTGAATGTGGCCTGGTTTAGAAGCCGGCATCTACTAAGGAATACAAAGGGAACGACGACCAAGATACCTGTAATACTAATTCCTGGCGGATACGAACCCGCAACGTTTAAGTCTTGTTGAAATAGCAGAAGAGCTCATTCATCTTGTTGACGATGTGACATGACCAATCTGTTGACCACCAAAAGAATCGCATTCATTTTGCTTCGTTTCAGGAGCTTACCCTGTCAGCAGCGCATTTGTTATTTCGCAATCCGCACAGATCTGCCGTCGCTCAGGTGACGTGGCCTAAATGGCCTATCGCGCCCGGAAGCCTGACATCGGAAAACTAATTAAAGAACATTTTTCAGACGATTATTTCCAAGCATCCTTGCTTGTCCTTTTCGTATCAACTTGTCGTCTGTAACATGCGACGATAAGGAGCCCGGTTGATTTATACTCTTCTCCAATTAGATGTCTTAGTCAGCTTCATGGGATGTCTGTTAAATGTAACTAAAGTTTAATGCAACCGATCTGTCAATGGTGTAACGATGCAGCGTGTCTAATGTACACAAATAATAAAGGATCTGATCCGGATTTTGACGAATGCAATGTCTATAATCAGATGAAGGTTGATTGATCGGGATAATATGCTAGTGGGGATGTTTTAAATTTAATGCTCAGGGGCTGCTTTGGTAATTAAAGAATGCGGAAACGAAGCGATGCGCATTGTCACGTCCAATCCGTCAAAACGTAGCCCTATTTGCTGCCCGATTAAGCAGAGAGCCGCTTTGATGCACAGCATGATGTATCGCATTTGTATGAGTCCACCCATCTGTTCCGTCTAGTATGCTGACAGGGCAGACAGTTGGATGATGAACCACCAGTATGGAGACAGCACATATCGTGTGTTTGCCGCATATCAGGAAACAAATTCGGGTAGCAATACAATAAATTAATTAAGGAATAGAGAAGAATACAATAATATGTGTGTTGGTATTGAGGGACAAAGGGAATGGGTCATCACACGTATATAGACCGACTTGATTGTCACTACAAATATCCTAACATTATCACCGCCGTGCAGCCGAGCCGAGTTGTGGCATTACCATGAGCACTGATACACATATAGCATCCCGACGTTGATGCCTAAACCCACCTGGCATAGTCATTGACAGTCTGCTGTTAAAGTGAGCCCTGTATGACAAAGTTATCGGATAGCTATTATTAGCACATTATTGAAACATTGGAACCACGGCATTAACGGTAATAACATAACTAAGAGCATAGTATCACGAGGCATGTATTTTGGGAGTCATCCTTGCCCTGCAGAACATCGATTGTCATACTAGGCAATCATTACCCATTGGTTTGTATATACAGTGAAGTTTTGAACGGGAAAGTGGTCCCAGGCGACTGTCCGCCTCAGTAGTTATTACTCCTTACAATGAAAGATGTAACCGTTTTAATGGATGGATAAGACTACAAATAAGCCTCAGTTCCAGAATAGAGGATACTTTATAATTGGATACATTGCACGTTATCACACGGATATGTGATGACAGGGTCAGTGGCGCACGGCACTTCAATATGACCGCAGCCATGCTTGTTCTGATAGTAGAGTGATATATCCGATTCACAATATCAGATTTCAGCAGTGCAACCACGCTACAGAGATTCCAGAAGAATGAGAAGAATGATTTATTCTACCTCACTATATCACTCATCGTACGTACTATCATTTCTGCAAATATTAATTAGCAATTAGAAAAGCTACAGCAACCGACAGATAACTCTACCTTACGCTTATATCTTTGCATGACGGTCTATATCCACCAAAAAAAATATAGTGTAAGATTATTCAAAACAGCAAAATGTATGGCTGGCTTTTAACAACAGCTGACACATTTATAACTATATGCTCTGAAGCCTGCCATTTCCCTAACGTTTTGAGAACCACTCAAGCTTGTAAGAGATGAATGTGCTCTTTTACAGGTTGCGTCATGTTCAATATAAACACAGTGTGTTTGATGAGCATATTTTCGAAGAATTATTATATTTATTCTGGCATCTATAATTGATTGTATTTACATGAGCAAAAACGAGAAATATCATGGCCGGAAGCGCAGCACATAAGTAGAACAGGCTTTAAATATTACTGTAACTATAGTAACCACTAAAGAATCGCCACCAAGAAACACAATAAACAATGACATGTTTTAAATACAGCTAGAGGAGTTGAGACAATATGGCTTGTGACAACCACTGAGAGAGAAACTCTACCAGAAAATCAGCTGTTTCAGGTATGTGCTGGTCCACTTTCTTTATCACGAGACTGTGCCTTCTGCAAAAGCTATTCTCATTCCATCATAGCATCATCTGTACTTGTCTCACATTGACGACAGCAATCATCATTGACATCTCCATATACTGTGAAGACTCCCCAGATGCGTTGAAGTAGCTACTGTACCCACTCAGCTTACACTTACGCGGCCCAACTACATCGATTCCAATTAATTGCCATTTGATCAATATACACCCGTACGATTTAAACACAATGTGTGGGTTTTTTATATTGGCACAAATCAGGATGTTGGTTCAACTTTGGTAGAATTAGGGTTATATCAGAAAGTTCCGTGTGGAATTTGATAAACGAAAATTTTCATCGATGAGATGTTATTGAATTCGTTTTTATAATACTGCCTCAAGGTTTTGTTCCAATCACCCACAATCATAACGTTCAGATGCTAGAGGCTCACGAAGTCGAAGCGTATTTTCAATCATAGGTTAATATACCTTTTCCTACCAAAATGGCGCTGACCCTTCTGACATGCCCTTAAATTAATTAAATATGCGCGGAATAAAATGGTGTGCCATCAAGTGAGGCTACATCCGCATTACTATTAATTATCCGATTATTTGAAATCTTTTCATTAGCTGAACAAAAAATACTGGTATCTCTATAACCATAGGGTCATTTGGGAGTGTGCGAAGTGACGTCAGCAGCACTACAGGTGCCAATTTTGCCAGGCTGCAGTGTTCAGTAATATATGCTATGCCACACAATATAAAAAGTTTATTTTTCATCTCAAAAGAACCACCCAGAGGCACTGGTTACTTGCGAATTGTTATATCAATCAAACACTCATGGCATGACTTCAAATACGGAAATAGATGACCTATTTAATGACGTGAAACGACCCATGAATATCCAGACGTTCATGACATCACCGTCTAATGCCATCATGCTGATTACTTTTTTACTTCCGTCAAATAAGCATCACATGACATCATTGTCTTCTGTCTACTTATAATGCTCTTGTGCTGTTCCCAAAATCCCGTCACTGCATTAAGTTATGTTTAGATGACTAAGTTTAGCTATTTGTCATGTCATGATGCATATACAAATAAGCCGTTTAAGGTTTGGTTCCCATATAACCTCCGTTATACGAGAATCTTCCAGAAACAAATAAATTACCTTTAAACAAATCTACTAGAAACTATAGTAGACTTGTGTGTGATTTGGGTAAAAAACGGAGGAAGTGTTCGTGGTTTACTATCCATTTGATAGTAATGATCACGGGCTGTATGCATTATATTGGCATTGCACAAATGTGGTTTTATTATTTCATTAACACTTGCAGGAAAGGCAGTGGTGAGTGATGTGCCCAGCTGTTGTTATTACCAGTGCTATGCATGATCAAATTGAAAACAAACCATGTAGGCATCTTACTTTCAGTGTAGATACAATTTAGTAACCCCTTAATCGTACGTTCTTTTGATAATGATCCGTTCGCATGCAATTGGTACATAGTAGATTCAGTACACTTTTTGCAGCATTTTATTCCTTTTCTGATTGATGTGATTGGGATCGTGTAGCGAAAGACATCATGTTAATGATATCTACCAGAATGTGGCAATGCATAAAGGCCTAGCACTTTAATCAAGGCTTGACGGACAGTTGATTACCTATTCTTCTACATTTGCACTCTTTAATACGTTTTTGATCTTCATAGTGCAGTAGTGTAAGCTGGAGTTAGGACGGATATGTAACGAACAAAGTAATTAACGGCTAGTAGACATTACATTAAAAACGACAAGAGCATTGGCCTCCGAATAGTGGTGTAGTAGATATTGTAACACATAGTAAATGTCATATAGGTAAAACCCCGACTGACCACCCAGTTCCTTCGCACAGCGTACATTCATGTAACATAAGCCCGGCAATGTATAGCAGGCATTTTTGTTGTACTGTTATCATGCATTCGAACTATTTGGTTATACGATGTCTTGGGGAGTTGTCGATCATATATTCAATCACACCTCATCCAAGATCCCATGCAAATCGTCCAAATAAGCTTAGGCTCGGCATGATTGAGAGTTTATGTCTCCCAATGAGGCTCTTAATTTTGCTTGCTATACGGTAACCTGTTTCCTCATTAATCACGGCCCCCACAAGAAGCATGTGTGCCTAAGAAATCAATCGGTAAAAGAATGCAATTCCAAAGGTTGCTCCTAACCTGAACCATTATGCGACGCGGTGGATAATAACATGGCTTTGACGAACATAGATGGCCTACTTTACATCGGATGTAAAATACATGAATATGTTGAATGAATTAATCAACGCGGTATTGTATTAATAACCTTTTGTGTGTCTTGTCCTAAGGCGCTCAACACAGATTTCCTTTAAGGATAGCAAAATTTGAGGCTTTAATGATACCGATTTTTTGAAATCAGTGATCCGCTACATGCTTATTCTGATTGTTCATCATACGAATTACTCCTTACCATGTAATGTTTATCTGACTTGAGCAGATCATCTATACTACGCAATACGCATACTATGATATTAATAACAAACTGCTGTTATCACCACCTGAACGTGTTTTTACGCAATGTTAACCAAATAATATTTTCTATCGACTGCCACTATTTCCGCGTTGTGCGACTTTTATAATACTGTTTTAGTTACGAGTACCCTCTCCCTCACACCTTAATTATAGAGTACCCCCTCCCTCCCATCTTAATTATCAGCGCGGTACGACACGCCAATACCGAGGGAAATCGTACTCCCGAAGGGCTATATAACCAACCCTCGCATATGAATAGAGAGAGATTATCTAGTCAGAGAAACGATTCGGACCGCAAGATTCCAGGGAGCTTCATTGTTGAAATCTGAATAAACCAAATAAGCATCTCTACTTCAGGACTTGCGTTAATTTCCTCTGGCTAGTCCCCACTCCAGCAACTAAAGGCAGTGAGTAACAGTTCGAAAACGAAGGAGCACATAAGCCAAGAAAAACTAGTTTACACGACACCTGATGTGAGATTAAGGGTAGCATTGAACCGCTGAAATCAGTGGTCGTCCGTTCTGATACACAAAAGTTGTACATGCATTAGCAGTGCCAATAATACTTGGTACATTGTTATACGTCTAGTAATCGTCGACCATTTCATATCACTTTAATCTCGTTTGTGGTCCCAATATCTCATGCAAGAAAACACAACATTCAGTTGTGCCTATGCTTATGCGGATAACAGTTTTATATATTGCCAATTTAACTGGTGGCAATGCCCTGGGAAATTTAACGCGGTATAATTCAGGATATATGACAATCTTTCTCAGGAAATTGCTTTCGAGCATCACGAACGTTAGCCAACACGAGCGAACTCTTCTAGAGATCAATGTACGAATTGATTTTAGCTTAGTAGCTGTGAAATGACCATATCAGTCATATGTCCACAAAATGAAAGAGAATATCATCAAGCTTATGGTAAAGTTACCTCCGCATTCTATGTCTTGCTTAATGTATGACACAAGCTTGTTAAATTCGAATATAATGGCCATATGCGTCGACAATGAACATGAATCATATTATGATGGTAAGTTAGTGTAAAACTCACGATCGATCTTGGGGTGCTAACAAGTACTGTGGTCTTTTACATTTTTCGGGACAAACATACATCGGAGCGATACTGGAGTAGTCTTTTGCTATGGTTAACCCGTTTTTCAATGTTTAACCCTGCGAGTCAAGCCAAATTGTTTGAATTTCAAAGGCCAGCATCGGGTCGGTAGAGAGAATGATACGCGCTTGGATGCGGACGCGGATTTGGCAGCATAGCTAAGCTCCATTATCGGCTCATCCTTATTATAGACGTTCACATTAATGGCCATTCAAACCGAGTTTTTGAAGAAAAGAGAGCTGGTTATCAAGTACATTTTTTTCAAACTGTGCAAAAAGCACTTCTGCACGCACACAACCATCGTGTCCGGTCAGACCTTACTTGATACACCTCATTGGCGATTCATGTGGACAACAATTAACACCAATGAGCCTATGTTTTCACTCACGTCCCTATGTGTCTTAATTTGCCCTCTTTTCTGTTGCTCCAGATAATATCTCCTGGTCGTAATTTGTTAAAAAATGGCAATTACAATCAAACAGATATTGACCGATGTGTATAATGTTGGGGAAACCATTTGATGTAAATCCAGGATTTTACCTTTGTCTTCAGTAGAAAAGAAAGGAATATTGTCAAGCCATTTAAGCGTTTTTCAGCTTTGTAAATATCTCACGCTGACACTACACAATCAGATCAGCGCAATGTAGCACATGTGAATCTGACACCAGTATGGGATCTGCCGGGTCATTTACTTTTAACAAACCTATCGGCAAGTCTGAAAATCTAATTCGCGATTGTCATTCATTCCATCACACAAGGAGCCAATTGTGAAGGAGCGCCCGTATAATTCCGAAGCGATTAAGTAGCTCCTGTGCACATTCATCTTAGACCAAGCCAAATCCGGACACTACTTCACTCGGTATTCACTGCTTCGGATCAACGATTGAAGGATCCCAGTGATGGATGATTTCTATGACGTAAAAATTTAAAAGGAAAGATTTCGTCTATTGATGAGTTAATATTATGTAATTGATGCCAACCCTAAACGCATACCTTGTTTTTGGTTGAAGATGAAGTATCAAGGGGAGCAATCATTAAATTACAAACTTATATATGCGACTCATGCCATCCAAAATTAAAAACAACAGGTCCAGATCTAGTCAGATCGTTATTGGCACCCATCAGAAGATTCAAACCATTGATAATGATTCCTGTTATTGCTCCGCTGCTTCAGTGCATCTGAACTGGCATTAAATAAAGAGGCATCGCTAATACCCATCACAACATAATTATTGCCCATATGCAACCATTCTCCATATGGCATCCAAATAACCTGTGATAAGTATTGTTTATGTTCTTTGTTATGTGTTTTGCTAAGAATGTCACTGGAAAATCGCGGATATCGTAATTACCCGTATTGTCATAAATCACACATTAGGCCATTTTATGTGTAATACCAAACAGCTTCATCATCGATATTATTAAATAAACATCACAATATTTTGACAACATCGGCGCAAGATACGAATACCAGATATGGCACCCAAATGACTGTGATGAGAGTAAATTATTTTCCTTCGAATGTGTTTTGCTAAGAATGTCACTTGCGGATGGAGTAAACCCTTGCGTGGACCAACAACATGTCCGTGCCAAGCGCATAATACCAAACGTGCAGCATTGAAATTAAAATCCATCACAATTGATTTTGACAAACGGCGCAAGATGTCGAATACCAAGAAAGAAGTTTGTCGTGCAAGTAAAAATGCACCTTGCAGCAAAATGAAATCCATCATTGTTGATTTGCAACACCTGACGCGGATATGTCGATAATATAAAGCTGTTTGTCGTGCAAGTTGCAAATGCACGTGCAGCAAAAGCAAAATCCATCATTGTTGATTTGCAACACCTGACGCGGATATGTCGATAATATAAAGCTGTTTGTCGTGCAAGTTGCAAATGCACGTGCAGCAAAAGCAAAATCCATCATTGTTGATTTGCAACACCTGACGCGGATATGTTGTAGTCGATAATATAAAGCTGTTTGTCGTGCAAGTTGCAAATGCACGTGCAGCAAAAGCAAAATCCATCATTGTTGATTTGAACCACCTGTCGCGGATTTGCTATATCGTTAATAATAAGTTGCAAATGCTCGGGGCAAGACACTCATGTCTTGATTATACATGTTGTTCAGTAGTAATTACAGATGCCCAATTCCTTCTGGTGGGTTTCTGCCAAAGCATAGATGGATTTTAAACTTAAGGTTCAATCTGTGCAATGCTCGTACAGTCGCATATCTTTCTTTGCAAAATGGAATGTATCACAATTCTGTAGGTAATACTCTCAATAGGAACATTGACGTTATTTGTAAATGTTTAAAAGTTAAGTTAATGAGGTTGTTCAGTCACATATCGGGCACCCAGGAATCATTTTGTTAATACATAACTACGCTTAATGCCATCTTTTAATTAATGCCGCAAAGTTTACTTAATCGAAACCATGGTGATAAATTTTCAACATCATTATTTGACTGGTGTACTGTGAAAATCTGTTTTATTTAGTTGTGTCGTTCCATCGATAAAGGTGCCTCCAAAAAACCATGAACAACACGAATGTTAGCTGTGAATCATTACGCGCTCTATAACTATCTCGCAATCGATGTTTATACTTCCGCTTTGGTTACAAAATGTAGATTTCATCAAATCTTCACTCATTTAAGTTGTTGGCATCTTTGCGCGCAGATTACATCGACAAGCAGGAAAGAGAATTTCCGGCAATATAAATGGTGACAGCCGAAATAAGGATCTATTTTCTGAGACCGCAGCGCCACGTAGCGACTGAAAGTCTGAAAACGTTTGGTTTCCTAGGTGCGGGTTGCCAGGCAGCTTGCTAGGCAACCTCGTTACAAATATGGAGCTGAACAGTCTCATCAATACCGTGTTGGTGTTATCTCTGTTAAAGGCCTGAAATCAGCATTAATGTATTTTCAATGCATCTGCTGTGAACTCCTAATCTTCCACCTAAGTTTCACGCTCTCTACCCTTGACTCCATGCCAACATTACACTTGGTGACTGAGCTAGACATGTAGCCGTCAACAGTAGTATTAAATGCATGTCCGCTTATCATGAATGTAACAAGTGTTACTCGCCAATAGTAACATTCCGTGAATTGGATACATTTAACAAATTCTTGGATATCTGTACGATTTATTTCTGCTCAAGGACCTTTCGCATTGATATGTAAATTTACGGTACATCACGCGATGGATATTGACTTTTTTTCATGTCATCTGGCAACAACTCACGGTAGCCACTAAAATGTTCTGTTGTGGTGATAACCTTGGCGATGAGGTCTTTATTAGCTGTGGTAAGGTTACACAGTACCTACTTTGACTATGCGAATATAAACCCCTGTTTAATTGTTTGTAAAAAGGCTTTACCAATGTCAATCAGATTACATGAGTACATATTTCACATCCGACTCAATGAGTATTAATCCGTGTTCTCCGCATTGCCTTTTTTCCCGAATGTGATCCATGTTTAGATGATTATCAATGCAAATCTACTTCTATCAATCTACATCCGTTATGACAACGGCAAATGCTTGTTATACTTTAGAATCAATAATATTACTAGTGTCCATGTAGAGGGTCAAGTACGTTAAGTCTATGAACACCTGACTCCAACTAAATAATTGCAGCGAGACATTTGTCACCTGAGTAATGACCTGTCCGACACATTTAAAGAGACTGTTCAGCCCCATATAAGGAAAGTGGTTGCCTAGCAAGCTGCTTGGTAACAGCACCATGGAAACCAAAAATGTTAAGTTTTCAGACTTACAGTCGCTCCCATTGCGGCGCTGTGGTCTCAGAAAAAAGATCCTTGGACTTTCGGCTGTTGCCATTTTGTTTTGTCGGACATTCTCGATTCCTGCTACGTTTCTACAGTCTAATGTGTGTGCAATTATGCCCACAGCTTGAATGAGTGATAAGATTTTATGAAATCTACATTATGTAACTAAAGCGGAAGAATACACATCGTTAGCGAGGTAAATTTCAGAGCGCGTTATGACTTTCAGCTAACATTCGTGTCAGTTCATGGTTTATAGGGAGGCACTCTTATCGATGGAACGACATAATTGAATAAAACAGATCTCCACCATGTATATCATGCCAAATATTTCCAGTCAAATAATAAAAAAAAACTTATCAAATAATTCCAGTCATGTCCCAAACTCAGGCGTTCCACAAATTAGAAGAGAGTCACGACTTACAGTCTGAAAGTGGCGCGTCCGTAATTCATGTAATAACGAAATGATCCTGATTCAACTTATATGTTGTGAACAGTCTCCTTAATGCACGTGATTGCTCATCTCATAGGGATCAAAAGCAAATATCCACATCCGATAAAAACATCAAAGTCACTCACAATTGTACTTACTTCCGTAACAACTGCAGCCACTTCGAAGACCCCTACAGTTTCCCATTGGTGCCATTTAATTTACATTTAATCCGCTCGCCTGTACCTGAGTAGCATCGAAATGGATGCTTTTCCCAACAAACCAATTTGTTTTGTATGACATTCTTGATATATCTCTACGTTTCTACAGTCGCATTAACGTAAATATTTGTACACGACCAAAGAATCATTATAATAGATAAAATACACAGTAATGAAAATGGATTCCTCTGATTCACCAGTAAACATTTTATTAATTCACAGACAATTATATACTTGGCATTTTTGATGTCACCAGATAATTCCCCAACTATTAGTCTAATCAATGGTCTTAGCTATATATGTAGCAGCGTTCTGAGGCTTGAGAAGTTGGAGCGTAAAAATGGACAAGTATTCACCATGTAATATCGCCAAAAATATTATTGTTCTTAATGATACATACCCTTTAAAAAATTTATTTCATGACGATATCAACCATCCAACAAATATTGGCATGCATTATTACATCATTGAAGTGAGGCTGCAGAGATGGTGGGCAAAAAATAAAGCTGACAGAAGGCAACAACGAAAAGACAAGCAACAACAAGGGCAGGCAGCAAATAAGGGGGCGGGGGGCTGGTTGGATAAATAAGAATGCAGCGATAAAGATACCAGGCAGCAAATAGAGCTGGTGGGAAGCAAATAGAGCTGGCAGGCAGCAAGTAGAGCTGGCTGGCAGCATATAAAGTTGGTGGCCTTAAAATCGAACTGGCGGTGAAGACTAACAATGGATAGCTCTCAACTGGCAGGGACGAGAATGTTTCGCTGTCGTCAAGAAGGTCAATTGCTGAATGATTGTGCAGCACGAATAGCATCGTTTCCAAGTTATCCACATTCTTTTACAATCGGCTATACGTACTTTGCTGATATTGGGCTACCAATGATCATAGGACGAACCCTTACTGACGTGGTGGCATCAGCTATTGCAGTCATCCATAAAAAATGGACGAGTAAATCTACTTCCTCGCCCCAACTGACAGCAACACAGAAACTAAGTAAAATTGGGCAGCCGAAGCCGTGAATATTGCGTATATAAGTGCATAGACTTGTGTGAATATGTGCTAACGGAAGTGGTGGTCGTGCTTTACAGAGAGTTACCAAGCTTGAGTGGTTAATGCCGAGTAAGTAATCACATTTTTTTAAAACATAGAGTCACCTGTAAAACAGCCGAAACCATCCGCTAAATGTGCCTTAACTTGAGACGATTGCCAATCGAACGGGTTTACACACCCTAAATAACTAAGGTGTCATGCCTTAGCGGCAGTCCCATTTATCTGTCACCCTGCAGGTATATAACCATACCTGTATGTAGGCAAATGAAAAACGCAGAGTGGTCCTACGGGTTTTATTAGCATCACTGTCAGCAAGAAGTTCTTGTAAAAAGCTTTAAATTTGAAAAAAAAATTGAGTTCCATCTTGAAGCGCACCCGACCATGTATGTGTTTTATTGTAGGCGTTTCTTCAATCCAACCGGTAGATGTCAAGGGATAAAGCAGAATGCACATTGGTCCTAAGTTAATAGTTAACAAAGTCAGTACCTCTACTGGAACAAGTAGATATTTAGATTAATAGATCTGTGTAATGTGGCTTAGCCAGCCTTGAAAATAGATGTACTCTTCATGGTAAACGTTAACATATCTTGTGATGGTGAAGTGATAACTAGTATCACTATTGCTAGACATTCACAGACAATCTAACGGGGTTGGGATGGGCCTATATATTTCAACTATTATTGGCGCAATTGGATAATCAACCCATTACGAAAACTTTTTTCTTTGCTACTTGTATAACAAAACCTCAATTTACCTGCCTCGTGAACTCCTGCAAGGTCACCAAATTCGTTTAGCAAATGGTTCCTCGTCGGAAGCAGGCGAGGGACTAGCTTGCTATTCATTCCTTAATTTTGTAACAATGAACATGCTTCGCCTTATACGTCTCTTAAGTCTTATGTGCTGCTTCCCTGCATAGGTCATAGTTACATATTGTATTTACTGACTGAACCGGGAGCATATTCCACATCAATCATTCCCGTGTTTAATGCAGGTATTATTCGGATAATGCTGGTTTTGTTGCTCTTGACAGTTGGCGATAAAGGTAAAACAACGGCCTGCTTGTGCTGTTTTTATCCCCAACTATATCACAGCATCATAATTGTTGGTCGATGCGCTGTCCATGTCCCATCAAATCTCTCTCATTTGTGGCTTCGCAAGCCTCTTGAGATATCACAATTATCATGAATAAATTATCTCGATTTAGTATACTATGGTTCCACAGGTTTGATGAGCGAATGGGTAAAGCTGACGGAGCAAATACGCTATCACGTGTGCACTGATAAACGACCTTAAGGCTCAATCCAAGTGATGATAATCCTTCGCATACATCCCTTTATGTGAGATTAACCTACGCCAGGATGTACGCCAGCCATTTATCATGATAATCCTATCGATAGAAATCTTGTTCTGACATAATTATATCGAGTATCATAAGAAGATTCCTTTTTTGCTGCTATTGAACTCACACTCATTACCCAGTAGTTATCCCGGGTCGAATGCCTAGAATCAGTGAGGATCAAAATCAAAGCATGCATGTACATCGACGGATGAGGTTGGTCTACTCATGATTCTTGTCAGTTAATGAAGACTGGAACCGTGCGTCGTTCCAGGGCGGTTAATATAAAGCATCGGCTGAATTTGCTTCTATTTCTAGTTGTGAAATATCCATTGTGGCAAACTTTGATGAAAGAGCCAATTCTGACATCTGCAGCTTTTAAGCTTGCTGCGACTGCGATCTTTGTAGATTTTTTTTTTGTTTTTTTTTTTGTTGACGTTTTTGTTTAATCAATTGCACATCATTCGTAGAAATGATTTGTTATCAACTGCCATAATTCATAACCGTTGGTTGGTCTATTATGGGAGTTCCTTGAATACATCCAGCAGAATACCCTGGCTTAAAGAGGGGAAGCGCGAAAAAATATTACGAAATTATGTGAATTTACACATAATGAGCGCCCTGCTAGGGTAACTTGAAAGATGTAATTGACCATCAGTTACCGCCCATATCATTCATGTGTACGTGGGTTGGTGGGTAAGACCTTTCAACCCTTACCACTTTTAGGTCTCCTCTTATATGATAGCGTGTTTTGGTAGGTTAGGTGCCGTCCTATGATGAGTTCACATTGATGTTAGCGACTAAAACTGGCTCTTTCTCACATTACTGTAACATTGTAGTCGTATCTGGAGGGCAATATCTCGGCATGACAATTAATAGAATTCCTGGGGCTTCAACATATGGATGACTCATTAGTTAGAAGCATTTGAAAAGACCAGATGCCAGTCATCTGAAGATCCTATCTTTAACGAAATTCTATAGAAACCCTTCGTTTTCAGATTACATCTTGCGGTTTTGTAGTATCACTTTGTAGCACTCTATTTAAATGTGAAGGATATGAGTCAGACACGAAAACTACATCAAATGATTCATCACATTTCAGCATGTGGCGTTTTGCTAAGCCTTAAAGTGCCTATCGCACGAAAAATCATGTCATTTTTTTCGCCAGATAACGGAAATATAACCCAGAAGTACCTATTCTGTCTATGTGTCAATTGTCAAAGTGCGCTCTTTCTGATCGAAATCCGACTTTAAAGATGAATTCGGCGTATCGAGCAAACAAGCTCATGAATAATTCATCGCCTCCGCGTGACGTCAGGTCCGGGAATGTTTTTGTCACGAGGCGCGCATTTTCTCCCGCAAGGAGCCGGAGAGCGACGAAGAGACATGGTATGGCACAGGTCATTCGCAAACTATCGTTGCTTCGGCAGAGCAATTTTTGCCTTACAGATTCGAACCAGAAATGAGCGAATCCGACGTCTCCGATGAGAGGAAAAAAAGACACTGGCGATGACGTGCGTCTGGGTATCACGCGGGTCATCCTGCCCATGACATAGGGCTGCTACAGAACAATGCTTGGTAAGCTATGTCTGATTCTGCTTGTGCACCAGTTCATTGTATATGTGTTAGCGTGTAACGAAGTTAATCCAGAAATTTCACCAACCACCTGACAGTAGACTATACAACAGAGCTTTGCAGCAAATAATTCTTCCATATCAGACAGCAGACTTGAGATACCACAAACTTTTTATCAAATCAAGTGGTTGCAAGGGTTCATGTTTACAAAGTTGTACCATGTAAATGCTCCTCCACACGAATTGCAAACAAACTAATTTCAGACTGCTGTTAATAAATAGAGATCCTCTTTTATTTTAAGTAGGCCTTATCAAAGGCTGATTACAATATTTTTAAAAGTTGATGTAGATTGATTCTGAGGTAGAATGTATATAGGAGAGCAAGTACCACAGCTGTTTTCTCATAGGATTGTCAGTTAGCCCATAAATGAATGTATAACTGGACTTAAAGAGGTGAAGATTATGGTATTATAGTATCATCCTGGTCAGTGTTACATCAGAGTTTCTATGAATGCAGAGGCTAAAACATATTTGCCATACAATATGTCATCCTTTATTACATACATTATATTCCCATCATTACATCATGTTACAGGTGATTGTGTGGCTACTGTCAACCAATGGCAGAGGTGGAAGAATCTGTGTGCTGTGTGGAAATTCCTTGAGTCATGACCTCAATAGAGAACAGCCCCATTCCCATTGGTGGCATAACCCAGCATCCTGGTTTCAGCCCAATCTGTTTGAACCCTTGGGCCTTGCAAGTGGGATATTTCTCCTACAGACAACAGCACGGGCACATGTCAGATAATGATGTACAAAGGTGACAATGTTTTTCTATTATTTACACATAAATCTGTATGAAGGCTAGCAGTCATTATTTACGATTTAATTATACTTATTGATACTGGTATGACAAAAAATATTAGAGCATGGTTAAATCAACAATGTCACATGGTTATTTTACAGGCGTTACAGGTATACTGCATACAGGCAGTTTGTTCGCTGGTGCTGGGGACATCTTGGACAAAAGATACAAGTTCCGTTACCAGCCTGCGCTGTTACAACAAAACGAGATAACTTCCCAGCACCAGACTATCAAGGATTCTTCTACGCTCCACTCACCTAGGACTTGTCTTGATACATGCAGAACCTACTCTGGTGTGCCTCAATGGCTTGTCGTGGATCTGGTCTCATCGCATCTGCACACATTGGAGTTGGTGCTTCTGTTTTGGGCAGGGTTGGCTCATAGCAAACCAGCAAGAACTCAGGCACTCGACATACTATGAAACATAACAGGAATCAAGTCACAGCTTGCACACCAGACTGTTGCTTATAACCTTATACCTCCATGGTAATTGAATTTGTTGTTGTTTACATTTTATATATCAGTAAAAATATTCACCAAATGTTGCCTTTGTTGCTACTTCAGTGACAACATGCCCCTGCTTAAACTTGAGGTATCTTAGCTTGAAGACTGGATCCCCAGCTTCTGTTGTCGCCTGTCTCTGATATCTGTGATACAATGAACCAATTATACGTGACCTACATATATTTGGCATATCAGCACATGTAAACAAATTTAATGACTCGCAAAACAAACACCGCCATGAAGGAGCACTGTAAAAAGCAACATATTATATCATAAGAATGATACTTGCCTGGCAACCATACTGTCAATTTAACAAGATAATGGACTATTTATTCAATACAAATACAACAAGAAAGTCATCAAATCTCACCCTGTGCTTCTCTCTCTTGATAAAGGCAGGTCTGCTTTTCTTGGGCTGGGGTGGGAGGGGTTCACTTGCCTCACCATCCTTTCTTGATTGCTTGACAGCAGAGGCCTTCGCAAAAAGAGTAGGCACAGCAGCTTCCTTCATAACCCGCTTACATCGTGGTATCCAACCAAGCTCTTCTCTGAGTTTCGGTGCCTCCTCAAAACATTCCTCGGTGAAATGAACCGAGCACACAAACGAGTACTTGCCCGGGCCCGGCCATTTGTCTCGCGATCGTAGTACCTGGCCAATCCATTGGTTTTTTTAAAATCGTCCTTACCAGGAAACCTGAACAAGCTCACGCCGTCCCGACTGGTACGCGAGCAGCCCCTAACACAACAACCATTAACCATCGCGTTCAGGCGGTCACAAGATGGCTAAAACGATCCAAAATCCCAAAAACGAGAGACGAACTCTGACAATGTAAACAACTGGGAATTACGTGCGTCTCTGAGAACGGCCTCCCTTACCTGACGTCACACGCATGGTTGACCTAGATAATGGCTGCCGCAACGTTTTGTCGGGAGCGCTAATTTTAACTGACATTTTATCAAATTTTGGCCTTAACTGATCAGATGCGACGGTTATTGGACCGGTTTGAGTTTATTGATCACATTATGAATTGATTTAAGCGAAGTACCTATAACCGTGCGATAGGCACTTAAAGTTGAGGTTTATTTATCCACAAACAAGAAAACATCGGTTGAACACACATCAGTCAAAGAATTACTATGACAATACTTGATAATTAGCCCATTTCTACAATATTACACAGCTAATGTTATCAAGCTAATGTTAGGCTCCAACATCAATTCATAGGTTCCTTGTGTGCTTGCGACGACTCAGTGATCCTAATGATCCGCCCCTCCATCCCAGCGGCGTGCGCAGACCATATATCCGCTCAACAGCACCAGAACAGGAACTTAAAAATGGAAATTTTTGAAGTAGAACAGCGAAAACACCATAACAAAGGAAATGGCGAACTTATAAAGAACAATATAGAAGAAGCGGCCAGCAGAGTGCGAGTCATGGACGAGATGTGGCGCCTCCAGACAGCCGTACAACAGGGCCACGAAGAGAGCCAGAGCGAGCGCCTCTTCTACGCGACCCACAGAGTAGTACCTGAAACCACAAGATACACGTCTTAGTCCACGTCGTATGTCTATTCTTCTCCAGCTGCGGGCGACACCACGAACCTATTAAATAATGTTGTCTGCTGAACATATGGGTCTGGAATATAAGGTGATATATATATATAACAGAGTTAAGATACTTACTGCATAAAGAACTGCAGAAGGAGGGCTAGTCCGATGTCTGAGAGGATGGCTGCGATGAAGTAGCGGTGGCCGCCATGTCTGCCCCATGGTGTGTTATCCGCGAACCACAGGACGCTCACCAGCTCTCCCAATACCACCGCAAACACCAGCGCTGGGTTTACTTTTAAAGTAAGCTCCATTGTTTACCTGATATAAACAAAATAACAAACTCAGTTGTTAAATCGTCCCAGACCTAAGGGGCTCCGTGGTAATGCACGTCCAGCGTGTACAATTACATAAGGTGTAAATCAAATAGTCATTAGACATGCTCTTAATCTCAAGCCCAATCAACGCTGAGGTCATGACCCGAATTGACCTCCGTTTCGCGCGGCCCTGTCATCAGATGATGACGCTTACTTGTTGCAAGCGCCTTCGATTTCCTGTTATGTCATATATAATAGTGAAACAATATAAAATGTATGGTTATTGTGAATCGATCAGCTGATCAGATTCGCTTGGGAGACAGCCATCAAGATTTGGGTAAGGGTTGAACAAAATTCCTTCCCCGCACCAGTAGGACCACAAAGCAGTCATGACCCGCCGAACCACAGGCACTCGAGTTCCGACATCATGATTTGCTATCTCCCTTGCTTTATGATATAATGTAATATATCATAATGCTAGTGTAGGGAAATCATGATGTCCGAACTCGAGTGCCTGTGCGTCGAACACCGCGCCGCTTCTGAGCCGCTACCTGTATACTAAGAGTCTGTGATCACTATAACAGATTTTTATTTCATAGCCCGTTTCACATCCGCTGCCCAGCCCCAAACGCACGGCGAGAACCGTCCTGAAAACATACGCTTGGGAATTGACCTCGGCTGACGGACGCCGCATCTCATTAAGTTGGAACTAGTATATTCAAAAACCTGGTCTTTAAGATAGAGCGGCGTAAAGAAAAAATCAAAAGCCTTGAAAGCAAATTTCGCGGCGCTTGAGGTCATTCGTCACCAAATGATCACCTTTCTATTTCCAAAGCCTGTGATATTTCCGTTTTGTGACAAAGGTGTCACATACATGGAACTTCCTCAAGGTGGGAATTTAAAAGTGGTTTCTTAAGCCCGTGAGATAAATGGAGTCTTCATGGGGAATGATTCCATGTTGTGGACTCGAATCGCCGGCCATTGCCTCTCCGGGGATTCTAAACCCATCAACCAAACGCAGCTTTCAGCCTGACGAAAACGCGTTGAAGCCAACCGAACTGCGAGTGTCGGGTTGTCTTTCGCGACTCAAGCGGCAACCGGTATACCATAGATATATCGTTTAATTATTCAACCTAAGATACTCTGTAACTGGTCAAATAAACACTCGTATTGACTATTAAGTACCAACCTTGGAGAAATTATTCCTTGAATTGATCACGGCAGCCAGGGATTCAAGCGTCTATTGGGTTCAGAACGTGATGCACATTGGTGTACGCGCCCGGGACAGACCTCTTGTCCAGTCAATGTTTACTTAAGCTTACTGACCACGCACCCCAGTTACATAACACACGCAGATAAATGCCAGGGCCGAGTTCTGAAGTGCTGACCTCACCGTGCCATTAATATGAACAGCATACAACCGACTGGGGCCACTTGACAACTCACAACAAAGAGCGGACGTATTCATGCGAATGCGCGGGAACCCAGATTGCCAGGGTGAGAGGAGACGCACGGCCCCAAGCATGCTAACTTACTGCACCTAAATTGAGGTTCATCCACATTTTAGTCCGAGTGCTTCACATAAGCAATTTATAGATCAAGCCGCTCACTGCTCGGAACCCTGGCATCGGGAGCCCAGCGCTTTATATAAGTTATATATTGATCGAGTCGCTCGGATGCCTGACATCGAGAACCGAGCGCCTGTGGGTTCATCGATGAATTTGGCAGATCTGCGGGTCTGTTTAACCATGGTGGCGATCATACACCAATTAAAACAAGTAATTCACAAACTCATAAAACAATTGATTGCTTTTGAGAAATCATAGCTTTACAAAATTGTATTTAGCTACATACATTGCTGACTGGATCGAATCACAGTGAACGCTACAAGGGGTATCTAGCGTAACAAGCCGAGCGACAGCGCGCTGCTCATCCGTCGGGATCTGACACGATATGTACACGACGACCTACAGCACATTAAAACATAGTAACTAAATCCACACTACCTTTATGTTGATGTGAAGAAACGTTACAAGATAATGACTTCTGGGATGTGACACCTCACAGTGCGAGCGAATAACGCGCTACTTTATCTATCAGTAATGATTTGCTCCAATGTTACCAACGATATAACTCGAAAGGTTTCAATCAAAAAAATAACGATGTTGCGCAACCTTCTATGGTAAACTGTGTGTATTAGAATACCGGAAGCGGGCGAGGGGCCGCATTGCTCCGTGGCGCCGCGTAGCGGATTAAAACTCGAGGTCTCTCATTGAACAGTTTAAAGTTGACCACCAAGAGAATCACAACCCTGAGGGGCCTCTGGAACCGCGTGCGGATTAATTGAATAGGGGTCTTCTCATTGAACAGTTAGTTGTTCAAGAGAATCACAACCCTGACATTGCATTCGCT
The DNA here is from genome assembly GCA_034190875.2 of Urechis unicinctus. NCBI lineage: Eukaryota > Metazoa > Annelida > Polychaeta > Xenopneusta > Urechidae > Urechis > Urechis unicinctus. Next base: position 30,042,303 of record CM067350.1, on the reverse strand, counting down.
CCATTTCAAGCGCGAGGCTGCTCCGCGAAACAGGATAACGCTATGATCATCAATCATAATGTCCAATGACCATCCTTTTTTCAGCGCGCCATCCGCACAGATCACCTGTCGCTCAGGCAATGTGGACTAGGTTCCTGGTACCAGGTTCCGAGCGGGACAGGCTATATAAGCTCATACCGGAAACCGAGCGACCGTACCTGATCTCCAATTCAATATCTTCCATCTGTAACGTCATCCTTGGTTGTCCTTGTCATATATGATAAGCTTCCGTAACATGCGGCGATAAGGAGCCATATTGTTATCTAATTTTTCCTAATTAGATGCTATAGTCAGCTTCATTGGGGTGGTTGATATCGCTCAGAAGTTTCATTAGATTATACAGTTGACGTCATTCCCACAAAAACATGTACGTGGCGCCCCACGACCCCTTACCTCATTGCAAATACAAAAGTGAGCATACCTCAATGATTTCTCGCCGATACCAATCAAAGAAAAATGTCACAAACAAGACACTAGGCCGCATTGGTGCCAGGGACTGGGTGCATTTACTTCTGCCACTCTACTGAGTGACCCCGCTGATCATTCCGGATACCATGCTATATTAAAACCATATAGCTAATTTCGAATTCTCCGAATTATTGTTGCGCCGATGCTATATGAAGCTCTAAAGTGCAGTATTTCCGATATGGATATGCTCGTGTCTTTGCCATTTCTGTTATTTCCCGAGGCCTGACAACGATCGACCAAGTCTAGAACATTTCATTGGTCGATGTTTTATATCTGATGTACACACAATATATCTTGTGCATAAAGATCGTAACCGGAACTTGACAAAGGCAGTAGCTATCATCAGAGGTATATCATCTGATGACCCTGACGTGTTAGTGGGGAAGGGTAGGAAAGGGTTTATCAATCGACAATACAACCAATTAACGCAAGGTAAGTATATTGCGCCAAGTAGCAACTGTCGCGCGCAATTCTACAGGAATATGGAATAATCTGCTGTGAACTCGCCCTTCTGGACCACATGCGCGCTGCTCAAGTCTCATTGGTTGCCTCCTATAGCATCAAATAACCAATATACATGTGGACAAGGGTTTGAAGTAATGTTTTAACTCTAGGCAATCCTTTATGATCATTGTCAGGGCAGCTATATCTGTCCTGGCCTCCCATCACCATAAGGTATTGGATGGCCGTCATTGTAAATCATTGTAAATCAAATAGTTCGTTTAAACGGGCTATTATTCTACACACGTTTAGTCAGTCCGCTGTAGGAGTTAAGTAGGTGATCCAAGTTAAAAGCAACCGAAACTCCGTGTATTACCAATATTCTGGTGAGCCATTATTGTATCTGAGGCGTTGACTATGAGATGGCCCCCTCAAAAATATTACTGGCAAGCTTAACGGTAATGGTAATGATGATATAGGGGTTTAACGTCACTTTCAACAACGAGGTCATATCGCGACGGTGATGGATGAGGATGATTGTGATGCTTGGACAGCTTCTTTTGGCACAAACCCGTCGACCATATCGGGCTGCACGGTACTATTGAGCTACCGGGTCGGGTGCATCCCCTTTCAGAGATGAGATGTATGACAGAATCGTCATTCGATAAACCTTGCCTGATTGATCACCGTGACAATTCGAAGGTTCCCGCCAACCCCTTTATCTAGTCGTTGCTCAGCTCCTCGTGAAATACGATGGTAACAAATAGTTCGAATTCTTGATGTTCGTAGACATTAAATATGTTTAAAACTCATGGTCATCAAATCATACGGCAATTCACATTTTCATTTGTTTTTTTCTATGTATTGCCTTCAATGGCATCATTGGTATACATACATTTCCATGTTTGTATATTAACCAGCAACAAATCGCATGCACAACTAGCCACTTGATTCTAAGCTAACCGAATAATTCTATGCCTTACGCAGTTCCTATACTGGGGTAATAAAATACTTTCAGTTAAAACAGGTCAGATTTGTATGTCATTACCTACAAGATATGTCTGTGTAAGCCACCACTGTAATAAATCGTACCACCGGCGTCTTCTTATGCGCTTATTTCGATTCCGGTCACAAAATAGTGGTCAGGCTAGACATCATCAGCTCTGACGGTCATGTATTGCTTTCGATTCATGGCCCAATGACATCACCCTCGCTTTAACGGTGGTGAGTATAAGCTATCACTCTCGCTTTAACGGCCAAGGTCAAGGCGTATATATCAAGCAGCTCACACTTTGTTTCTACCGTGGTAACCCTGTAATCCCTTGCATACACGGTGCATTTAAGGTTACCGCAATCTGACGTAAGGTATGCAATGGTGTCTGCTGTCGGAATATCACTCCTCGACGTGTTATGCCGCTGAACTAGGGCCTCTTAGATAAATAGCCATAGCGGAAACGAAGCATTGTACATGGTCATTGTTACTGGTCTGTTGCTGTTTGCATGCACTTCTTCAATCGATCCTAGCCATATTTGCTGTCTACGAAAAAATGACCGCTACTTGTCTGCACCGATTGATATACCACATTTGTCCACCTACCTGTGCTTATCTTGTAGTTCTGCTGATAGATACTCTGATATGAGCTTGCAAACAGCTGTAGGAGGAATTACCAGTATAATTCACGGACATAATTGATGTCGCTGGAGTTCTAATCAAAGGTACATGCTGCATATCAGGAAACAAATTTAGGCAGCATTAGGTTGTAGAAGTCATTTAGGCAGATAAGTGTGCTGACATAGAGGATGAGAGCGGGTCATGACTTTTATAGGGACTGAAGTAGATTTCAACATCAGTAAGGATGACATTTTATAAAGGACGTAAATCACCTTCATTACCCCAAATATAAATATACAAGAACAAAAAGGTCATATGTATGTGTATATATATTGAATAAAGAAAATAAAAATTCTCTTCCCTCTCTCTCTCTCTCTCCTCTTCAACCAAAGTAGTGGCTCTCTCTCTTCTCTCTCTCTCTCTCTCTCTCTCTCTCTCTCTCTAACACTCTCCACTCAGTCTCTGAAAGTCTCTCTCTCTCTCTCTCTCTCTCTCTTTTCCTCCTTATTCATCGACAGACCTTTTAATCTTATTCGCCTTGCTAACTTAAAACGAGTGGTTTCAACCAATGTAGTGGACATTTAAATCTCCAACCAAGCTAACACGACCACTCAGTCTGAAAGTACCTCTTGTATATTGTTTTATTAAGCAAGCTTATTAATCTTATGCTAACTGATTAACTTAAAACCCAGTGGTTCTGACATTGCTGTGGCATTTAAATGAACACAAATCATATAGAAACAAGGTCTGGTTGAAATTGCTTTTATGTTTACCAGAATCTATCCAAGCATCAACCTCTTGTGCCGATAGAACTATCGCGCGCTAAGTTGGTTGGTAATTGTTGAAAATGAATGCTTTACGAAATCACTTAATAGTCTTTCAGTGAATACGACTTTGCATATATATATATATATATATATATATATATATATATACTATATATATATATATATATATATATATATATATATATATATATATATATATATATATATATATATATATATATATATATTCAGCAGCTTAAGTGATTGAAGAATGCACTAATATGACCAATTAACATTTGCTTTTAGCTATATTTATCATTTGATATTATCTAATGATGTAACGCCGATCCTAAATTAGAAGGCATTAATGGCCATAATGTACGGCTATGACAATGCAAACAATCTGAAGCAGCTCATGTGGCCCGGAACTCACACTAAAATACATCATAACATGACCATGCCACAGCACTCAAAACAATCCAATCAATACATCTCTGTATGCCATAGAGGAAATTTATCGGCAAGCTATCTGGAGAGAAAGATTGTCCTTTCCTGAAGGTTAATGGGTTTCATCCCAATCAGGTCCACTGGAAGCCTTTGTAGTCTAGTCCCGTGTGGCTAAAGATTGTTTGCTGTGAACACGACAAGCGAAGCTTAACTCTTATGTATTGCTAGCACTCCTTAACATACAATATACTACAAATTGTGGATCAAATTAGGATGTCAATCGTAATGATAATGGTTATATTATTAATATAGCAGATATAACAGCTAGTGTCATGTCGGACAAGTTTTTATCCTTTTGTCGGATAAATCGTAAAATGTTACAGATTCAACAGTCACAAAACAGCGGACGTGAATCCCTCGCATTCCAAGCACCAGCGCATCTGGAGCCCATTAAATAAGCTCACTCTTCAAGGATCGTAGATTCAAAGCTTAAGCGGAACCTAACTCTCATTTAATGGCCATACGCATTGGGCCTTGTATTTGTGCTACACATGTATACATTGTCAATGGTAAGTTGCCCGTAGCTGCATGTGTATAACATTGTGTCTGGTGTAATGATTTTAGGAAACGTTCTGTTTGGGTTGTAATTGAATGTTTCAATAGTCCCACTAATGAGCTTTCACTTTTTTAGTTTTGGATGAATGCTTCCTGCATACATGTAACTGGTCGTAACGCCACCATAGGCTGAAGGGCAGCGCCTTCATGGATATGGTCTCGCATAGTAAAGCTGCTGGGAACACACACCTCGCTTGATGAGCTGTTTTATTCATTACTACTCGGCTATGTTTGATGGCCCACGCACCGAATGACCTGAAGTTTTAACAAGAGTGTCATTAAGGTTTTGCGTTCTACTGATGTGACCTGACTGGGAGTGAAAAAAAAATCATCTGCAGTTGATATGATGCGATAAACTACGGAATAACAATGTAGCAAGTGTCCATCTCACTACCGACCGGCTAATACCCGCTCGGAGTGGCGGCAATTATTTATGAGCTGTACTGTCAAATGGCATGATAAAATTACCTTGGGACTTAGTGCCTGGGTAATTGTTCTGCATCCGTTAGAGACGCTCATATCGGTTGATTAAGTTGCAGTCTGCACGGCTTGATTTTGGATGAGCTGTCGTGATATCTAGTGCAGCATACTGACTAATTGAAATTGGCGACACAAGTGCGGCGCTTGCTCGATGCACGACTGCGTATGTTAGGCCACGCCACATCTGCATCGTCAACCATCGCCTGTTTAGGGATAATTGCGGAAGCAATTTAACAAGATGCTGCAAATGAATGCATTATGCTGAAATGACAAAACCTAGCCGCATACCACCAGTTGTCTGCAGAGACTGTGACTCTATAGAGTATCATTCCTGAGATAATAAGCAGTAAAGCAACCTCCAACAGCTGCAGGAACGCACACCGGCTTTTTATTCACGGAACACATTACCTAGATATCTGTAAGTAGCTTTTTACCATACTCAGCTAGCTTTTTTCAAATTTACAAATACTAAACAATTGATACACCTTAACCATAATTTGATTGATTGGCATTTAAATCTCGTTCATCCCGCCTCCTCTTGGCTGATGACATCACCTAGTAAATCACCGATAGATCCTTAAAAATTTTCAAGTTGAAATCTTTATTTTCTACTGCCTGCATCGTATTGATTTCAGACAAGATATTGGTCATAATTAAATATGAAATAAGTCACAACGGGCTGTAGGTACTAAAATATATGTATGTTATGAAACGCGTTTCCATTTTAGCAACATAGAGGGTTGAGTGCAGAAGGACGTTTATGACCTAATGGTAAGCTTACTGTATTCACCTTAGTAATCAAGCAAGCCAACCATTGTCGTTGATGATAGCAGTAACACTTCCTGTCGCTAGTGTGAGGGCGCGCCTTAAATGAACAACAGCATCACAATTAGATATGTTTAGAGCCCAGTGAGCATGTCTGCCATCACTCCAGGTGAATGCGTCAGGATTCCTCGTTATTGGTTTAATCAGACTGATGAAGGGATCTTGACGGCCTTTTTGGGGAATTACAAATTACATGACAGACAAATGACATGCCTACTGCGACCCAGTTATAGTCTGCGCTTAACTGACCCCTGTCTTAAATAGCTTGCTAATTGGTAGATATACTCCTGAACGATAAAATAGCATTGTGTTGATATAATGACAAATGAAATGAGTATAGAAATGCAGGCAATCATAACGAGAATGAATTTAACTAAATGAGTTGCAGTGATGTGTTGCAGAAATGTTCCCCTGCAAAAGTGAAAGTACGCATACAATATAACAATGTCAACCTTTCGTGATGATATACTATTGAGTACCGATACAGATTCCTGTTAACTGATCGGATTATGGCACGCGGGTGCATGCGCGACATCAGATGCATTACTTTAGTAAAGTCGAAGCGCTCAGTAATCGTTGACGGCATGTAGGGGAACCAGCTACACAACATGTTAAGGACCTTCAGAATCTCTCTCCGTGGAGGAAAATGAGGAGGTGTGTAGTTTACGCAAGTGTGCTATATGTATCTTGGGCCGTTAGTTCCGTGGTTTCAGCACATATACAGATCACGTGTCACCATCACCCCTATATTTATCTATCAGCATGATTACCGGAAGACATAACGCTGTATGGTACGTGGAGATTTGTCGGCCATTAACAAATTGCCCGCAGAAGCTTTGTAGGTTAAATAGTTTCACCCGAACGTGAACTCTCATAATAGACCACGTGATCAACAAGTCATCTCGAACTTTATCTCTCTCACAATGAAGTTTTTGTTAACAGACACGTGTGTAAGCAAATTAAATACGATGGTCTAATGCATAACATTACTCTGATTAGTGACAATGTTCATGTACACCTAGAATGATAGAGTTACGCTCTCAGGTATTTGGTACTTACAGTAAGTGATGCTGCAAGGCATTTCACATATTGTGGACTGTTGAACGCCAAATGCTCTTTTTGCAAATATCTCAAGCAAACGTGCTAACGTTTTGCAATGACCCGATATATGGTTACACAGATAGCAACTTTGAATTGGAAATAGGTTGGAAACTGGGGGCTTAATACTAATTTATTACTAGGTATTAAAATCTAAACCTTGCCAGAAAGGTACTGCAATTAAACCACGAGCACTCTTTGATCAGAACAGAAAAACACATAATTATGTACATAATGGGATTATATCTGCGTAGTATAAGCTCTGTTTTGACCAATAATAATTTTCCATGATCCAATGCTGATTAGCGTGTTACCACTTTGGTTGCTGATCGTTACGTTCTGGTTTTATATTGGTACTTTTGGACAACTTTCCCATAATCCCAACACTGATTCCACTGATATCGGTCAAAATGTAGACTTGTTCGCTATTAATTTCATGTCAGCTCATTCAGTTCCTTATATTCGATATTTTCATATAATAACTAAATATATTGTATTCAATCATTTGTTAACTAGATAGGCGTTCATGCTCATTTGTATGATACACCTACCTGAAGTGAAGTTTCACCCAGGTGTGCCGACAGCCATGGACAAGCCTTTTAATAAGCTGACATGAAGCCGTCCAACACGATTCATTAACGCCATAAACGCATTCCAACTGACATCAGGTGCTTAGTAAGTGGGTTCTACGCGAGAAGCAGCTGTCGTGTCTGTTATTGCAGAAGGAGGCAGCAAAGCCGGTTGAAAGAAAAGCAGAGAGGATAAGATCTGATCACAGACCGACGTCGATGACGTGCGAAATTGACATCGCTGTGTACCAAGGGAGTTTTATTTCCCACTCGCTCGATAACCGCTGGTATAAGCCCCATCATTCTACATCAAAGCTTGACGTATAAATGTAGCAGACAATGGTTTTCATATCTGTCGTGTATATGCACCATATCACTGCTCTATTTGATATGTTTTCATTTCGGTCTAACAGTAAATGCTGACGTGCAACTAGTGTTCTATAGGGTACGAGGGGTCCATTCTAGACCCGTCACATCCAATTGACGCCAATTAATCTTACTCCAAGGCAATCAAATGTGTAGCTGTCTATCTTTGCACCACACCTGCGTTCATCTAGCAGACTCATCTGTTGAATTCAGATGCATATAAAGAGCTGCAGCACCCATTCACCTTAGACTTATGACCCAGTTATGACATCAACTACTCAAATGCAAATAAAACGAACTGACAGTAAAGGTTTATGAGTACGATATTTTGGAAGTGATGCGTTCCAAAGAGTGTAAATGCTTAGCACTGTCCGAAACACGGCTATTCTTTTTAGGATTGGCGGGTGTAGATTTATTTTTGCGTTCATTGCCACTTGCAAACGACATCTGATTGATATACTCACGGGTGTGACAAGTTTTCAGACGAGGCAAGCGTCCGGTGATCTTTGGTGTGGCTTGATAAAGGAGAGTGATCAAAGCTTGACTTACAGGGAAGCATCGAATAAGAAGCAACTCTTCTCCTTTCCTTATGAATCAAAGGGCCTTTCTGTCCACTCTCATGATATTGGACGAACAGAGCGTATTGAACTCATTTCGGTCTATACCAACCTAGCCTGGGTGATTCTTCAGCAGCTTTATTTACTTCATCATGCTCAACACCAGGTTGGACGGTGCCAATAGTATTGCCTGTAGATGAGGTACTTGTGAATCATCAGTGCGTTTGTATACCAATCACCGTTCTGAGACGGCGACAGGGTGCTCCACCAGCAGCTCTTTTGTTGTTGAAATGAGGAACCAGATTCGCATTGGCATGGTACAGTTTTGTTTATGTACAATGGAGCTTTCTTTACGTATGATTTATTATAAAGTTATAATGAAATTCATACCGTGTGAGACGTCACCATCAAGTTACAGTCTCGGTATAATATTGCCCTCTCTGCGTCTTATCTCGCTTATATAACATATAAGCTATCCGTTTAGAAAACAGATTAATTACATTAATGTCGGTGTGCAATGCTGATCCATCATTCATTTACATCGACGATGCTACACTGCTCTGTGCTTTGCGTAATAAGATTATCTGTAAGGTGTGTGTATTACATGGTGCAAGACACGCCAGGACCATCCTTAAGCAAGAAGACCTGTGAGTAACCCAGCCCATATCGCTGCGTAAGCACCAGATGAAAAACAGCAATTTCAAGCGAAACATGGTTCGAGGATATCTATCAGGTGCATGGATGCTCATTCCATTGAGACGCTAGGTATATTTATGGTTCAGTAGCTCTAATGATGCTGATGCTGATTTCCGGGGGTGGCTTTATATGCTTTTTATGCTTAGGACATTAGCTGAGGGAGTTCATTTGATGCTTAAAAGCAACACAAGAGGTTCAGAGTCTGCGCTTGATTATATATGTGATTCAAACATTAGCTTACTACGTCAATTGTGCATTGCAACAATATCTGATCAGTTGATCAATTATTCCTATCCCGCAACTACCGACACAGCGTACATATTTGTGCTGATAATTCATCTATAGCGTGTCATATATGTTAATAAAGCCACAGGTGGTGAGTTCCCAATACCAAGTTGTGAAAACCTGACTGGTTCCCCGTGACTTGGATGATCATGCTTAATGACGGTCTCATCTTTGCAAGGGGATGCACCCATCAAGGCAGCTCAATAGTACCGTGCTTGACCTTCACCCCAGTGGCGTGGGTTTCGCAGCCCGGTGTGGGCAACGAGTGGGCGCCAAATGGGCGCTTGCACTGTCCAGGCATCACAATCATCCTCATCACCGTCGCGATATCATCTCGTTGTTGAAGGCGACGTAAAACCCCAATATTACCATTACGATCTCCTTCCTTGTAACCTGTAAGTAGTGCACTGTCCGTGACAGTGACCATCAATTGCGGAAGGTTTCTAGTTCTAAAGCCCCCCGGCGTCTCACATGAGCTGATGGGGGCCCCTATCAGCGTTGTCTCTCAGCTGCTGATCCCTACTTACTTTGTTAGTGAGCTGCTAACCTGTATAACACTTCTCCCCTTCCACTCCAAAAGAGAAGTCGACCGATATCGCCTTCAAACTTCGGATGGTGCAAATACACAAATATCTGTTGCTTAAACAAGACATTCCCGTGAACATGCTTTGCCTAAGTAGATTACACAACTTGCGCCGCTAAGTTCAACCCAACAACCACCATAACGCTCGTCACAAATTCAGTCGAACTTTCACCATCAGCTCTGGTCTTATGAAGCGCAAACCTGCTTATATCAAGCATATCAGAAACGTTTTAGCATTCCATAATCTTTACAATCACTGAGCTATACAGGAATTAATATATAAATCCACATTTTTCTTTGTTACTAAACAGCTCATCTGTGATGTAATAATCCCACTACACCTTTTACTTTGGTCATTAAGCTCCAGGAAGTGGCTTTCATTATGCTTTAATTTCGAATCCGATACATGCAGTTCATGCAGTCAGTGGCGTTAACATTCGGGGTGGTTCATCGCGCCGGCTGTCAGTTTCACGGGCGGTTTCTTCAAGCTGCCGTCAGTTCCACGGGCGCTTTGTTGGCGCTGGCTGTCTGCTTCATTGACGGTTTTTGTTGTTGCTGGCAGTCAGTTTCACTGTCGGTTTCTTTGCGCTGACTGTCAGCTTCACTTGGGGTTTCTTCACGCCGGCTTCACGAGCGATTTCTTCAAGCTGCCGTCAGTTCCATGGGCGTTTTCTTCACGCTGGCTGTCAGTATCACAGGCTGTTTCTTCGCATTGGCTGTCGGCTTCTTGGGTGGTTTCTTCGCACGTGCGGTTTCTCCACTTTGCAGTTTGGTTTCCCATGTGATTTCCTCGCCATCATTACTGAAATACGCCGACCCCGATATTGAACCTATAAAATTCACCGTTTGAAAATCACGTCCTACCTATAAGCCCACTGCTTGTGATCAATAATCACGTACAAAACCTGGCTGACAAAATCACCATGTTCGCTAACACTTATAATGAACCACGACAAATAACCCCAGAAATTACCCTACTACTCCAGTTTAACACAGCTGTTCGGCTTATTGTCAGCATGAAGAATCACAAGTCGGCGCTAGGGTACGCGGTGTATCGTGCACGTCTTTTCCACTTCACGGATGGCACAATAAAAAGCTGTACTGCAATGTCTTTCATTGGAGGCCAGCATAGCACTTCAGGCGGTGAGCAATCGTCCAACTTGGAAACCCAATCACGTACCATACACTTGTAAGCACTTGAAACAATTGTTCCAGTCTCAGGATGTGTAAGCAGACACTCCCTGTATCTATCTTCAGTTAAACGTGTCTCAATATGCGTCGCAACCACAAGCTGGTTATCAAACGAATCACTAACGTGATGCGAATAAAGGAATTCTCTAGCGTAGCATTCTCTCCTGTTCCCACATCTAACGTAGGCAAAACTATGAAAGCGCAGACATTGTTAGCTAGGCCTTTTTATTGAATAGTGCTGCTGAATTTAGAGTGAGCGCCTTCGACGCCCAATATCGTGTTCGTCCCGTCGATTATCACAGAACGTATATGCGAGGTTCCATTATATGGTTGTGCACTGTGTAGATGCACACATTGAACATCGGTGAATAAGTTCGAAACACTGAACTTACTATAAATGGTAGCACTTAATTTGTAATATACGTCAAAGCTTTATTGATGGCAAAACGGACTAGCCGCGATGTGACTTAAATTGCCAACATTACAAAACGTGGTTATAACAAATATAGCCAATAAAAAAAAATTCCCCTGATCACGTGATTTCGTCTTTTGATTGGAATCAGTATTATCATTTGTTTCCACCTTCTATTTTAATGATTGTTAAATAACACGAGGATCGTGAACGCACATATATTGTTGATCGTTACAAATTTAATATAGGGATTAGTAAGCGCTGTTAAGATAGACAAGATAATCCATGTTCCAGATATGTTATTCTGAAGCCGTCATAATGGGCCCCACAGTTTAATTACCGCCCCATTATTGGAATTGAAAATCCATTGCCCGTCGCGGTCCACGGTATAGACGTGTATCTACTTCTGAATCACGAAATGAGAGCAAGCGATGTATTACCTATAATTTTGAACATCAAGAGATGGGATATTGATGGACACAAGTCACCAATGTATTTATTGTGTACTCATTGTCGCATTGTAACGTACTGCTATCTATGAGATGTTTTGAACGTCTAAAACATGAGGTCCAGGGTAACTTACCAGGGTCATTATACTGCCTACTCCAAACCCATATAAAATCCTCATAGTTATCGAAAATGCTGACGCATTCTAGTGCTCTTCCTGGTTCCAGCACGTGCCAGCCCACGTGGCGCCACTCTCCAACTACTGCGTGACATGACAAACTTGATTTCCGTCACACATAAATGCTGCAATCCACAAGAGTGCTATCCCGTACTGCTGCTAATAGCTAATCATAATAGTCACCGACACAATTGCTATCCGGGTAAGAGTCGGACAACGCATACAGCTTCAATATGGTTCACAAACGCTATTTGGCACCCGTATCTGTAGGAGCAGACTTTTCCACCGATGTTTCAATTAATGCAAAACAGAAGTCATAATTCAAACATATTAATTATGTATTCTATGCAGTTCTTTATGTCTATCATCTTGCGCTAGTTAAGATTAAAGTGACAGAGAGAAGAAAACATCAGCATAAATCGCTCGCAGCGACAATCCAATTGTATCCAAAGCCTTGACGAACAATAATCTGATTGCTTGAAATGTGTTTCCTTTCTGACAGACTCTCAGCGACGTAACAATAAGTACTTAGTTGGTTGACATTAAGTTGGTTAGAAAATGCGCACGCCCGTGTTCAGTGCCATAGGTAATTATGAGTCTAAAATGTGTTAAAGGTCAACTACAAAGATTTTTTTTATTCCATTTTTCCAAAGTTCTATGCTTTTAAAGGGTATCGTAACTAAAATAAGGTGACTGCGCGCTTTTTTTCTTTTAGAAAAATGATTTTGAAATGTACATTTTCCACGTCGAATCTGACAAGATACCGCTCGGTAAAATTCGTGAATTTCCGGACAGTGACGTCATTCGGGTTGTTCGCGAGTATTCCTCGCCATCTTCAGCCTTCACGGTTGGTTGACAGCGTGTGACTTACTCGTCTTTCTTCACTGTCTGGTGCGTTTCTTGGTGTGGATTATGCCTTATTATTGTGCGTTTGGTTCTAGGATTTTGTAAGAAACCTAGGGTCCGAAAAGAAGCATTACCGACTCTCTTTAGCCACGTTGGAGTTGATGACAGTTAAAGTAAGCGACGGAGTGCCTCGGAGAAAAGGCAACAACAACAGGTGAGATCTGTTGGCTTGAACCTTTACTTCAGGGGAATTAGGCTAGTCCTGCTATGTTGACGTATACTTATTTAGATGTTAATAAATTTATCACCAAGTTGCCAGTATATCAATCCAGCTGTTTCTTGTCATGCAGGTAGTAAATGAAATGGTATTGGCAGCTGAGCAGAAAGATAAATCAAGTGACAGCGGTGAATCTCAGACTGAGGTTTCACACCCAAGCACTGCCGACCTAGGCGAAGAAACTTCGCCTCTGACAGCGTCCGCGTTGTTTGCTACACCATGGGCGAGTGCCTTGCCGTCTGCAGAACATGAAGCTTGCTCTCACTTGTCATTTGGGGTGCAGGCAAATGTTTCCGTGAGTGTCACAAGGCAACTGCAAGATGTTGTTCTCCAGGCCACTCTGCTTAGTAGTTACACCCTGATGGACCTAAAGACTTCGAAGGTTTAAGACATGCAACTTGTTCAGGTATAAAACTTACAATTTATGACCACTATATGATGGATTCTTTAATGTCTATTGTACCATCAATTGCCTGTTAATTTCTTTCAGAGCAACCAATTTAAAAATTCAAATGCTATGGAGTTAGCTGGTCTGAAGCTTGCTTTGAAATCCCTGTCTGAGAATGGCTTGACCATTGAATCAATCACTACTGACAGACATTTGGGGGTGATAAAGTACATAAGGGAAGAGCAACCTACAGTCCAACACTGGTTTGATGTGTGGCATGTTGCCAAAGGTTAGTTTCTTTGTGTGACTTAAGCCGACCCAACACTCTGTGTAACAATTTAAAGAATATTTAACATGTTGGCATACCAAATTTATATGTTAGCATTAAAGACAAACACACACTTATTTGTAAATGAAGGGATCAAGAAGAAAATACTGGCCAAAGGGAAAAGAAAAGACTGCAACATCCTGGGTAAGTGGGCCAGAAGCATTTCCAATCATGTTTACTGGTGTGCTGCCTCAAGCGATGGAGATGCGGGTCTGGTCAGAGCCAAGTGGCTCTCTGTCACTAGGCATGTCGTCAATGAGCACACGGGGTATGGGATCTGTACCTGGAATGTGAGCATGCACTATTAGAGGACAGGAAGTGGATACTGAAGGGTCGGTATTAGTTTTTAATCATATAAGTTTATATAGAAATATTTACTTCAGTGGTAGCGCAATTTAATGAGTCGTAATGGTAAAATCCATGTCCCTGTGGTAGTACTTTACCAAAGAAATGTAATCTGTATTGATATATGTGTTAATCATAAATAGGATTGAAGCCACACAAAGAGTTGGAGTTGATAGTCTCCAGCAAGCATCTCCTAAATGACATTGGCAGGCTTTCCCCATCAGAGCAGACATCAAGCCTAGAATCATATCACAAAGTGGTCATATTCTTCGCACCAAAGAGTGTCCACTATCCCTATGCCACCATGGAGGCAAGGTAATACCAATGAAATGACAGTTTGAAATTCGGTTGTGTATATTTGTTGTATGGAAGTTTAGCACATTTGTGTAGTGACAGCTGTAATGTTCTTTGTATAATTATGTGCTCAAGTTTCAATTCTTACTTAGCAATATATTATCAACCTGCTATATATATATATATATCCAGATTGCTCCTAGCAGTAATTCACTTCAATGAAAACTCAAGCCATCAGAGCTCAAGCCATCACTGAAAGAGGTCAGTCCCAATGGAGAGTGTCTTACCCCAAAGCCAGACAGGGAGACCCAGTTGTCAAGCGGTCAAAGTACCAATTTCTTTTGGTGTGTACATGCATTAATCTAAAATGAAACACATGTTATTTTGACATTTATTACCGAAACCTAAATAAGTTTCATATGCACAAACATTGTTACCCAATTCAAATGGGCATATTTTATAACTAACTTACTTTATGACTATCATAAAATATGAATATCATTGATTTGCTTCAGACTATGTACATCAGTTCATTGCTGAGGTGCTTGATCTCAGGCAAAAATACCCAAGCTACAGACTTGCTGAGGTCCTTGCAGAGGAAACGAATGTTCCACCGCCTATTGCCTCCCAGTACGAGAAACCTGAAAAGGATCTTCTCGTAGATGCTCACAGGTGTCGATTTAACCTGACCAAGAAATCTTCCGCTCCATTGTAGATAACCTGTATATTTGCCGCCCATGTGAGGGAAGGATTCTCTAACAACTGTTACCACACAGGCTGTCAGCACTTTCCTGTTTCTTTTGCCCAGTCTGTGCCATATCCATAATGTAAACTGGTGGTAGGCTAGATACCTGAATAATCTGAAGCAATATGTCAATAAGTTGTCTATGGTTTTGAAATAAGTTGTATAGTTAAAAAAACAATTGTCATTTGTCAACCATTCCCTCACTTTGTAATTTTATTGTAAGCTCTGCCTCTGGATTTCATGTTACTGCTTTTATTTATTCTTGGCTATGTGAAATATATTGTAGTTTATCAATATGAACACTGAATATTTTACACAGCGGGATTGATGTTCCCTTAGCAATAAATATGATTGTTCAACCTCAAACCGTCCTTTTTGGTAGCAATAATGGCTAACTCATTGTAGAGACCTCATCTCCAACAGGTCCATCCATTTGAATAGATTCAAATTTGGAAGCTTCCAGCACATTTTTATTCAGGCAGTTTGCCAGGAATCTGGGATGCTTGGTGATGCATGTCCATTCCTCCGTTATAGCCATCACTCTCTCCAAACCTCTGCTGCACACTCTGGCTTTGTCCATTGGGATGCAGTGCTGACAGCTACACCTAAGAGAAATAATTAAAGAGTTATTGTAAATTTATATTTGTGGTACAATGAATGAATATAAAAGGAAAATACTTTATATACTGCATGTAATCATCTGTCCAAAATATTTAATGTGCTGAGGGTCAATAGCAATCAAGTTGATTGCAATTTACTTGATTGCAATGCTGTCAATTGCAATTTAGTAGATTGCAATTTAGTTGATTGCAATTCAGTTGATTGCAATTCAGTTGATTGCAATTCAATCAATTGCAATTCAATCAATTGCAATTTAGTCAAAAGCAATTAAGATGATTGCAATTTACTCAATTGCAATCTACTTGATTGCAATTCAGTCGATTGCAATTAAGTTGATTGCAATTAAGCTTGATTGCAATCTACTTGATTGCAATGCAGTCAATTGCAATTTAGTTGATTGCAATTAAGTTTGCAATTTATTGCAATTTAATCAATTGCAATCTATCAATTGCATTGCAATTCAGTCTATTGCAATTAGTTGATTGCAATTAAGCTTGATTGCAATCTACTTGATTGCAATTCAATCAATTGCAATTTAATCAAGTTGCAATTTAGCAATTAAGTTGATTGCAATTTACTCAATTGCAATCTACTTGATTGCAATTCAGTCTATTGCAATTAAGTTGATTTGCAGTTAAGCTTGATTGCAATCTACTTGATTGCATATTTAATTGATTGCAATTCAGCAATTGCAATTTTACTCAATTGCAATAACGTTGCAATTCAATTGAAATTCAATGGCAAAATTGCATTTAGTCAAAAGGGTGAATTAAGTTGATTGCAATTTACCTCAATTGCAATCTATGCAAGAGAATTGAAATGACACGCCAAGAATAACACAATGCAGAAAATATTCAATTGCATATTGAAGAATCAATAAAATTTAGTCAAAAGCATCGTCTTGGTCAATCACCAAACGTTCATGTTATTTTCTCGAAAGTTATTCCTGGTTTCAACTGACATGATTGGATAATTGTATCAACAATATCTAGTAATCAATTGCATTCAATCACCAACGTCCCAATATTTTCAATTTAGTCAAAAGCAATTAAGTTGATTAAGCAAAAGCATCACAAATTGTATATCTAGTATCGCTTTGCCGCTCATCACCCTGATCAATTAATGATTGGCCCTACAACCTTGCACAATAATCAGCTACTTAATATACTGCAGTGCTGCTCAACAAAAATCAAGAAAGATTGCATGAAATCTGATAACCATAAACATTTTTCTTTAAGTGATTTTACAATTCGAATAGCACCAACTTTTATACAACAAATGCTGTGTTCATGATGTCAGGTGCTTGCAGCAAATGCGAATTTTGTTCCTATCACCGGCAGCCACGATGTTCAAATGCAACTATGGTACGACGAAGTCTAAGCGTAGTTTCAATCATTACCATTGGTAATTACTCTTTTCTCCTTCGGAAGGATGCATACCGCTCCGGTCAGCCAATAATTGCTCATGCATGCGCGGTATGTAATTGGGGCCTCTCAATTGGAGGAATGCCCGCGTTGCTTTTAATTGCCCGAGTAATTGAAACCTTCCCAGTTGCTGAACCAAAGTGCGATTCTCTCATGTATTCAGAGCAGCCCCTGGAAGCAAGTCGTTTGCTCCGCTCGAATTGTTTTGCGAGCTGCGTGGAGTTGTTGTTCATTCATATCAGCGGGAATATTAAGCAATTCGATATAAATATTTTCCAATAAGCCCTCTCACTTACATACATCTGGTTGCTTACCACAGGCGACTATTGTGGGGGTGTTGAAGAGAGGTCTGACAGCGGATTGTGCACCGCAAATGTCTCCATTGCTGAATTGTTGTATAAATCTGGTACTTTAGGTATGTATGTCCATAGATGTCAACAGACGATCCATGTTAGTTCCCTGAACTGACCCCGCTCAATGCGCAGGCACTCATGGCATTACGGCTAGTGTCCTGCAGCCGAAATCGAACTGTTACCAATGACGACATGATAAAATTCACTTTTGACGAGCTACGTTGCGTGCTTGGGAATTCGAGTGAAATGGTGAGGCTCGCAATCATCACATCTGTGATAAATCTACGATGCCTCGGATGGTCGATTTTGTGGCAGCTGGTCGCGGAAGCGTCACGTATTTAGCGCCTCAATGTGTAGCTAGGGTCATGGTAATACCGGAAGACAACATGTTTGTGGCGCATGTGCATTCGGTGGTCATTGAACAATAACCCGAGTCCTCGAAACATAGACCATGGGATACACAAACCCTTTTTGAACTGATTGTTCCCACTTTATCACTCTCTCCATTAAGTATATATTCACTGACACCTGCATTAACAACTTAAATACTACGATCACTGTATTTCCATACTGAGAGAAGTTCTTAAAACAAAAGATTTGCAGATGACCGCGTCGTCCCCTTAAACAATGATGTCACAGTAACCGATGTTCTGAGGTTCTAACTAATAACGGTTCCAAGTGTTCAAATGCAATATTATCACCATGGATCTCATGCTAACATGCTAGCTTTCGTTAATGAAATGACTTAAGATAAAGGTATGCATGGATAGGGCTTCATATCGCTTACCACGAAGAATGTGTGGTGAAACTGCATGTTCAATTAGCTTGTTGTTTTGCATAGCACAATTACCCCACTACTCAAGACGAATGATATTGATACAGCTAATCACAACGCGCAATTATTGGGCTTGCTTGCATGCGCTGTACAAAATCGCTGTGAAAATTTTAAATATAAACCAACATAATAGCTATATTTAAGTTTATTGAGATGAAGTCAATGGTCTAGCTGTCATTAAGGCCGGTTATATCACTGGAATTTATTATGATTTACATTTCTGTTTCCTTCATTTTGTCGCTTTAGTCTCAATAAGACAATTCCTAGCAACAGGATGGTAATCATATGATTGCATCGACTGGAGATATGAATATAATAAAGTGGCTCGTAAGAGCACATCGACACTGTCAGTTTGTACATATTGGAGGTCTACAAGTGATTTTGATTTACATGGAGCTTATATTGTCAATAACTCATCAGGTTGTTATTTTAATTAGGCGCAGCCTGCAGAAGTAACTTGACAAGTGGCACTTGATCATATCTCATGCTTTAGAAACGCCAACCATCACATAATACGTGCTTAGAGGCAGTCTGGAAACTGGCGACCTGATAGTAACCCAGATAAGTGACGTGTGACTTGGCATTAACGAGCTACCTTTGAATAGATCAATAGAATAATTGTTCGGGATCTGTTCCTGATTTCTTACTCTAAGATGATTCATTCAGTGGTATGGTATGGTGCTAGTTGTTAAATAATTGATCGTGTGCTTCCGTATTGGCTGTTGATCGTGTGCTTCCGTATTGGCTGGTGCTTCCGTATTGGTGGTGATGTGCTTCTGGTGATATTGGCTTCCGTATTGGCTGTGATCGTGTGCTTCCGTATTGGCTGGTGATCGTGTGCTTCCGTATTGGCTGGTGATCGTGTGCTTCCGTATTGGCTGGTGATCGTGTGCTTCCGTATTGGCTGTGATCGTGTGCTTCCGTATTGGCTGGTGATCGTGTATTGCTGGTGATCGTGTGCTTCCGTATTGGCTGGTGATCGTGTGCTTCCGTATTGGGCTGTGATCGTGTGCTTCCGTATTGGCTGTTGATCATGTGCTTCCTCGTGAGCTTCCGTATTGGCTTCTGGTCGGGTTTTTTTTTGGCGGCTGCTATTATTTATATTTTACTGTTTTTCTAATTTCAAAAAAATATTCCACATATATTTAATAACATTTATTTATGTTTCCCATCATTTCATGTCGAGGCATTCAGTTCCGTAGATCGGATCATTTTTGTCATAATCACTTGATCAATTGGATAGCATAAATCATGCGGTACCAAGATTGTAGCTCATGCTCATTTAAACGATAAAGAACGCTTGGTCCACACCCGTTAGATTCAACCTAGGTTGAACGAAGGCCATGTGCCAATTAGCCGCTAAATAAAGTGACATGAAGCCATTCGACAAGACTTACTAAAGATTCGAACACATTCCAACTGGTAGTATGTGGGTTTCACGCGTATAGCAGCTGTCGTGTCCATCATGACGGAATAAGGCAGTAAAACCGGGTGAAAGCAAAGCGAAGAGGACACGATCCTATCGCAGGTCGACGTCAATGATTTGCGGATTGACATCCTAATGACCTAAGAGAGGTTTTATGTTTTTCAAATCGCTGGATAGCCTGTTGCTTAAACCGAATAATTCAACATGACATTTGGAAATATCAGTGAACCACAAAACGATTTTCATATATTTGTGTTTTATTTCTAATTGTGGAATCACGATCTTGTAAATCCAAGGTGATCGAACATGTGACTGATCACCATTGCAACACACCTGCGACCGGTAAGCATATACATCTGCTGCATTTAGGTGTCCTTTAAAAGCTTCAGCATTCGTTAACTCAGCACACGAATCCCATTTGTCAGGAAGTAGTCACCGGTAGCTGTGGTCGGTTTTATAGAGTGAGTTCATATACCAGAATAAGCTCCTAGCTAGGTTAATTGAAGGCATCGACCTTTTGACATTCGCAGGAAGCACTTTTACTTCTCTCCTTAAGAACCAGGAGACTTTCCGACCTTTCGGTCCACCCTCCTAATACAGAATAAATATTGTTCAATTGATTTTGGCATTTACCCCTTTATGCTTACTAACAAATTTGACGACGCCAATAGTATTGTCCGTAGACGATACACTCATGTAAATCATCAGACATGATATATGTAAGATATCCGATACACAGCGCATATATAAAGCTGTAGCACGTCTACAATATTGATTCATCATTCACTCACATCGACGACGCCACACCAATCTGTGCGCTGGGTAATGATATGACATATTATATCTAATAAATGGAGCAAGACACGTTACGACCGGCGACAAAACATGGCCTATTTGGTGCATGAGACACAATACACGCAGAGTTGCAATAACAGGGGAATTTATTCAAGGGATGCTTTATATGCTTTTTATGATAATGTCGGTGGAAAATTCGAAGGGGACTATTCAATGGTTCAAATACTCTTTTTGGTGAATTGTGCAGCATCATCGGATTTTATCTACATCATATATGAGTCAAACATTTTTCAATTGATTTTCTGACATGTCGGTACAGTACGACTTGAGAGGTTCCATTCATATTCATTCAGCAGGTGGAATAACCCAGCTTCGTCCTTAAAAGTGTCATTGACCAAATAAAAGAGTATTTCGAGGAATTTTCATTATTAGCGAGGTCAACTCAGTCTGTCTAGCTGCATAGTGTACTGTTGTTTTAAACAGAGAGGATAACTGTTAAATATCAAATGGAATGCACGCTAGCCTCCACATGGAATGCACGGAAGCCTCCAAATGGAATGCACGTATGCCTCCAAATTTAATGCACGGATGCCTCCAAATGGAATGCACGAATACCCCCGAAGGTAGCCACCATTCGTACAGGCATTTATTTACCATAATTTATGGTAACTTTCACAATGAATTCAAAGTGTTGTATGGTACTGGCGTACAGCAAACCTTAATTCGTGGATTTGATATTATTGGCGTGGATTCTATTAATAGCAAATAGGAAATGGTAAGATAGATTATCAAAACGCAAGACCCAGAGTAAATATATAAAAGTTTCAATTTAATAATCGCATTCATCAACCCCACATTACACATTATGTACGGCACACCAGCGCGGCCATACCGCGGCAGTTTGACTTTCAGACATTGATTGACTTGTGCTGCTTAATCTTCGCATGAAACCTGATGTACATTTTTTAACTATGGACTCGAAACCCAGACGATCAGCATCGACAAACATATCGCCTGCGCTGTAATACATATTGTGTCCAAAAATGTCTGACTATTGAATTCACAATGGCGGTAAAGAAATATGACTAAGTATAAGTAAACAGGATCTGGCGGTGTGGGAGACAGACTGGTTATGGTAAAACTTGTCGACAGAGACCTAAGGAAGGGCGGTTGGGAGCCACAGTCAGAGACGCCGCTACGTCACACCCCACCACCATCATCGAGACAGCACAGGTATCTGTTCTGATTATTTATCTTGGTAGCAGTCTCGATGCCCTCCTTCTTGTGTAGCATCCATGTTTAGAAAGTCATATCCAATCTTCACCTGAACCACCTGTATTTCCTTGTTATCAGGATGGCCATGATTTTCTCTCCACTTCCTTCCTCTAATCCTCATGTGTTGTCATGTCTGTTGCATTTATACTGTTTTTCTCACCCTCTATTGTGGAAGCTTTCGATTGACCTCCGGTAACCATGTTTTGACAGCTGCGATTTTCTACCATTCTATCCTTTTTGGTGTCTTTAGTAACAGTAAAATAATCTAATAAAATGCAAACGAATGCGGTTTGTTTTGTTGTTCTTCTGTTTCCTTTAACACACAGCAGATCTACACAAATTCATGAAGCTTCACGGCGTCTCATGGGAGCTAGTGGCCTTATCCGCTCTCTCACACATCTGCTTATCCCTACTTTCCTTGTGAGGAAGCAGCTAATCTCTAACACACTTCTCCCCTCCGACTCACCAACGAGAGGTCGACTGGCAGTGTAGATTAATATGCTGTCTTCAAGCTTTCAAATTTTCTAAATCTTTAGGAAATGGCTTTGAATTCGATAATCAATGGTATATACAAAACCACAATTTATCATAAACGCTGTTTGCAATAAGCATTAATGCACAGCGGCTGGCTTACACAACCAATATTGATAACCAACAATGATGTGCAATCAGCCTCTTACTCCAGTCTGACAAGAGCTGCTGATGTCACCTTGCGCTTCATTTCCGCTGCAATGGTCGTGTAATATAATGTTGTGCTGTAGCGTCTTTCGTAGGATACCAGCATAGCACTCCAGAGGCCATCTTTCAACTCTGATTTCCAAGTCTAATCGCGTGCCACATATCATTTAAGAACTTGAAAGAATAGTACTGCTTCTTACACGTCACGATCACAAGCTGGCTTTCCAACGACTCGACTCAGAACCGTGGTACATATGATATCCCCCATGCAGCATTGCTTTTTTAAAATTATCTCGAGTTTGATCCCCTGCTATCTCATGTAGACGCAATGTTAAGAGTACAGACGTAGGACAAATTGTTTTTTGGAAATTGTTTGTCCATTCCGCTTAGACGCATAAGAGCGTATTTATCTGTGAGAAGCACTCGGTGCTTAAATCGTGTTTGTCCAGGAGATCATTATCAAACATTTATGTGATATACGAATGGAGAACGGAATCAGGTTGCTGGCAACAAGTACAAAACAACACTGTTGTGATTGTTTAGAATATCCATAAAAAATTTTCCAATGCATTAAACATGATATATTCGTTTGATTTGTGATATACGTGAATAATACTTTGATGGCCAAAAATGGATTAGATGAATGAGAATGTTGTCAGTATTGCAAAACGTGAAGCCAGTAACACGAATCATATAGAAAAAACACTCGGTGACCATCCATTGTGGCAATAACCGATGACTTCATTAAGCAGTGATGGGCATGATTGACATCACTAAGTAATTGCTCTATTAATTGTTCACATAAGGCTGCAATGTGTTACCTGCTGTTTCGCTTATGTGCAGGCAATGTGGTATGGTGTGAAAATCATATATTTACTGCTTAAACGCTGCAATTACCACCTAGGTTTGTTTTGTATTTCTTGTTGAAATCTACTTGCAGAACGTTACAAACGCCATTATATAGCCAGCAAGCGACTTTGAAGATATCATTTCCTAAAGCAGTTTGATGCTTTTTGCTGAATTGTACCACTAAAGACGTTTGAAGTCAAACAGTATCCCAAAGAGTCTGAAAAGTGTGCATTAAGATCGTTATAGACCAATCCCCTGCAACCAGCGCAGTTTACATCACGTCAATCGATTTGTATTGTGGCCATTGAGACTGAAAAAGAAGATTTAATCACATTGTAAAACGTGCCAATGATCCTCACCTGTGGCTCTGTCTAGTAGGCTTTGTGCTGTTATCGTCAGGATTTATTCAAAGGAATCAGCCTGAACAACGGCACAGTTAACATATCGGCCTTGACTGGAACAGTACATGATATGACTTGATAAACACAGTTGTGATGTCATGTTGCTATCGATATGAGCAAAGAGCCATTGCAGCCACTAACCATGGTCAGATAGGCATTTATGCCCTTGGTATTTCAAATGATGATAGCGCTGGTAGTGTAAGAATGAAAGCACAACTGGGTTGAAGCTCGTAAAAACCACCCAAGAATAAGACGGCTTCTTTTTATGCATTATCATTTTACGTAAATTCAGCATTAACACATTTCATACTGATTAAATAGCATGCCCACAAGCATATCAATATCAAACATCAACCCGATTCATAAAACACAGTGAGCGACGACTAATTCAAGTCAGGGGTGAGTTCAGTACAAAATGTTATTGGATTACATTGGTATTGGGTGATTGGGTGCATCACCTACGCGTCTTGCGAGCTGACATGGTGTGCTGGAATATAAAGCAATTACAAGAGAGATTGGCTGTTCGCCTCTTGTGACCAATAAGTGGTTAACATTAAAGGGCTTGGTGCTAACTTAATTGAGCCACTCTGAGGCCCAGTGAATACTGGGTTATCATTGGATATAGCTTAGGTATGTGTATTCATTGAACTCCCGGCATCGAAATCAGGAAATGGATGATCCATCATACCTTGTTTTGGAGTGGCTCAATTAAGTTAGGGCGTGTGCAGGAGAATGTGCGTCAAATTGGTCCCAAACGTGTTGAGATGGATAGTGAGGTTTACTCTAGATCGCATTGGATGAATAAATACTCAACTAAGTCCATGCAGACCTTTTAGTCATCAGCTAGAATGATGGAGAGATGTGTTAGGATTTGCATGGAGACAAACACAATCAACCAAAGCCCATTATGCGGGCGCAGATAGCAGACTATGTGTTGAGACAATGGCAATACATGACGTCAACCTGATGACATGATTATCTGATTACGTGTTGCTGATGACATACACTTGTTAAACTACTGCGAAACAAGGTTTAAGTAAGGGAATGTTCCTTTTTTCCCTATAACATTGTTGTCTTTTGTGGGATAGTGCGTTGCCGAATATTTTACAAATCCAGTAATAATGTCAAACCTAATCAAGTTATGAAGTTAAATAGAATATGTCAACATGTGTAGAGTAATATGTTAAATGGTAAGGCGCTTTGAGAATGTTGAGTTGTTGCCGTCGGACAATTTACTATCTTTAATAACAAAACATAAAACACATTTGTCAATAATTGTATTATTTTATGACCATTTAATGCCATATGTTAAACATCTTTTGTAATGTACCGATAAGTGAATAGAGAAATGCCTGAGACGCCAATAAGTGGCTATGACAAATGATAAGCATTATAGTACTGTAAATAGTACAATTGTTTATGCTTGGCTAATACAGCTGTTTGACAAATTCGTTTATGTGGACGTTATATGAGTTTACTAAGCTGATCTTATTGTTGGTCTTTAATGAATAGTTTGTGTATAAGTGTTTATGTAAATTTGACTCTTTTGATGTATGTCAGTCCGCAATCAATTGGCGAGAGCATAACATCCCATTTGGCGGAATAATTCAAACATCTGCATGTAATGATTCGGTATATTTGATACTTTTGTTAAGTATTCATTATTTCATCAAACATTTTATATAACTTCGATGATAGAACACTACGGCCAAATACTGCATATGATAGCATAGAGCAGTTGGTCTATCTGACTATCCCTTTACATATATGCCGATTCTGGGCAGATAAATCAAAAATTTTGATTACGATAGGCAAGATGTAAAGTCATATATTTGAGGTGAATCAGTTTGCATGCTTCGAGGGCAAAATCGCACACTAGGTAGATGTATGCGGAGGTCTTCTAGATGTCATTGTAATCATAAGGCGGTTAATTGTCATGATGATACAGTAATGCTGAACGTCATCTTGATTGTCCACAGGCAATAAAAAAATGCACCCCACCCCCTCGTCGGACGCCATTGTAGTTAAATTAAAACTGAAACAAGGAATGTGAGACCAGTTTTCCGGGCACACAAGGCTTACCAAGCTTAAAGCAAATATATTGATAAGAGCGATTGGCGGTACCCAGAAGCGCATCAATCATTAGGACCAACAGTGATACTGTCAGCTTGTGGGTAATAAAAATGACACAAGCAGGTCATTACTTAACATTTCATGGCGATAATAGCAGACCAACATTGTCTGCGAATTGCTTGCACTGAATATGGTAATTATCTAAGTAGCATAATTTCTCTGCACCAAATATTTTGGTTGTTGTATCAGCCAGAAAACGTAAGAAGTGACTTTGACTCACAAAACATTTATTACCAAATATGGTTGAATAGAATAGTAACGAATGAACAGCTAGTCGTTTGTCTGAATCTGAGATGAGCCATTAACTAGGAAAGATGAGGCAGATGTCCACCAAGTCGATGAATTCTCTAAATCCAGCCTACAACTTACAAGAAGTCAGGAGAATGTTTCCTAGGAAGTATTTCCGGCAAGAATTGGCTTGCTTTTGTCAAAAAGATATCGCGCCACACTCTTAAAACACATTTCCTTCTATTGTCGCGTATTGGCGTTAGCAGCTTAGACTTCACCTAATCTAAGGATGGTATGTTATTTGAATACAAAAGACTTGCGACGTTATACTATGAAGGGCGATGAGTACTTCGTGCAGATGTACGTTAATTATGTAAAGACTCGATGTATTGTGTATTGTGGCTTTAGTTGCGTTGCTTACTATTAATTATGACTGCTAATCTTTCCTGTATTACCTGCGATAAATGTAACTGAAGGAAAGTGCTAACGTTGGGATGACTTACTAACGTTGGAATGACACGATACACTTCGAAATGAATAACCGCGCACAATACGTTTTTGCAACATGAAAATGCAGTTTATATATTTTAACATTTATATACAAAGGCATCTTATAGAATCGATTTGCAGACGGAAGAGTTTATATAATTCATTTGCCTACTCCCTCTGTGTTAATGTTTACATCAGCCAAAAAACAAACACAGCAAACGTGTGACACATGCCTTCGATCCGCAGGCCACACACATACACACACACACACACACCACATATATATATATATATATATATATATATATATATATATATATATATATATATATATATATATATATATATATATATATATATATATATATATATATATATATATATATATATATATATATATATATATATATATATATATATATATATATATATATATATATATATATATATATATACGTAGCATTGTTATATATATGCTCATCTTTATGTTTATGTGTATCAATTTCCTGCTACCAGGACAAACCTTTGGACCTACGCGCTTGGCAACAAACATATGACAAGACCAGTAGCCGCGAAAATACAGCACAAAGCCAGGATATTTAACTAAACACGTAAGTGACACGGACGTTTTCTTTAGTTGGAAGGACTGGTGTTATTTCACTCAGGGCCATGACTTATGCGTATGAAATAAGTTGATATATATTCCCGCTAGGTTTAATACATACGTAAGTCACATTGTTTTTCCATGTGCTGTCAATGTAAATCGATTGCAGACGAGTGGCAATGTCTGACTGGTTCTCCAAAACAGGCGGATGATTTTGACACTGAAACATTCAAATCCTACATCAGCAAAACACGCCTGTGTTACAACGGTTGTCAATGAGCCATCCCTGGTCGTCAAACAGCTACCCAAACTATCAACAGAGGTAATTATGTAGGATGATCCTAATTTACCGAGAAACCATTCATAGAACTGATTACTAGCACCGTATTGCTGATGAGTGAATCAACCGAAATGTTACTCACTGTTGCAATTGAACCATGATTAAGCAGGTGTTTTTTAACAGGGCGCTTTGCTGATTTTATTTTTAATTTGTATCATGTATTATGCTCAGCCGAGATAATTCCTTTGTAACATTATAAAAATTTTTTTTTATCATGCTTAATGTAACATGAATAAATTATTTACAAACGCGCACTGTACTGTATTAACATCGTACTACTGTCATATTAACAACGTACTACTGTCGTATTAACATCGCACTACTGTCGTATTAACATCGTATTAACATCGTAGTATGCCGTATTAACGAAGAGCTATTGTCGTATTAACATCGCATTACTGTCTTAATAACATTGAACTACTGTCGTATTAACATCACACTACTGTCGTATCAACATCGTTCTACTGACGTTAACAACGCAGTACCGCCGTATTAACATCGCACTACTGTCGTATTAACATCGTACTGTCGTATTACATCGCACTACTACTATTAACATCGCACTACTGTCGTATTAACATCGCACTACTGTATTAACATCGCACTACTACTGTATTAACATCGCACTACTGTCGTATTAACATCGTACTACTGTTGTTTTAACATCTCACTACTGTCGTATTAACATCGCACTACTGTCGTATTAACATCCACTACTGTCGTATTTACATCGCAATACTGTCGTATTAACATCGCACTTCTGTCGTATTAATATCGCACTTATGTCACTGTCGTATTTGAACTGTCGTATTGAAATAACCTTTCCAAACATCGCACTACTGTCGTATTTCGTCGTATCGTATTACATCTCTACTACTGTCGTATTAACATTGCACTACTGTCGTATTAACAACGCACTACTGTCGTATTAACATCGCACTACAGCTATATTATCATTGCACTACTGTCGTATTAACATCGCACTACTGTCGTATTAACATCGCACTACTGTCGTATTAACATCGCACTACTGTCGTATTAATCGCACTATCGCACTACTGTCGTATTAACACTGTCGTATTAACACTACTACTGTCGCATTAACATCGCACTACTGTCGCATTAACATCGCACTACTGTCGTATTAACATCGCACTACTGTCGTATTAACATCGCACTACTGTCGTATTAACATCGCACTACTGTCGTATTAAGATCGTACTACTGTCGTATTAACATAGAACTACTGTCGTATTAACATCGTACTACTGTCGTATTAAACATCGTCATTAACATCTGTACTGTATTTAACATCGCACTACTGTCGTATTAAACTACTGTCACAACTACTGTCGTATTAACATCGCACTACTGTCGTATTAAACATCGTATTAACATCGCACTACTGTCGTATTAACATCGCACTACTCGTATTAACATTAACATCGTACTACTGTCGTATTAACATCGCACTACTGTCGTATTAACATCGCACTACTGTCGTATTAACATACGCACTACGTATTTATATCGCACTACTGTCGTTTTAACAGCGAACTACTGTAACATCGCACTACTGTCGTATTAACATGTCGTATTAACTACTGTCGTATTAACATCGTACTACTGTCGTATTAACATCGTACTACTGTCGTATTAACATCGCACTACTGTCGTATTAACATCGCACAACTGTCGTATTAACATCGCACAACTGTCGTTTTAACATCGCACTACTGTCGTATTAACATTACATTACGATATATATCGATAGGTGGAAATGCAACAGTGATGCTGCTTGAGTATCAGAAAACTCTACCTGCCAAACAAGATCAAAACTTTGCCGTTTACTTATCATAAAATTTCTGATTGCCCACTTTCTTGTGTCTTTCAGTTGTGTACATTATGATCGTTGAATGATGCAATTTTTGGAATTGTGACACCAAATAACACGCTTATAAATAAAAACGGTATTTTATCGGAACGCTTACACATTTTCTTGAGCACTAACGGATTAGTTATATGGTAGCATTAGCAATGTTCAATGCGATACAGCATGAGCGATCCACGAAAGTAAAATTAAGCACAATATGCGCGGAACCTGAAAACTCGGCCAATGGGGCAGAATGTCTAAATATCTTTCTATCTATTATTGCAGAAATAGTGAATCGATTAAACGGTCGTATTGCTAAGTCACAACAGCATAGAATCACTTCTTAAGAAGAGCAGCTTTGATCCTGAATAATAGAGAAATAATTACGAACCAATGTAGCAATCGGTGTGAACCTAGGATCAATCATTGTGCCTCACATCCCCTCTGGGCGATTTGATTAATCATGAGCTACATACGTACGCATGTACGGGTGGATGTATGTATGTTTGTATGAATTCATGTATGTTTTGGGTGTATAGGAATATATGCAAGTACGTCGTATGTATGTATGTATGTATGTATGTATGTATGTATGTATGTATGTATGTATGTATGTATGTATGTATGTATGTATGTATGTATGTATGTATGTATGTATGTATGTATGTATGTATGTATGTATGTATGTATGTATGTATGTATGTATGTATGTATGTATGTATGTATGTATGTATGTATGTATGTATGTATATGTATGTATGTATGTATGTATGTATGTATGTATGTATGTATGTATGTAGTTATGTATGTATGTATGTATGTATGCATGTATGTGTATGTATGTATGCATGTATGTATGTATGTATGTATGTATGTATGTATGTATGTATGTATGTATGTATGTATGTATGTATGTATGTATGTATGTATGTATGTATGTATGTATGTATGTATGTATGTATGTATGTATGTATGTATGTATGTATGTATGTATGTATGTATGTATGTATGTATGTATGTATGTATATATGTGTGTATGTGACAATGCCATATGAC
The DNA here is from genome assembly GCA_034190875.2 of Urechis unicinctus. Taxonomy (NCBI): domain Eukaryota; kingdom Metazoa; phylum Annelida; class Polychaeta; order Xenopneusta; family Urechidae; genus Urechis; species Urechis unicinctus. Next base: position 30,011,624 of record CM067350.1, on the reverse strand, counting down.
CTGTTACTTTGAACATCCTACTAATGTTAACAAGTCGTTGTGAAACAAAGTGCCAACCATAATAGCGAGAAACACTTCCAAGCGACTATTTAAATGACACAAGCGAGGCAATCTGCCAGACGTTTTCTTACTTTCATTTTCCCTTATGTGGTTCACGACTTGCTCTTCTTGGTTTGACGCAGGTGTTAATCGTACAAATAAGGTCAGTAAAGTGTCCTGTTATGAATTAAGATTTGGTGGGAATAATTAGTGAATTCGCGGCCCGTCGAAGGTCTCAGCAACAAATACCCCTAAACCTCGACCTACAATCAGCCAGTATGTTTATAACAGCGACCTAACACAAAGTCAATGACTGTCATTTATCTCAAGCTGCAAGTCCGGCTCATTTTAGACACTAATTTTCTGACATAGTCTATATTTTCCTACATTGGATTTTAGCCAAAGCCGGTTTCTTAGAAAAAGCGGCTATTCTAAGTCGTAGACTACATGGGCAAAGCAACTTTGCCACTGACAGCGTCCAAGACTTCTTTGTAATACATATTGTGTTACAAAATCAGATCGTTAACCATCAGGGACGAGGAAACTTGCCTAGTGGACTCAGCTTTAGTCCGGCCGAATGAACTGGCCGGTCCTGCATTGCGCCATGGTGGAATGGAATGAATCTTTTGATACACGCGTGATTACGATCACCTTTATTCCATTGTCCATCACTGATGATGGATTGAGTAATATATCAAACAAAAGTTGCCGAACAGGAATATTGATTTGTTTATGTTCAGTTCTCAAGAATAGATTATTCCCCCGAGCGCCTACTCCCCTATATCAGATGACTGATTCAGGGACTGAGCAGCACTTAATTTTCTATGAGCCAACAGACCGTGTGTGCCTTTTTGCTAAATCAAAGGGCTTTGTTGATATTTATAATTGACATTATGTGTGCTTAAGTTGAATGATGTAAATATCTTACCCTCTCAATAACCTAACCAATATCAAATCCCATATCATTTCAACTATTTCACTGGCCGCAACCCGTCAGTGGACCTCCCTTATTCCACTTCACACACTATTACAACATCCGTTCCATCTCTCCTTGCTCTCATGACACCTCATGGTTGACTACAGCTCGGATGACACATGATGGAATAGCGCTCTGATGATAACCTATTGTCGATACTTTTTCCTCTACACATTTATCGTCAATTGCCACTCTTTGTTACTTGACGCAAACTCAGCTAGCCGTCTCAATCGTATTCATAAAGAATATTAAGCCTCCTAGTGGTCCTAGGAAGCTGACTAAAGGTGGCAAGCTCAAACTTAAAAGTGGCGGTCCAACGGTAATATTTCCAGGGAAATGCTTTCATTGAGATGTAAAAGAACACGTATATTCTTAAAATGAACCAAAACATAATCAGACGTTCGTTATTTATGACACATATTATATTTTTGTCGGGATATTCGTCTACGCCGCAAGCTGTTTTCGTAAAAACGAAGCGGGGAATACTTCGCAAACAATCGGGTCGCATCGGATAGGGGGTTGTTACCAAATGAGCGAGTTAGCTTGCAGTGGAATTAGAATTAGGAATGGTTTGTGTGATGATCATAGCGGGTGGGAGTTTCTATATGAATAAAGCAATTATTCACAATTTGTCATGTTATAGTGAATGTTTTTTACCTTCACAATATGAACAACGGCGCCAAGATTCACATTTTGTATTATTGAATATAAGGAAAGCAGGCACTTAGCCTGCAAGTCTATGAATCCACTTCATGATAACATGGCAGATATTGAAAGTGCCCCCAAAGAATACTAACGACAAAGTTGTTTTGACGATAAAGTTTAATGCGTCAAAGTCACGTTATAGATGACACGCAGTGACCCAGTAACGCGCGAATTCCAACGGACTGTCAAACAAAAAAACTCAGTGAGGAGTGTTTATATTCATTGCGGAATTATAATGTTATGAGGGCAAGCACAGTTTATGGCATTATTTCCCACTAGTATGGATTAGCCGTGATTATATTGCTGATAATGAGTCCAACAGTAAGTGTGTAGACGTCTAAATCGTCTCCATAAGCGAGAATGGTTCATGGTGCCGCTGGCGTTGTGGTCATGTTCATGGATATCGATGCCGTTGCTCGGAGTGCTGTGGAATATGTCATTATTTGTAAGTGAAACTCATGACCAATAGCTAAACCATATATTTTACTCGGGGGGGGGCACTTGGCCTTATTCTGGATAGGGGTGTGCCGCGGGACCTCAAAACCCCGTACCCGTCGTACAAGGTCAAAATGGCCAAAAAGCATACCCCGTCGTACAAGGTATTATGCGAATGTATAACCCGTCGTACACATTGAACCTGAAAAACATACCCCGTCGTACAAGTATGAGGCCCAAAAACCCGTCGTACAAGTCGAGAGGCCCAAAAAACATACCCCGTCGCGCGGCACATATATACTACCTCTATACACTTAATACACCCCGGGATTTTACTTGACATCATATAATATTGTACAGTCTGATTGAATAAAGGTGAGTGATATCTTCATAAACAACCGGTTTTAAGGGTGTTTATTTTTGTTTTGATAAACGATAACGAGGGTGGACTATTTTGAAATAATCAGTTATTTCAATTCCTTCGTCTTAATCGATCATTCTTCAGCTGAGTTCGCTAATTTTGTGGATACACCTGAGTTTGCAGACTCAACTGAGCTCGCCGACTCAAGTTAAGACGATTTCAGTTAAGATTCGTTATGAATACGGCCCCAGGTCTTTTTAATTATGTGACCGCCAGTCGGCTGTTTTTATTCTTACCGATCATTACAAATTAGCGAATAATTTGTTATGTGTGTATTACCCACAGTATCCAAGATGGCGTCTGTAGAAGATGTAGACTGGCGAATCGGCCTTACACTGTGCTAGAGACAGCAGTACATGTTGGAAGGACAATACGGAAGTGACGTCACACTGCTGGTGGGGGACAGTCGCTATGACTCCTATATCTCACTGTTCTGATGTAGTAAAAGCTACCAGATGCGTTACTGTAACGAAAAACGGCGAGAAATCGGTGTCACTGTGTCTGTGATGTGGGTTGTGTGGGCGAGGGGAAGGGCCAACGAGAGTAGTAGGAGTATGTACCTCTTTACACACCGTTTTTTGATAGGGGATGGCGTGAGGACCCTTTGGGGTCCTTAATGGAGGCGTGGATTTTTGCTGTCGGATTGAGCAATTTATTTTTCGCTGACGGATTCCGTGTGCGATTTTTCGTGACGTCATTTTCGACGGCGCTATTTTTGGTTGGTGTTGTGCGCTATTTTTGGTTGGTGTTGTCAGTTGTTTAGTGAAAAATTTCACGAAGTGTTGAAGATATGATAATGATGACTTAATGAGGGGTCTTTGAAAGAAGTTTGTAAGTAACCATTAATTTCCTCTATCCTGGTCATGAGGTATTTTCCAAGCGGTGGTGTTGTTGGTAGATTTTCAGGTGAATGAAAATTAATAGCATGGCAGTATTCAATTACAGATGAGTGAAAATTACAGGAGACTTGTCATCATATACTGAATACATTTTACTTTGAAGGAAATGTGTTCTAACTCTCATTGAGAATTTAACTTGCAGGTGGGTAAAAACTTGGCAATGATATTTCGCAAATTGGGGTGAAGATATGGGTTACAAATAGCGGATGGTGGATTTACTTCAAAATAGTTTTTATCTGAAACATTTCCCGACCAATAATCATGGAACATATATACAGAAATCATTTTATCTCCACGGAGCGTGAAAAATCGAAATTTTACCATTTGAACTATCCCGAACTAGTCGCAAAGACTAACCTGGATTTGGAAGAACAATGGGGTATGCACAAAAAAAGTTTATTACAGACAGTTCAACTTCACAGTAGGAGTCACAGGGGAGTATCCCGGATACCTCTCGGCCCCCACCAAGTGGGTTAAAGTGATTACGAAGCAGGGGTGCCTCGTAACTGCTTACCCTTTGCTATGAGTATTCGCTTTAAACACGCTACATCGTAGTATAGATTCGTTGACTTTTGTATATGTTGTAAGTATAAATTTCTTTGTGTGCAGACTGAACCCAAGCATCTACTTCAAGACTACCGTGAGTACCAAAAAATGTTTAAGATTCTCTTGAAGTTGTTTTTTTTTGCTTATTCTTAGAGATTAAAATATATTAGGAATAAACATAAATAAATGTTATACTGGTGTTTGTGTTATTAATCTCACTTGCCGAATCTGTGGTATAATTACACAATTGGGTAATGTGATTTACTGATCATCGAATTCACGATGCCCTTCTATGGTAATGGCTCGTGAGTCATTGTGAGCTGCGTGGTGAAAGCGCTTAAGATTACTCAAGCGTATATCAACTCTGGGTGATTTCACAATCTCCTCAGATATAGTGAAAGCGCTTAAGATTACTCAAGCGTGTATCAACTCTGGATGATTTCACAATCTCCTCAGATATTGCACCATCATTTGCTGACCTTTGCTAAATTAAGTAATACCTCATGTCAATACATTGGGGGTGTATATAAACTCGAGAGCATGGTCTCAGTTGATCATTTACCATGGCTGGCAAACGACAACTGGAAGCTTTCAATGAGGCGAGCAAACGCGGTAGACTGATGAGCGATACAGACTTGTTAAAAGCGGTGGAACAAACTGAGATGGAGCAAGTGAAACCGCTATACACTAGTTACTTTGCGCAGTATTTGATAGTGGTATAGAGTAAAGATGTGGTATTTATGAAAAACATTTTCATGAAATGTCACATGGAGTGGGGGATGAACTGTTTATTGGACTGTGGATATGAAATGGCTGCTGTCACAGAAACTTTGAAATAGGTAGAAGCTGGAGACGAGAGTTATGTTGAGGTATTAATTGGCATAGATGTGACGTTGAATGTACGATATCAGACCCTATGGTGCTGATCAAGAAGAGTCACGTGACAATGCGATTAGACGGTTACGCGTGGCATATGCTTGTAGAAGTATGGGACGAATTAAAACAGCTTTATGGAACCCACGTGGATAGAGCGAAATTGATGAGGGAATATCTGATGGTGGTGTACACAGACACGCATGTCGGCTTAATAGAAACCCTAAAACAGAAAAATCCAATCGATGTCAGTTAGACAACCCGAGTCAGCTACGGCATGATCTTTGTTTGATGGCTGCATCTGAGGAACAAGTTGGGATGTGTATGGCGGACGCCCTCGAACGTGTTGATGAACTGTATGTGACAAGATTATGGGAATTGAGTATAGCTTTAATTGACCGTCGCCCCAAATGGTTGTGTGTGGACTATAGAAAATATTGGTTAGATTCGTTGAAATCAGAAATTGAAATAGGTGTAATTAACAGATTGTGTAATAAATTAGTGAAAATAGAGGACGTTGTTTTTATTTGGGATGTATGTTATAAAGAGTTAAAATTTGATGGGTGGTCATTTATGACTAAGATAGCATCAACAGTGACATCAACATGACAGATGCGTATAGCAGGTGGTCTGTATACACAACTTACTCAAGAACTGAGCGACAATAGGATCTATAGACAAATTGGTCAACAGAGCTTGATGGAGCGATGTTACGATTTAGACACGGATCTTAGTAAAGCGATCGAAGCTAGAGAGCGACAATAGGATCTATAGACAAATTGGTATAAATCAACAGAGCTTGATGGAGCGAGATTACGATTTAGACGCAGCTCTTAGTAAAGCGATCGAAGCTATAGAGTGTTTAATGGATCGTCAGATAACCACATTCATGTCTGAAGATGAGGTGGATTAAAGTAATTATAAATATCAGTTAACAACAAGTTTACTGTCAGTAAAGGTTGAATCTTTAAAGTGACGACATGGATACTTGTGTAGAATTTGACGAATGTCAGAGAGTCGCTGAGGCCCAATAACCATATAGACCCAAGTCTCAAGGTGAACAAAGAACCTCTGGGGCTAAGGCGTTGTCCTCTGTGACGAATGCAAATTTGACGCAGCACTTGAAATATCACTGTAAATATAAGCTCTACATTCACAATCGAAAATTAAGAAAAACAGCAGACACAACTAAGCAGAGGAAGGTTGCCCCCGACGTGATCGGAAGGCTTAACTTCCTTGAAACTAAAAAAAACTCACAACCCCGGTGTGTGTGCGATACCATGTGATTTACCGGGTCTGAAATTAATTCGTCATGTGATCATGAAAAACCCCTTACATCACCTCGATCAGGGGTGCAAATAAGCTAACACGAACATATTTTTGTTTCATTCAGGATGGCGGAGGAGAACGGAAAGGAGTGTGATTACGTTGATAGACCAGTCGACGTCGGGGTAGATTTCAAATCACACAGTGGTTTAATAACCCAGAACATATGGAAGTCACGCTTTGTGATGATGCGATTGGCCGAGTGCAAGTCCCACTCCCCTGGATTGAAATTACTCGTGGAAGCGTGACCATGCGCTTTGATAGTTTCAATTGGTGGAGCTAATAAAACCTAACGAAGAATTAAGAGAGTGCTGCCAAAAGACAGGTGATCTAGGATCGTCTGATGGGTGGTATATGATAATAAGCCTTTACACGAGTTTAATGAAACTGATAACTATCCAAGAACCATGCGACGACTGTGGAACGGGAGTTTGTGAAGCAGAGAACCAACAGAAAATGTATTCACACTGCGTAGGATGAGCCTTGAATAAGGTGGACGAAAATCATGTAACTTTATCAGGGAGAAACAATAACTCATAGTCTGAAATTTTGTCCTCGATTTAATTTGATGGATGAGGTTCAACAGTGATACACTAAGCGTAGACCAAAACAAAATTTACCGGGAATCGTCGATCACACGCTAATGAGTTGACGAATCTCGCAACACAGTTAGTTTATACCTTGAGCTCGCATACGGACGATTGGGGGTTTCTTTCTCGGTAAACTGAGTGCGCGTTCTCAGGAATTGCCGATCGATCTTAATATGCTTCGTTTCAGCCCCCCAAAAAATAGAATATAAAATACCACTTGCCCCGTCGGGCAAGTTAGATGACAGCTTCACTTGCCTGACGACTTTACCTACTTGCCAGGGAAAATCGGGCAATCGTTGATGTTTTTCCCTGCTTTATTATGGCTCGTTTTGTGTGAGCAACACAATTTGACTGAACTATGCCTTTGGCTCTCTAGAAAATATCGGCGTAACATATGAGGTTTTTGTGTGACCGTCGAACACTGGTCTTAAGTCTTAATGGGGGAACCGTATGACTGTGAATATAACCGAATTATTAGGCGCATGAATATACATGATTGGTGATTTAATAAAAGTGATGATATACTTAAGTTGAATTTCTTTTTGAGTTCTACTTATCATGACACCCAACGCATAACACTCAGCACCTATCTATAAAAAGAGCGGGGAACTGTGAATGATGACTTAGTATGAGAATGGATCGAGCCTTAAAACACCCCTTTACTTGTGTGATGGCCGGTCCGACCGGATGTGGAAAAACTTACTTTGTGAGTGAGTTAATTAAAGGTAGTCACATTGAGCCACCACCTGACCGAATCAGGTGGTGTTTCGGAGAGTGGCAAACAGTGAATACTCAATAACCTCATGTAGAATTTGTAGAGGGGTTAAATTTTGAGATAGACCGTCAACAAAGAAGCTTTGTTGATCATAGATGATTTGATGCAAGAAACTGACGAACGCGTCACTCAAAGTATAATCTTACAACCAGATTTTAACAAAACACTGCAAGTATTACCGCCAGCACAGAACCCGACACCTCTCACAGCTTTAGCTAATCCCCCCCTTCCCTCACACCCAAATAAGAAGATGGGTCTATCGGGGAAGTTGTAGAAACCATCCCTAATAAATTTCAGAAAATAGAGCGTTTGCTATTAGAACCGAGGCCTGGGTTTGAATGAACGAGGGGAATTAACGATTGAAAAAAAACCCGTGGGACTAACGTCGCGGATTTAGTTAACGATGTGTTGAGACGACGTAAACACTTTGAACCACATGGTTGCTGAAGCGTTGCCATTCCCCAAGATTTAGCATGTCACCCAGATCGATGGAAATATATCCGGCAGGGTGCGACGCGAATAAATAAAAGATCTGGTGAGGATAAGGCTGTGGCACAAGGTTTGGAATACAACGCGTCTTAGAAGGGGGGATTGATCATCAATGGCAAGCAGATTTAGTGGACTAGCCTGCTTAGCCAAACAGAATCCATACACAAAATTTCTCTTCACCTATATCGATGTATTCTCGAAATATGCGTGGCTGATACCACTACAAAATAAAACGGGAGACAGTTTGATTCGAGCCTTCGAGAGTACACTAAAACATGGGTGGAAGCCCTTGTGTTTACAGACCGATAAGGGTGGAGAATTTATCAACCGTAAATTTCCGACATTTCTTAAGCAACAGGGGATTTGCTGTATCACCATCCACAACAAAGAAACCAAAGCTAGTCTAGTCAAGTGGTTTAATGTACGTTAAAAACTAAAATGTGGTGTTATTTTACCAAACACAACACAAGTGTTTATCTACCGGTTCTGGCTTCGTTGGTGAAAGGGTACAACCTCAGCTATCTTCGCAGCTTGAGCATCAAGCGCATCCCGATATTTGTCTCGTTGCGTAATCAAGAAGACACGTGGATGACACAATATGGGGTTAAACGACCTCAGTATAACATCGGGGATCGTGTCCGTATCAGTCAAGCATAGGGTAAATTTTAAAAAGGTTACACTTCCAATTGGAGCGAGGAGTTGTTTTGGGTGGAGAGCGTTCACTTAAACTCCCCTAATGTGTATACAATAAAGGATGATAATAACGAAGTATTAGAGGGAACCTTTTACGCGGAAGAATTACAGAAAGTGAATGACAAAGCATGGTATCGGGTGGAAAAAATTATCAAAGAACGTAAACGGAAATGACAAAAACAATATTTTGTCAAGTGGTTTGGATAACCTGCCAGTTTTAATAGTTGGGTCAGTGGTGTGCAGCTGTAAACAAACTGAGACTGAGAACAAAAGCGTCATTAGGATGGAAGATCAGAGAAGTGATCAGGTGTGGACCATATTTGGTCAGGATATTCCGAAAGCCGAAATCGTGTTTCACGCAAATCCTTATTTTATATACCGTAATTATCGTCAGCATCCACAATCTATCGGCGGGTTAAGGAGTAATTTGTAGACAGCTCTGTTAAGCAGTAGCTTAGGGTACATTCTTCCCAATCCCACTTTGAAACATAAAGTGACGTCATGAGTTTCATTCTAAACCTACCTTCAAACAGTCCAATGAATTATCACCCAAACAGCACGTTGACACGTTACTTTACTCAATTGCCTAAACCCATACAATTATCAGGTAGTTGGGAAGTGGGACTAGCGGAAATTCGGAACCCTGTTTCCAGGTACAACATCGGGGAGAACAAGGGTTTTGTCATAGTGGATAAGCGAGCTGGGTAACATCGATAGACAGACCCATAGAAAGGGATCCTTTGGTCGAGTTCTTGGTCGTTCACCCGACCCCCGGTTCCTACAGTGCTGATATATTGATAGACACGCTCAATATGAGCATTCGCAAATCGCATCTCAGAGGCGTTGTTCGATTTCAACTCAATTCCTACTCACAGACGGTGGGTGTAAAAATAACTGATCCCAAACTTCAAGTTGTCATGATTGAAGGTCTTTGTCAAATATTGAGGTGTGAGGAATGTCTTTCGCTTTACGATTCTCAAACTGAATACAAGACTAATGTATTTTGCGGTTTTACGCACTGTGCGTCTATTGTAGTATAATTGAATCACAAGTGGTCGGTGACACGATGGCCCCGTTGTTACGCACAGTTCCCGTGGAGGTTAGTGGGGATGTGCTGCCAATTTGGGTGGGTTTTTGGCATTTTGGTATACAAATGGGTTGTTATTTCTTGAACACAGGTATAGCAATGGGTCGGTTTTTTTGGCAATAACCTTGGTATACCAATAGGTACGTATTTTTGACAGCGAGTATAGCAATGAATATTTGTTTTTTGATGGGTATCCAATATGATGCTCAATATTGGGTGTTTGAACCTGGGTCAATTGTGGCCAGCCCTATCAGTCAGCGTGGTTGCGCTGTTTCAAAGACAAGTTTTATGGCATGATAAGCAAACAGAAAGGTCAGGTCCGTACATTCTCCAACCACTGTTTCCTGCAATATCGTCTACCTCATGAGCCGGACGTCCTGGGGCGCTTGTTGGTAGCCTGCAGGCCCGAGTCACACATCTGTTTATTTAGAGGCCGCTATTTAATAAACTGCCTTGCCGTTACGAATCAGAGCATCGTTGGGACTGACCATGGTATCAGCAAAGTTTTGGGTTTTTTTTTTTTGCAGTTGCAAAGCATAATAAACGCACTTTTTCATTCTTAATCATTGGTCTGGTATACGGATGGGTCCCTTGTAGCTCCTCGGGGTGGTCTAGATATGATTCGGGATCATTAATTTTGGTACATGTAATGGTGACCATTTTAAAAAATTTGTATATGAATGGGCCTGTTTTTCTGAGGAATTGGTATGTAAATGGTTCCCTTTTCTCACTATGGCTTGGTATAGATATGGTCCGGTTTTTGTTTCCCATGGCGGCTCACCCCTACCCTTTTCCAAGGAGAAAACCCTAACTAACCCCCCATCGAGGTTTGTACGTACTTTATGTCTATTTTAATCTCATTGAAGCTCAGGTATTAGGAGACACGGAGTTTCTGATTATTCCAATCGATCACAATCGTCACGGGCAGTTGATCAACCTCACATATAAAAAGATATTTTATTACCCGATAGCCTCCAAGACTTTTTCTACTATAGAAATTGATATAACAGATGACACGGGTCACCCATTCCATTCGAATCTGGTAGAGTGACAGTGACGTTACATTTCCGTAAAACCAAGAAAGATGTATTTTGAAAACAATGACTGATATTTACACCCCTTATTATCTAAACCAAATGGGTGGTGGGCTTCCAGTGTTTTTCGGTGCAAGGAGTCAACGTGGCCATGGTCTTGGGAGTGTGGTAGGGGGTCTGGCTAAAATTGCTGGTTCAAAAAGTTTTACCTATCGGTAAGAAACATGCCTTGAAAACAGGAGCGAGGGTGGTTGGGAGAGAATTCTCTAAAACAATCGGCTAAGAAACGAATGTTACAAACCGGAGAGGAAGAGTTCGATCAAATAGTAAAACCCAAACAACAGCGTCACCAACCAGCGGTCTCTATAAAACGGCCCATACGAGGTAGGTGCGGTAGTTCACATCGTCGACGTGGAACAACTCGGAGGTTGTCAAAGGATATTTTCGGTTAGATTCATGGCACTGGTACACTCCCAATCTTGTCCCTGCGTCAAAAGTGAATTAGACCTGTTTTTGATTCCCCCAACTCAAAGCAGTGTCGATCATGGATCGTGGATCGAATTCCACTCCGTAGCTGCTTTAGGGTTTGGGTCCAGTCGAATTCCACATCAGGGGTTCGGGTGATGATTATATCGATCTGAACGACATGTATTTACAAGTGAATGCCAAAGTGCTGAAAAAGGATAGGGTGGTTTAGGAGACTGATAGTTCTGTAGCACTCGTTAAACCTCTGGTTACACTCACTCTTTTCCCAAGTAGATGTCTCTCTCAAGAGAAACTCGTTTCTTGTCCGCCGACACCTATCCGTATCAAGCTTATATGGAAACGCTATTGAGCTATGGTTCAGAAGCCAAAAACTCCGGGAGCTATTGTGATCAATCAGGAAAATTTATTTTTGGGACTGTTACCCAAACGAATTGTAGTCTGAAGTGTTGATAACGGTGATTACACTCAGAACCCCTTCAACTTTAACCATAACAACCTCACATTTTTAGCTCTGTACATTGACGGGCAACAAGTACCTGCTAATCCCTTACAACCAAATTTCAATCACCATATATACACCCGCATATATACACCCGCAGTTATGCTAATTTATTCATTAGCACCAGACAACTCTATCAAGATGAAGGCAATGGCATAAGTTGGAGAGATTATCCCAATGGCTATACACTATTCGCTTTTGATCTGACCCCCGACCTTGCTGATAGTGGCACTCATTTTATTTTGTTGAAACAAGGAAACGTGCGTTTGGAAATGCGCTTTGTTACGCCCTAAAACGTACCATTAATGTCATTGCATACACAAAATTTGAAAATATGATTCAAACTGACCGGAACTGTAACGTTCAGTTTGATTAAGCTGCCTTACAATGGATACAAGGCAATTACACGAGCTCTTACAAAAAGACGCTTTCACTCAAGCTACTGTGCGCGAAGTGTTTACGCGGCATAAATTACCCTGCCATGTAAATTACCCCAGCGGTTTTTTTTTGTAAAACCGATCCCGCTTCGAAACAAGGGAGCACTGGGTCGCTATTTTCATTGATCATAATGAAAGAGGCGAATATTTTTATTCTTATGGACTGCCTCCTATACATAACGTATTTGCGAAGTACTTGGACAAGCACTGTGTGAGCTGGACTTATAATTCTAAGAAATTACAAGACTTAAAATTCCAGTACTTGTGGACTTTATTGTTTGTATTTCTTAAAGAGACGATATCGTGGAACAAGTTTGAAGCGATTGGTGGATGTATTTACCGACGATTATTCAACCAACGATAAGCTGGTGACATGTTTAATTCAAGGCAAATAAACAGCGCGTTGTTGAAAATATACGATGGGTGTTTTTATTCTTAGTTTCTTACACATCATTTAAACATCCATTTCTGACATAGCGCACATCCATTGATTACATAATACCTTAGCTTCAATTTATTACATAATAACGCATATCAATTTATTAAATAGCATAATAACTTATCACTCACCTAATGGTATAGTGCTTACACCACTTGCACTCACCATTCTTTTGGGCTAAAAACAACTTAATCCATCTCTAATTTGCGTATACGAATACATTGTGTTGTTGCTAACGCGAAAGCCACGGTTCACGGCGCAACCGGATTTTCGTTCTCTCAGCACATTCACATATTTCTCCTTGTTCAGTTCATTTTGACGTTTATTGAGTCCTGTACACAAGGCTGTATCGTATTTCCATAACAGTAATAAGTTTTACTACACAGTCCAATAAAACCATCTCCACTCCACTCCTCTTTAAATAACCCCAGGGTACTTTTATCATATTTTTGGCGGGTCACACAGCACGGTTGAGGTACCCACAGGGTACCATTCTTTTAACACTGTATAAAGTTGTTGGTGTGATCATCGCACGCTATAGCTGGCAAACACTGAGGGTAATCTCTGTAAAATTGTTATTTAATGCTGCATTAAGTGAAATTTGTTAGATGTGCACTACTAAGGGCAATATAACTACTATCAGTGTCCATCTGTACATATGCAAAATACGATCTCGCGATATACATATCAATAAAATCATAGTGAAATTCAATCAATCTTAATTTTGCCTATTGATAAACAAAATAGCCAGTTTGTTGGGGTAAGTTGAGATTGATGGTGGTTTTGGCCATGTCGATATCAAACAAGTTGGGGGTTAATTCGTTCATGGCTCAGAATCTTTTGTCGTTGATCAATTTTCGACCCTCTCGATGGTCGACGTATCTAACATTACGGTGTTTAGTTTTTTCCGTGACGCATTTACCTTCAAACATGTACAAACGCATAAGCACTTGAGGGGTATTTTTTCAAATAACAAATTTGAAATAAATTTGAAAATAACAATTTGAAAATGATACATTTTAGTATATTTACCATATGCCGAATTACCAAGTAGCTTAAAAGATTCGGCTATAACGGTCTGACTCGGGTCGACATCATCCCCACGTCTACACACACACACAAGAACATTATCAAAAAATACAACGCTTAAAAGAGTATAACATATAACTTCATTCGTGTATTCGTACATACCTGGCGTCTCATACGGTTCCTATATCTCCATTGATATACTGTCCTGTTTAGATTTTGCATGCTATTAGTTATTTGGCCCAGATAATGCACTGTCTAAACTACTCGTATGTTTTATAAAGTCAGCAGTTCAGTTTCGCTATCAGTTTCTCGTATTCAATGGCTCAAATGTCAACCATTGGTAAACACACTGGTTTCTGTGACAAGATTTAGCAAATTCTTGGTGAGTATACTCGGTCATAATTTTATAGTATAGTAGCTCAATCTCTTTTGATCAAACTGTGATCGATAGCTGTTGTCATTTCTGCTTGACGCACAACCATTGTCAGTCACTTGGCCGCTATCAAAGATCGAGGTAATCACATCGGACAGGGACGTTGATAATTAACTGCGATTATTTCTCAACACCAAACCACAATCCCTAGTGTGCGGAGAAGATGGCGCCTCGCGTGGGGGTTCGTGAGGACAGAATAACTCCACCCTTTCTTTTCCATGAAGCACGCTTTTGCCCTGTTTGGTCTAATATTTCACGATGGGTCGCAGCACACTTCGTGCATTCACTTCCCGGACAAACCCCTGAAAATTTAACTTGGTATGATTATTTTCCACATTCGCCGCCTTTAAATTGGTTGAGCCTTCTTGTGATTGTTCATACAGTAACAAGTAGAAGACCGATCCCACGTCTGTCGTCTACCGGAAGTGTGGAAAATGGAGGATGAAAGAAAAAAGGAGGAAGGAGTCAAAATGTCACTCATTCCAAACGACAGCGCCGGTACGATTTTGTTCATATTAACGACGTCAGTAGCATAAACAATAAAGGGGGCCAGGAACAGTACTAGTATAGGAAATAGCGGTTTCAGCCCATCCCTCCAAATAGAGACCCAACCCACCAACGATAAGGAATCCCCACTTCAGAGCATAATTAACCCACTTCAACTATTCTTTTCGGGTCATAATGTCTCAATAGCTGCCAATAGCTGGCCAAGGATTAAAGCTGCTACCTTATCAGTAGGCTGTGAGTCGCAGGGGAAGGGGCAGCCATGAGTCACAACGAAATCGCAGGGGAACCACCATTACCTATACTACTAAAGCTGTGACCCTCTCAGCAGGCCATGAGTCGCAGGGTTAGGTCAGCCATGAGTTACTGGGGTAGGGACCCACGACCACATGGGGGTAGGTGGAGAGGGAGCCGCTACCATGTATACTACCAACCTCCAAGGTCTTTATCTATAGAGGTCCTTAAGCGTAAACATTCCGGAGCCAAGTCTACCCGTGTAAGTTCACGCAGCTGAGGTTCTGTATAAACTGGGCAACCTTAGCGTCGTTCTTCTCGATTAAGTTGGGATCGGGACGAGCGGTTATCAATCTCATCGTAAAGAACTTCCAACAGTAGAAAGCCCCCGTCGGTCTCTCTGTGGTCCCACTCGGTCTTCCCAGCCAAGGACCGTGATGCTCCTTTCGCCGTCTTCAAGCCTCTCCACCCCCGCCCACCCCCAAGCCACCGTCTCCTTATACTTCTTCCGATCCTTGTGATACACCTGGTTATACACCTCAGCCCTCCCCAGGTCCTCAAAGGAGCACAACCTGAAAACGCAGTCGACAAACACCCCAATGGTCGCCACAGGACTATGGTGCAGCCCCAACAGAACCTGAGGCTTATACATGTTCGGAATCACCCTCCCAGGAATCCGAGTGTTGGGGCACTTTATCTCGTGCAGCACAACCTCCTCAGGATGCCCCAGACAGACAACATCCAACGCTTTTATTGACATCTTGTAAATTGAAGAACAACACCAATAGGAAGGTCGTGATTGTTCAATATACGTCCCTTATTATCCTTTATCTGAACCTTCAACTCATTCACAGCTCCGACAGTAACACGTTTTGACACAGGATTAGCAGAGTTAATGGTTATGATATCACCGAAAGAGCAGCCCCCACAACCCACAACTTCAAGAAGCGTAGTGGGCGCACTATCAAGCATGTTGTGCGTGGTACTGACTTGATCGAGGTGGACATAAAGTGGGTTAAAGATGCTAAAGTTCACGGGCCAGACGCCTTTGTAAAAACCTGAAGGAATCCATCCTCTACCCAGACCGGCATCAAGACCTAATATTATTAACACACCGTCACATCATAAAGACCCAGAAGGAGGAACTGAGAGGGTAACAATCACAGTCCGACAAACAATTCAAGTCGTTCACATTGGTGGTACATCCACAGCAAAGTTTCCTGATCTATTCAGTAACTATAAGGTGCCGCCGGTAACAGCGGACAAAGTAGTAAAAGACTGGTTGACAAATCCAATGCAGTTTTGGCAGAACCAGTTAAACTTTGCAGTGTGATGTGCAAGAGCCGGCTGCGGCGTGTCATCCCACGACCACCTCGAGGCTGGGATTCCACTCGTGAAAGCTCTCTACACCTTTCACCTTTATTACACAGTGCGTCGCCTATTGGCAGAACTGCAAGCGCCTCTACCTCAGGATCATGCCAATGACCCTTATAACAATACATATGACAAGAGGACACATGAGAGACTATGCACTAACTTTGGTGTTCAACCAAACACAGACTGGCGCCAGAAGGCAACCGTAGTTAATAGTGGCCTTGGTATCTTATATGCACATGATGCGTATGGTTACGGGAGTGTCGTCAAAGTTGCTGGTCGAAACGTTCGTTATGACCCTACACGGATGGCCTTTGAGGCGGAAAAGGATACAAAGCCAGGTTTTCCCCACGCGAGTAACCTTTGGTTTGCTACGTAGTTAGTCACGGAGTATCAGGAGGATAACTCCCTCCACCGCCACAGCTGCGGCCCATGCATGTTCTGCCATCCAACCAGACACCTTTGCAGCTGACTTAAGCAGCCATGATACGATTAAGCCAATGATTCCTGGAAGGGCAGCTGCTGCCTTACCAGCTAGGCCCTTCAGGACGCTTGCCATGGAGTTCAGCTGTTTTTTAATCCATTCCTTTAAACCGGGCTTATCAGCTGGTGTCAGCGTTGCTGCCGGGGTTGGACTAGTGCTCCCTCCGCCCGTCAAAGCAACTAACAGGGTCAAGATTGCCAATCAAATCGCAGTGAGTATGGAGTACGTACACGCTCAGCTAGCGTTGTGTCCTCGTTAAGAAGTCTGTTGATCGTTTCCCTGATGCGGTTCATTTGGTTTCACAGACGTTCACGGTTTACAGAGGCAGCCTCAACACGGACACGCCGCAGGTCCTTCAGCTCTGCAAGCTCATTTGCTTGCAATTTCCATGCTGGATCTCCTTCCCTCCCTGCCTCCTCCAGGCTTGCCATTTTAGCTTTCTGCCGGTCTATATCCCTTTCTATCTCAGTTATCTTAGCTAGGTTGTTGACCAGCTCACCCCTCTGGGTCTGCAGCTGCCTTGTCAAGCCCTATAAGCTCTCTGAGTGGTAGTTAGTGTACCTAGGTCTTGGATGGTGTTATGAACATCCTCTATGAAGCTTGTTTCTTCCACACCACCTTGCTCTGTCACGGCTTCAGGGCCGCTCATTTCTAAATTCTCTGCGGCTTTAGCAGCTGCTTGGTCAACGCCTTGGAAGGCTTTTGCTGCCTTTCGTGACACCGCTTGTGAGGACCACTCAGTAAACCCCAAACCATTACTGACAGCCTTATGCCCCCCTCTAGATCTAGTTATTGTTCCAAGTGAAAGCGGTTTTTGGTACGAGAATTTGTAATACTTAAGTCAGGGTAGTCCTTCAAGTGAACTGTCCTCTAACTAGTTCAAACTTTGTATAATCGCGGCAGAGGTTTGGTATGTGGCCTTTTTCAGCCAATGCATCGTAATAATCATTGACAGCGCCTATAATGTGTCAGCCTTCCGGTGGTATAGACCGATCCATCCCAATGTCCCCTTTTGTAACAGGTGGGAGAGTGGCTGGGGGTCCTGCCAATCCTCCTCCACTGGGTCGTCAAATGCTGGGTTATCAAACTCCGTGTTTGTGTGTTAAAGATATAAGTGTAATTAAGAATTCAACACGACGAGTACTTACGGACGCAAACTAAACCCACACCGCCGAATATGCGAACCGCTCGGGGTAAAGGGCGTGGGACAGTCTGTAGTCGTTACAAACAATCCAAGCACTATTGACCAGAACCAACAACTGCTGCTTCACTTCCCCAATCTAGGCGCAGACGACGTCATTTTTCCAGGGACAGCACGGCTGGCTTTTACAATCACGCTGACCTCGACTGATCTTAACCGCAGCATTGTGCAAAACCTGGGCCGCGCCGTGGTCATGAAATTGACAATCAAGATTTCTGGCAATGAGGTCATGTCTATTGATGACGGCGATGTTACCATGACTTGTGGCGGACTGCACAGGAGAGACAGGGCCTCCAGTATCAGGGCCTTGACATATCAGATGACAGAAATAAAACTAAGATACGAATGGAGACAGGAGACCGAGAAAGAGGACCTGGCCATAGCCAATGTGTATGGTAACAGGTTCTACGTTCCGCTTGACTTTGAACTCCTCGAGAGTCACATGCCATTCTACCAGAGTGCGCTTAATGACAGATTGGAGTACGAGATCACGTTCAACGACTACAACCGCGTAATTCACGCAACAGGCGACACCGCTGCCAGCTACAAAAGTGATGGCATCTAGCTGGAGTATGACATGGTTACCCAAATAGAGTTGCGCCGCATGATACGCACCCAGTACACAGGTCGGCTCTCGATTCTGTATGACCGTGTTCTTCGTCACAGGAAGCTTGTATACAATAAAAGAACATGTGGAACATCAACCTGAACGTGCCTGCTCGCAGCATGAAGGGCATTCTACTGCTCTTTGAAGACCCAGAGGGTGCCTCATACGCCAAGAAGACAGAGTCGTTCTACAACCCAAAGATTACAAAAGTTGAGGTGACCATTGAGGGCATCCCCAACCAACTCTATGCCCAGGGCATGCGTGGCTACCAGCAGTGGGATGAGGTATAAAAAGGCCTTTGCAGCAACGAGTAAACGAGACCCCAATGAAGCAATAGCTGCAAAAGAATTGGCATTGTCGGATGTGTCCTGAGGAGAGTACATAACCACCAAGTATGCTCTGTGGCTCGACTTAAGGACGAGTGATGACGACCAGCTGCACGGTAGTGGCAGGGCCGTGGAGAATGCATCTGAGGGTGTCACCATTCAGATCACAAAAAAGGCAGAGGCAGCCGGTGCATTGAACGCTTATGTGTATATTGTAACGGATGCACAGCTTAACATTTAAGATGGCAGGTTCGTCAGTGCAGTCTACTAACAAGGTTTTGATAAAACCGAAAACTGAGTTTACATTTCCAGATGGTCCCTGTTCGGCAATTGTTTGTGGGCAGACAAGGATGTGGGAAAACCGCATTCATCCTCGACCTACTTGAAGGGCCCTTCTTTGGTGACTTCGAGCATATTGTAATCCTCTGCCCTACCATACGTTTCAACGAGGCCTATCAGATGCGGTCATGGGTGTGGGATGATTCAGAGGTCTACGTCGTTGATCCAGGGGAGCAGCCTCATGACCACCTGAGGGCTTTCTACCACTGCTTTAAGGGCGAACCTACCCTCTACATAATTGATGACTGTTCGGCTACAAAGGCCCTAACTAAGAAGAAAGACATGTTATCCGAACTGGCTTTTAGCGGCCGCCATGCGCAGCAAAGTGTCTGGGTTCTCACCCAAAAGTACAACTCTGTGCTGAAGGACTTACGTGATCAGACTCGCTGGATGGTGCTCTTTCACACCATGGATAAGGTCTTGTAGAGGCTTACCTTGATTGCGAACTGGGTCTTGAGGCTGCCTAGCCGGTTCAGCTCCTCTGCCAGAACTTTACGAACCTGGGGTTGCACGCCTTTGTGGAAGGTCAGGAGGTCTGGGGCGTAGGGGTGAGTCTTGGGAACGTTCATGACCCAGCTTTGCAGTTGGTTGCTAATGGCCCGCTTGATTCTCCTGAATTTGAGGCGGGGAGTGGGAACTGGTCTGAGGCTTGCTCGGGGAACTGGGACCGGCCTTACACGGAGAAGTGGTTTCCTGAAGGCGGGCCTGGGGTGTGGGGCTGGTGCTTTTGCCACTTCAGACCAGAGTTGGGGGGATGGAGTCGGCGGATGAAGGTCACAGTCCGCCATGGTTGTCATTCTTGAGTACATCGCCTTGTAAGTCCTGTCGAAGGCGTTTATCTTTATGAGTGCCGCGAGGGCGACCTTCGTCCGTGGATAGGGTGGCAGGGCCTGGCCGTGGATTTCAGCATAGTCGGCTTGTATGTGGTGGGGCGTCATTACTCTAATGTTTTATAAGTCTAAAAGGGGGTTCAAATGACACAAAATCAAATCGCAACGAAATACCAACCTATGACAAGTGACCGCTGGTTCTTGTACCCTTCGACTCGTGGCTCCTTACCCTGAGATTTCGTTGTGATTTGATTTTGTGTCATTTTGACCCTGCGACTCATGGCTGCCCCTTCCCCTGCGACTCACAGCCTACTGATAAGGTAGCAGCTTTAATCCTTGGCCAGCTATTGGCAGCTCTTGAGACCTTAGGACCCGAAAAGAATAGTTGAAGTGGGTTAATTATGCTCTGATGTGGGGGATTCCTTATCGTTGGTGGGTAGGGTCTCTATTTGGAGGGTGGGCTGGAACCGCTATTACCTATACTACTACAGTCCTTCACCCTACCGGCTAGGAGTGGTTTGTATTGTCCTTACTACAGGACTGGACCACCTGCTTCTTGTGCACACTCCGATCCCGCGGTGGGCTCCAAGCCGGAGCTGGACCATATCCTTCCCTAACAATGATCAATGGGGAGCTGTTATATTTGAGGCCCCTAGCCCCCTTGGAGCCCCCCAACCCTCGGGACTCCAACCCCTCTGGTCCATCGGCAGTGGTTTGCTTTTGTCCTCACTAAAGGGCTGGTTCATTCAATTCTAAGCAAACACCCTTGGCAGGCTCCCAACATGAACGAGACCACGCCCTGCCCGCCAAGATCAATATTGGAACTGGCGAACGTTTTTCAATGTTTCTACGACCTGTCATTGTTAAAGCACCTACTATGGGTGTACGTTAGGA
Organism: Urechis unicinctus; assembly: GCA_034190875.2. NCBI lineage: Eukaryota > Metazoa > Annelida > Polychaeta > Xenopneusta > Urechidae > Urechis > Urechis unicinctus. The sequence goes on along the minus strand of CM067350.1, from coordinate 29,990,620 downwards.
GAGAGCTATATATCTAAATGAGCGTTTTCTATGAACCTAGGAGCTGAGACTCACCTAGTGTTGAAATAGCGTTTGGCCAGGTAAAATGTTCTCTCTGAAAGTGCATGCATCAATGCATAAGCGTTAAAAGAAGGAAACACATCAGCCTTTTAAGAGAGCATAAAAAATTGCCTTCGGTAAACTTTTAGTCATGCTTTTCGAGGCAGGGTAATCTTGTGTTGGTCTTCTCCAAGCGTTGTTTATTTTAAGAAGACTTATAGTGAATCAGCCTGAAGTAACTCACATTTTTAAATGGAGAAGAAACAGGTGCAACCAGACTGTTCGATCTTCCCAAGTTTTATCAGTACATTATTTTCATCGATTGAAACAGCTTCATATGCTATAACAGATCTAGCCTTAATTCACCCCTTTATTCGGGTAAGGTAAAGTGATTATAGTAATTAACGCCACACCACCACTAATGTGTTAAATGGGGTAAATATGAATAGATGCAATTTACCTGATTGAGTACCTCGAGGCGAAAGACGCAATTGAGAGCGCTGTTACTGTGCTTACACGTGGACGCCCCGGGTTGCCGATGGCTTTGGGTTGGTTTGGCTTCCATGGTTGGGCAAACACATGGCCGCCCTGCCAGAGCTGTTGTTTCCGCGTCTTATATTCAAACAAGCAAGTTCCATAACTGTGTGTGTACTAGGTTAGACAGACTTTTATTAGCGCATATTTCATCAGGGCTACCAGGAGTTTCAGCTACCATTTAGATTCTTGTCCAATCGCGCATTGTGCTGCTTGCCTTGAGTTTAGCTCATTGTTAAGTGTCTGTCCTGAACACTGAGGCTACTTGCTTGACTCGTATAAAGTCAACATGTGTTATAAGAGCAAACCTCCTGCTTGTGGCGGCGATGATGGAGCTGGTGAATTGGCTTATCTACGATGTTCTGAACAACCCCTGGCAACTTGGTAGCAAAGAAATCCAAGGTTCGAAGAGGCTTATGGTGCGATTAATGCTCATAGATAAAGAATATGCTATGGAAGACTAGTTTTTAATTGAACATTCTCTGTGTACCTTAAGGAATACACTCATCTTGTGTTGTAGAGCGCCTCTAGCAGGAACTCTGTCGTGCCAAAGGGGGATTTTTGGCAGGCTTTTTTTCTGCATAAATCAATTTCTGCCTCAAATCTCAAATCTGTTTCGCTGTGTATAGCAACCCCTTACTAGCGGCAAGAATCTGGTATAGTTATCCGCTGCCTCTGGTGAGCGCAAGGGGGCCTACATTGCTAGAACACACGCAAATTACGGCATGGGTTCAGATTGTCGATCTTGAGCCTTACCGTGGTCCTGTTTACCGAAGCATAAGTTGTGCATGACTACTCGCTTTGTACTTGGCTGCACGCCCTTTCAGAGGCAGCGTTGTCTTTTTCAGAGGGTGTGTTGTCTCTTTCACAGGCTGCGTTGTGCGTGGCTGCACGCCTTTTCACAGGGTGTGTGGTCCATGACTGCACTCACTTTCAAAGGGTGTGTTAGGGGGTAGGGTATGGTCCAGTTCCTGCTTCAAGCCTGCCGACGGGGCTGGGGTGGGCTCTAGATAGGTAATGGTAATATTGCTCCCTTTTACCAACGAGGTGATATCGCGACGGTGATGGATGAAGATGATTGTGATGCTTGGGCAGCTCCCGTTTAGTACCAGCGCCCACTTGGCACAATCCTGGTGTAACTCCCCCGTTGATCAAAATGAGGGAAAGGTGTAGTCTAGTTCTTTCTAGAAGCCCGCTCAAGAATCCAGTCCTGCAGTAAGAATAGTACAAACCGCTCTTGGGGTGGGGTGGGAGCGAGGGGTGGAAGACCGACGCGGCTGGCCCAGGCTTCCTGCTACGTCGCTAATGATATACCATGTTTGCATCTGTGTATGGCAGCCTTTATACACTGTTTGGTGAAGGTAGTGACAAGATGGCCGACGAGAGCGCTGTTTAAGTGCTTGGGATGCTGCTGTCTATAACAACAGAGATTGACATAGAGGCATCATTAACGACTATATTCCTATTGTGTCTTTAGGTGTCGATGTCGTCTCTGGTCCAGAGGTGCCGTCTCATTTGTCTGATGTCATGATGTCAATGGTAAGGAAGTAGATTCACATCATTCGCTCCATATCCCGTAACATCCTTACAGCACCTCACCTCCAATAATCCTCCCGACGCCATGTCTGGTTTCGTTATCATTTTGTTCTTATCATACGATTTGTGATTATTAAGCGAGCATTCTTAATCAAATATGGATCATGTCCTAAGGGTGCCATAGCAACGCACCAGAGATACGGGTATGAAGAGCTCGGACCAGATGGCCGTACCTTGGCCACAAGCAACCTGCACTTGTCAACGGCCACAGTCAGTTATATTTCCCTTGCTATTTCACTAATAATTAATATTAACTGCCACCAGGTTCCGGTTAGGTATGTTCCAATAACCGCGCTGGATCCGATTGATCATATTGTTTGATATGGTTCACTAGTATATATTGGAATAACAATTGCTTATATACATAGATGTTCTGTCTTTAGATGAAAAAGGAACGACTGTTAGGCTCGGGTGCATTCGGTCGAGTGTATCTGTATCGAGACGCCAATGATAAGATGTATGCTGTGAAGAAAGCTAACACTGGAGGAGACCATGAAGATGTACTTAAGGTGGTATGATTCAAATGAATTGGTACTTAAGGTGGTATGATTCAAATGAAGTGGTACTTAAGGTGGTATGATTCAAATGAAGTGGTACTTAAGGTGGTATGATTCAAATGAAGGGATACTTAAGGTGGTATGATTCAAATGAAGTGGTACTTAAGGTAGTATGATTCAAATGAAGGGATACTTAAGGTAGTATGATTCAAATGAAGTGGTACTTAAGGTGAGGTGATTCAAATAAATTAGGTTCCTACATAATATATTGTACCGCTCCTTGTGTTACAGTATTGACAAACCACTTTGGGTGACTTCTTCACGATATGTCATTAACGTAATATCATAATGAAATTGCTCCATGACTTCAACAACGTGACTTAAACAACATACCAGAATTAACAGGTTTAGAATCAAGCAGGTACCGCTTAACCAATATAAGACGGCGCGGTGGGTGACACTTTTGCAGGAGGTCAGGGCATTAAAGCGGGAGATACAGTTATTGTCGGACCTGGGTTCACATCCACGGATCATCAGATATTTTGGGTGCGAGTGCAGAGAACAGCGACTCAGCATCTTTATGGAGTACATGTCAGGGGTAACCATCTCAATATATAAATCTGAAAACACTATTCCCTGATCACAAAATTACTATTTACTGAAAGGGATTATGCATATTTTGTGCCAGGGCTCTTTATTGGACGTCATGAACAAGGTGCAGAAAGCGCCATTTGACGAGGATACCACCAGAAAATACTCAGAGCAGATCCTTGAAGGTCTTGTGTATCTACATGGCAATCAAATCGTCCACAGGGACCTCAAGTGTAATTACTTTCATGGTATATAATCGCTAGGTCGTCAGACGAGCGCTCTTTATGATAGCTTGTCATGAAAATATAGAGCAAGACGACGAGACATCGTCGTTAAATCTGTTGTCCCCACGATTTACGGCACCCCCTTAACGGCGCTGTGTCTTGAAGAAAGCACAAACATTCATCACGTCATCGAAAATGCCTATAAGTAACACATAATGGGTCATTACATGACATAAGTGTCAATTATATATTGGTTATTTGTGTTACGTGTTTTTAGGCGCAAACACTTTGCTTGACATCTCATGTAATGTTAAGTTGGCTGACTTTGGCGTGTCGAAGCAGCTACACACGTTGTGCTCTGTGGCTGGTGCGCAGACATTCTCGGGAACACTCCACTGGATGAGTCCTGAAGTCGTGAACGGGGAGGAATATGGTACTCGAGCCGATATATGGTGGGTTGGCATCCTGTACAATTACAGTGATCTAGGAATGAGGCCTTGTCAATGCACCATTTCCATCGACACCGCTGTCTTTTTCAGGAGCCTAGGATGCACAATTGTTGAAATGCTGACGATGCATCCTCCGTGGCATAGACACAAGATGCCCTTTAGGGTGATAACCTCGGATAAACCACCCGAATATGAACTCCCGGCGACTTGTAGCGAAGCAGCACATGACTTCCTAAAGCGGGTCTTTCGCAGAAGCCCCTCTGATCGCACCGCGGCCCGCTCACTGTTGCTACACACATTCATCAAGGGCTCAGCGTGTCCGAACAACAGTTGCATTGTAAGTGTCATATATATATATATATATATATATATGACATATATATGCATATATATGTCAACACATATTTATGCACACACATATTTATATATATATATATATATATATATATATATATATATATATATATATATATATATATATATATATATATATATATATGTATATGTATATATATATATATGTGTGTGTTTACATCTATATTTATATTTCTGTTTTTTTATGCATTTATCTGTGTATATGAGTTGGTGGTTTTTTTTTGCGATGAGCCTTCAGGCTTCGGAGATCCAAGATGTTCATGACGATGGTTGCCAAGGCGGAATAAACAACAACAACATCGTGGAACCTGTACGTCCGTTGACATTCTCCATCGCAGATAACAATGATGTTGGTGCTCACGATGTTGGTGATGCTCTATTTTCGGTTGACCTTAATGGTAGTGTGGACAACAGATTTTTCAAATATGATGCATAACATTAAAAACAGCACAATCAGAAGGGGATGGGTTTGGGAAACACATAACAGTTGGAATTTTTAAAATATCTTCAACCGTTCAAAAGTTATTGGGATTTTTCGGTGCAAAATATAGGGTCATTTTCTGATTTGTTGTGTCCTAAAACCTATAATGGCACAGATGGCCAACTTTATATGTCCAAAATATGTGTTTATATGATAAGTACATAATAACCATTCATTTATCCTGTAGTTGGCCCTAAAATTAACCAGATTGTAACATATTTACATGAAAATGTACACATTTTATAATTTTACGGTCCAAGGAATATCGCGATTCATTCGCTGGACTTAGCCTAATTTCGGTGTGTCACGTGAAAATTACATGTTTTTTCTCATTTTCAGTTACTTGTGTGCAATTAAGCTTTGCAAGTATCCCCAATTAAGACATTGTACCATGAAGTAGCCCTGGAGGACAATATATGCCTTGAATATTGTTTGAATATATTGAATACATCATTTATTATTTTGAGTACAAAGTCATCGGATAATGAAATTTGCAAAATCGGCCAAAACAACACTGCGCGGCGACGTAAATTACTTAAAATCACAATATCTTGAAAACCGCTAGGGTTATTTTCATGGAGTAAACTGTATCATGAACTTCTAATTATTGATAATTGTTGGGCTTGGATTCCATTTCTGACAAATATAACATGTATTGAAAGGGATCAATAGCAGCAAGTAGATGCAAGGCAAGTGGGAACAAAAATTAGGAAAATTTTGTCACAAAGTTTTAATTTTTGGTTTCTGGTTGCATATTTGAGGTTGAGGATGTTAATTATAAATAATTAATCTATCATAAACAATTACAAATGATATCTCCACTTCAAATGTTTTTACTTTCACAAAATAAACCATTCATAATTGTAATATACTTTATCAGTGTTCAATCATAATCGATCAAACCTCACAATAGCGACCAGTCATTAACCACTACAATAGTCTGGAGACATGCAGTACAACATAAATCAGAGACAAGTATTAAAACAGCACTGCAAACTAATGCATTGAATGTATTAAAATTCCTCATTTGCAATGCAGTCAAACTTAGCATTAATATCAGCTCACTTTTTCAAATCCTGGAAGGTATGATCTTCATAATATTTCAAGTTCACATTTTTTGGTTAACCATATCTGTTTACTTTTTATGCACACAAACAGGATACTTTGCATGTAGTATTGGCAAACAGCAAACAATGCAAATTAAATCCCATGGTTATGTACCGATATTCATAACTTCTCTTGTTGTTGTTCTCGTTTTGAGTATGACTTGCCTTCTTCCAAAGGCTGTCACAGAGACACTCTGGGGCACTGAAAACAAGAGTGATAAGGGGATGGAGATCATGTTTTGGATTATAGTCATTTGATGGAACTGATGGAAATAGTGTGCTACCTCTCCCATTATGCCCTTGGTTAGCTTGCTACTACTAAGTCTACCAGCACCCTATGAAGTTGGGTGAATGAGGTGACCCTCCCCGATACCAAGTTCTATACAAAGAGGCAGATAGTTTGATGGATACAGGGTCTGACATGGCAACTCAATATATTCTGTTTTATCCAAATAACTCTCAAGAACGATGGTAGTTGGGATGAAACATGAAGAATCACACCAACCCAGCATGACTTACATGACTTGCAGCAAATTCTTACCACTCTCCTAGCTCCGGTCAAACAGTGATATAAATGTCTACTCAGACGTCTTGTAAGGCTGACCTTGCATAATTCCATGAGTTCCTTGCTTCTACCTATAGATTCAAAACAAAGGTATTTTAAATTGTTATCACAGAAATATATGGATAAAATATAAAAATTAATATTGAAAATGGTTTGAATAAAACAATGATCATGTGTAAATAACTTTAGACTAAAGCCGTAAAGGAGATATCCTAGCCCTTGGTACTGTGCATTGATTATCAATTGTCATTGTTATATATCAACATACATAAAATAAATACAACAAAGCTTTACAAGTAAATTTATAATGTATCCAGATACAGACAGTGAAACGAGGCTCTTTTTAATATTTTTTGAATTCCACATTGATAGTTAATCGGGAAAAATCCATACAAATTCGTGTTTTCGCGTCTCCTGCCAACGCACCACCAGTGTTGGTCATTTAAAATTAAATCCCGCTTCGTTGTGGGCGATAATATGATATCGAAAAATAAACATGTAATATTCTTGATAAATTAAAAGAAATTGATCATAATATTGATTCTCCTACCTGAAGAAATCTTTCCTTGGCCGAAAACAGCCCAAAAAGCCCCGGTACATCGTCGCGGTGTCCATATCAGTAAGCGTTGAAAAAGTCAGCTGTGCGCTGTTGCCGGGATAAGAACAGCGCGGGAATCCCCGGATGACGCGCTGTTCAAAATATGCGGTTGGGGTTGGTCAAGGAAAGTGTACAAGCGAATTTTTGTGTCAGGTCATAGGTGAAACCTGAATACGTATTCATGGTGTGCACATGTTTATCTGTCGGACGCGAGTGGGCTGGCCCGATCGGCCGAAAAGATGGTACAAGTATACGGCGCTATTTTACTACCACTTCTGGATAAGTTAGATATCCAGCCCACTCGTATTTGATAGCACAACATTTCATGATGATTTTCCAAAATAAATAAGCACGATTGATCCAGGCATAAAAATTCGCTTGCCACCTTTTCTTCACCAACTAGCGCTGAAAAAAAGTGACACGCCATTTTTTCGATGTCGAAAAATCGAAAATTGCGCCACTTCAAACAATCGCTGTAAATGAACTGCTTCAGATACAGTGCTGATATTTTATTAATAGGTAGATACAATTGTTGTCTAAACAATTTAAAATTTTAATTGCGATCTGATGATCGATTCTCAAAATGCGGCGAGGTGCAGGTGGGTAACTTTTGTGACAAAAACGGCCATATCAGAATTTTGACGCGTGACGTTTGGCCGACCTATTAATGGTGATGGTCGTGTTAGTTATGACTATGGTTATGATGCCTACGATGATTATGATGCCTGCGATGACTATGGTTATGATGCCTACGATGATTATGATGCCTACGGTGATTATGATGGCTTCTATAATCCCTGCGACGATTATGATGAATATGGGTAGCTATTACGACCCTGACAATTCATCGCTATGGGAGTAGCAATTATGATGACGATGATGATGAATGCCATGTCGTCACGGATGATCATTACGCCTACGACGATATTTATTATAGCGATAACGATGTTGATGACGGTCATGACGATGATAATGATAGAAGTTAAGTGTACGATGATGGTCATGACGATGATGATGATAGAAGTTAAGTGTACGATAATGGTCATGACGATGATGATGATAGAAGTTAAGAGTACGATGATGGTCATGACGATGATGATGATATAAGTTTAGTGTACATTGATAGTCATAACGATGATGATACAAGTTAAGAATACGATGATGGTCATGACGATGATGATGATATAAGTTAAGAGTACGATGACGGTCATGACGATGATGATGATAAAAGTTAAGTGTACTATGATGGTCATGACGATGATGATAGAAGTTAAGTGTACGATAATGGTCATGATGATGATGATGATGATGATGATGATGATGATGATGATAGAAGTTAAGAGTACGATGATGGTCATGACGATGATGATAACGTTATGACGGTATTTTCAAAATAGCCATATCAAGGCCATTATTTGGTGGAATATGGAACCGCTCTTATCTAATGCTGCTAAATATTTGCATGATTTTGAAATTATATAAGTTTCACAATTTATGACTAGTATGTATGGCAGCGACATTATCAGTTTATTAGTAACAGGCTTACAAATCCACCGGATGTCTTGTGAGGGAACCCCACGCTGGCGGATATGGCATCTAAGGTGATGATAACATGCATATAGTGTATTTTTTATAATGTTGATGGTAATATTCATTTAGCAGTCTCCACTCAACTATCAACGCACACAGACTGGTTAAGTCTTTGAATATCCAAGCCATTCAAAACGGTTCTTATGGCAAATTGCTCATTTGCATGTAAAAAGTTCCTATGTGATGTCATGAAAATCTTTTTATAAATGCCCCTCACACCCGACACCAGATACTTGAAATCACATTTAATTATAAATAAATGCTAAGGGGCTAGGCAATATAAAGATATCAAATGAATACCTCAAACGTATATACTATAAACGTATATGTGTAGTACTTTGTTTCTATTATCGCCCATACAATTATAGTTGATTTTATTAAGAGTGGGAATGCAATGGAAATATAGAATCATAAATAAATTGCTGGTGATGCAAGACTCCCACGTTGCACTCTGCACTTCATCTGAGGTCACAAGCCTGACGCAGTCATCTATGACTCTGTAAAATCGTCGGGAGAAGACCTCCACAGAGGTAACTTTTCGTCGTCTAACTCTAATGCTACGTATCGTGCGACGTATCATGATACACGCTATAAAGAAGCTTCCGTAGCTAGATATGATAAGTACAGTGCAAGCAATAGTCTCTAAGAGAGCGACATTTAATTGATACCGACATACCGACAAGGATAACGACAACAGGTGAGGAATATTTGAGCGAAAAAAGGATGGCTAGACTTTCCTTCTGTGAAATTGTCGATTGGCTGATTAAGTTGCAACGGCAAACCATAGACATTCATGTCGTTATGAGTTTATTGTTATGTCTTGTGGAATGCCGTAGACCAACTTCTTTCATTCGGCTGCAAATATTTAAGGTCTTTGCGTATGTAATGTATTGCCTACAGCAAAAGCACGTTAAAGACACACAGTTGTAAAACATAGAAAATAGTCTGTTGCATGTCGATTGTTTATTAGAGAACATTTGATCAAGCTATCGACAAAAGGCATTTCCCCCCGCAGTGTCAGTTTTCTACGGGTAAGGGAAATGCAATCACTCAAGGAAATTCATATAACTGACCGAGTTTCGGCTGTGTAGATGAATGCTACAGCAGACATGTTGCTCACAGTTTCAATTAAACAATTATTTGGGCATCCTCAGCTGTTTAGAACTGGAATGTTCGTTACAGCCGCTGCAATACCCGAAATGCACCTTCCATGGACAAACGACGAGAGCAATACGCAGTACGTATGCAGAAGCATATTTGAGCGGGCCGTCACGATGCCTTAAGTGTGCGTATGTTTCAAGCTGTAGATTGGCCTAATGCCATGTTGTCATTTCGAGGTATCATTGGATTCATGTCGGATAGCAATTAAGATATGCTTGCGGCGGTTAACATGACAGCATGAGTAATTATTCGAAGCTGAACAGATTGAGGTTCGATCGTATGATGGATGATATACCTCCCCAAATATTACAATTATTGGGATAATGGGTGTAAACATTGCTGTCGTATCGTGAAGTGTGATGTAGCGCGCTTGACGAATTAACACCAGGCTCAGGTATAAGAAGAAATTAGTTTACTTTTGAATTCTAGATAGATCTTTGCCTAAAATTGGAGTCAAATGTGCTTAGCTCGTAGGCGAGGATACAACGAGCATGCTAGTTGACAGTTACAAAAATCGGACTGTTATCATTGACGTGACGATTAAATTCACATTTGACGAACCACGTCGCATGTCAGGGAATTCGAATGAAGCAGCTGTAGAACATGATTGAATGACCTTCCTATTGTCACTCTGTAACAGCAAATGGTGAGGCTTGCAATTATTACATTAGTGATAAGTATAGGATGCCTCGGATGGTTGATTCTGCGGCAGCTGCTCGCGGATACATCACGCGTTCACAGCCTCTGTGATGGGGTCATGGTAATACCGGGAGACAACATGTTTTGTGGTGCATGTGCATTCGATGGCCATTAGACAATAATCCGAGTCCTCTGATAGTAGATTATGAGATACACAAACAATTGTGGAACTGATTGCTCCCACTTCATTGCTCTCTCCATTAAGTATATATTCACTGACACCTGCATTAACAACTCAAATACTCCGGTCAATGTCTTTCCATTCTGAAATAAGTGATAAGTTTATCTACGCGTCAGTCTTCAGATCTTAAAAGAAAAGATTCGACCGCGTCATCCCCATTGAACATTGATGTCACAGTAGCCGATGTTTTGAGGTTCTAGCTGTCTTTCAAATAATGTTCAAATACTATACATTTATCATTAATCTTAAGCTAACGTGCAAGCCCTCGGTTATAAAATGACGTTAGATAGAGGTAAACATGGATAGGGCTCCATATCGCTTCCCATAAAGAATAATTGGTGAAACTACGTGTCTAGTTAGCTTGAGCTTTTGCATAGCACAATTACCCCACCACACAAGACGATTCATATAGCTGATCACAATCTGTGATATTCTGCATCCTTCGTATGTTTCAATTGCATAATTGTTAGTTATTTTAATACAATTCTTTTATTGGATTCCATTGAATTGTTAGATTCCATTGAATTGTTAGATTGCTTGTTGACATTCGAGCAGGAAGCACTTTTACTTATATCCTTAAATAGCCACATACTAGCTCGTCGCCAGTTTTATTTCTAACATAAACATCTCATGTGCATATGTTTTCGGCCGACTGAAACGCCTAGCAATGATGTCAGATCACACAGCAAACGGATATGGTCATAGACTTGGCGTAGCGTACCCGACTGCGTTCTCCTGGCGTAATATTGCCTTTTCCGTGACGTATCACGAATGTTTTCATGATATATATGCGATATCCGTTACACAACGGCTATCTAACACCATAGTCCTTTTACAATATTGATCCATTGTTTATTTACATGGTCTCAGCAACCTACCAGTTATGACATGGATATATCTGCAGAGCAAGTGTTCTTACCTTCTCATCATCAGCCAGAATGAAGGAAAAAAGTGTTCAGATCTGCATTCAGACACACAATTAACCAAAGCCAATTATGCGGGCGCAGATAATATTCAATGTGTAGAGTCAAGGGCGATGCATCGCTACAAACTGGATTTCGTGCAATCGCAAAAGTACTGCTCTCTTTGTTCCCACGACACTTATATTACACACGCAATCGGCCATCGAGTTGTGGATTGCACCAGACGCTCCATCGCGCTAAATCGACCATAGCACTACGAATGACGAACCACATTTTCACTCAATTGATAAGGTGCTCACGCAGTTAATCCGACCATTTTGGACACGTATAAGGATAGTCGATTCAAGGGCATTCATGTAAAACATTATCAGACGGTGATGTATTCTTATATTAAACATGCAATTCAAGCGAGGCCACTACATCTTCAACGTGACAATGGCTAGCTGCAAAGTTAGTCAATGGCACGTTTGAGTTGAACAATTTGATTATATGCTGAAAAGTTACCTAAAAGAAGCCGCAATCACAGACGGCAAAGGCTACGATAAAATCCATTTCCTGCGTATAACCTATAGCTGGAAATGAATTAGGAAGACACAGTGTTATGTTTCGAATTGTGACCAGGTTACCATCAATTTACAGGGTGATTGTAATTTCTTTCGGGATATAAGTGCAAGAAATATATTCAGTAATTGAGAAAGCGCATGGCATTTTACTGACCTTCTCGTCATATGAATTCTTGCCTCGGCCACCCATCGCTCTTTGAGGGCCATCTTTGTTAAATTCTTAAACACCAGAGGCCCAGATCAAGGGCAGAACAATCATACCAAGGAACCATCTTCAGCAGCCTGATTGATGAAAGCGTAGATTGCCCTATCGTGACATTCTACTATATATAAATCACAAACAGATCCATTGAGGTTTTCACGTGTTTATTCAGGAAATACAGAAACGGAACCGACTAGAAGCGCCACCCGGCGAATGCTATCACAACTAGTCAAAATCATTCATTATGTTACATCTTGCGGGGATATCACACCTATGATATAACGCTTTGATTGCTCACAGATACTGATTGAATGAAAGAAGAGAAATAATTCCTTATTCATCATTTTTCTGTGGTTCATTAGCTCTGAAATTAATGCAGTAAAGTCTTTCTGTGTTGATTTAACGAGCATCGCGAGGTGATAGTTAGCTGTGTATTAATCCAGGATTATTTAGGCATACAGTTCACTAACGGATGAAACTACCTAGGTGTTGCCCCTCTGCAATCAGAGAGCCGAGAAAACCTAGTCTTACTTATCATATATTAAGTCCAATCGATTCCGTACATATCATGGCGTATACGGAATGACGTCCACCTGATGACGTGCACACGATGGCGATCATCTGATGATGCACTGCAGATGGCAAACACCTGTTGAACTACTGCACACAATGTGTACCTAATAGCGTATCCATTGTTACAAGCGCCCAATGACTAATTACTGATGATCTTCTTCTCATAACATGCCCCTATTGAACCGCACCTCGTGACCAACCGTTTATATTCCATGCACAATAGAACATAAAAGTGGACTGTCGCATTTCTCTGTCGCTCTTCATTCGATTTACCACGGGAGTGCCGACAGTGATGAGACTGAAGTGGAAACGCGCTTTAAGGACAAGTGATTACAGAGAGGGCATTCCATCATCCGGGGCCATCAGCATTTTTAAACACAAATCATCTGTGTTGCCGCCCTGAAATGTACTGTATATTCCTGGAAGGTAGCATTAGTTTGTAATAATTAGCTATTTATGCCTCGATATCGCCATTTGTAACAGAGAAGTATAGGTAATGATCTTCTGTCATTATCATCAAGAATGCGATGGAACATTGCAGTTACCAGCTGCTGAACAATATTGTAAATACTCGACGTAAAATATGCGCCTCAATGAATACGGTCTGGCGCATACTTAGCATTGCATGCTTGTGTGTTACATGACCATATCACACGCAGGAATGGTCAGTATATCGTTCGCTACAATAATACTGCTTACTGGGAACCTCACTAAACTAAAAATCTCTATAAGCAGAACCAAGTAATACAGATTGATTTCTAAAGCGTTATGCCCAGATGTCATTTGCAACATGCCAGTTGAACAAAACCCAGCGGAAATATTACAGAAGGGGTAGTTGTCCCTTCTAGGTGATGAAGTGCCGAGAAAAGCCACATATTGTCAAGTTTTTCTCACAATCACCATACCCCAAATATTTCACTGTCAGCATATAGCGGGATTAATCCACCACGGGAGAGCTTTATCGATTACAAGGGTAGTTGCGGACTATAGATAGATATATATTCCGATCCAAATTAAAACATCTCTCTGTTTCGTAAAGGTCTTCAGTATAGATCACTATTTAATAATGTGCTACGCTCATGTGCCTTGCTAACTGACCTTTAAGTTCTAGTAAACGTTTGCTGATGTTAAAGATTCGATCTAAACATAAGTGCCATCCTTAATGATAGTTGAAAGCCACGGTAGCCCTTGTACATTATAAGCTATTCTCTCTTCATCAATGCAAGCACTTTTTACCTCTCCCTAATTGTGCTTTCCAAGAAATTGTGACTTTCCAAATTTGTTCCATAGTGGGTGGCATATGCCTGTGATTTGAACGCTAGTGACTTGTGTTGTCTCCGTAGCTTTCAATGGATATTCATCCACCCACTCTCTGACAGATCAGATCAGGAAAGTCAAATGCTAGCCGGGTCACCAGGGTCGGCGTTGGCTTGACCCATCAATCATTAAAATGTTAAACCTCAGACTGTGTAGCGAGCGCGCCCACGAAGAGCTTCTCATCCGCATGTGCTAATTATAAACGAGTCCTTTATGCAATAGCATTGCACACAGGGGAGTGTGTGTGGGGGGGGGGGGGATAGGTGGGTGGTTGATGTGTTGACAGCAGACCCATCTTATATCAGAGTATACCGGAAATAAATTCCTCTTGTGTTCCAGGATTAGAAATAAACACGTTGGAAGGCCAGACCACGATTCGACAGTCTTTGGTGACATAAATATGTTTTGAATTCAATGACTCCGATCAAGGTATGCGTTTGCTAATCGATGAAAACTTCACAGGTTCGTTCTTCTAAGATTCCTCTAATTTATCATCTCCAAAAGATTTTGCAGTTGGCATTGATCACATTATATAAACCCATCAATAAACAATACTTCATGTCTCGTTACATCATGGAAGGCAATCATTGCATAGAGTTCCAGTCCAAAACATCCCAACTGCGAATTAAGAACAAGCGCTGGCCAGGTATAGCTCAATCAGTGTCGGACTATCATGTAAGAAATGTTACCATCGCATCAATATGTTTTATTGACTGGTCGGTAAATATACTTTTTTTTATTACTACAGCCTTTCGGGCCATATCAACCACTGTACATGACAACTTCCGCCATAACTACTTCAACAGCACAAGCTTGCTCATTGGTCTTGTCCAACAAGTGTTAAGACTAATCTGACCGGAACAATACTATCCATTAAATAGCTTATGCTCGATTAACTCAATTTAGAACGGACCAGTAAACACTGGTAAAACAGTAGGCTATATTATGGGAGGTAGGTCAAAGATGAATCTGTGCAGAATTCACTTCAACACATTTTGCAGGTGTACCGACGCAACCGGTCCCAGGTGCCATGGAGTGAATTCCAATTACAAGTGAAATTTATCAAATGTCTGGATTAATGAACGGTTATTAACCAGTGGATGACCGGTGCAGATCCTTTCCTGAGTCGGCATTACGGGTGTTGTGCAGTGTAACTTATGTACTTGCCATACTCCCCAACGTTTATTTGGATTGTCAACAAGCTTTTCAGCAAAATTGAGACGTCCTTAAATAAACGGTAGAGAATCCTACACGATTATCCTGGATTCAAGCCAATTGTGTACTTTCAGATGAACAAACTGCAAATGTATTGCTCCTTACAGATCATAGTTATTTCAAAGCCGTCCAAAATGTCGCAATGGTGGTAATAATTTATTTTTTTACACCTAACGAATTAAATGTCTAAGAAGAGTAGTATTTCCCTAAGATGCGGAATAATTGCTTAACATCCCCTCACGTTACCATCAGTCAGCCGTAGCCATAAAACGTCAATTAAAGCACGAATGCAGGTATCTAAAATACTATAATACTGCTCCTTAGTTAGAGTATAGTAGAAAATAAAGATTGATTGGCAAGTTGCAGCTACGTGTGGCAAAGTGCATTGGATACCGCAATGCGTGCGTGGCTGTGATTGATAAGGCAACAAGTTACTGCATCGTAAGCCAAATTAATGGCCTCACAGGGGAGCATCCGTAAATGATCAATAATGCTCAACATACGCTTATGGGGTCGATTTGGTCTGAATATTGAGCTTACGTGGATACACGTCGTGTTAATTATTATACAAATGGCAATCCCCCTAATCGTATATTCTCATGCCGCCATTTAGGGACAACGGATGGTCATACTGCAGCACACAAAATACCAATAACACATAAATTCAACATGAATGGTACATACTGACCAATATACACGAAATAAAACATAATCCCTTATGCCAAAATAGGACTTTGCATGGACACCACTAAAACCGGTTTAACCCCGCCAATGCCGGCCCCCACGCGGCCAGAGTAGGTTTCATAACACAAGAATCTGACCCTAGTCGGCTCGAACTGGCTTATCAATTTTATTGCGTCACAATTTATTTGGTATATGTTTGACATTTCTCTTAAACAGTAAACATTACTATACATAAATCAATTTGTATGGAAAAGGCAAACATCATATTTTCTATTCAGTCCAATAAGGTGATATATATATTTTTCAAGGCAAATACCCAACAATAGCCATACCCCATGTCACAGAAAGGGTGCAACACACAAAGCAAAAGAACAAAAAAAGTACTGAATAAAAACACGATCTCTTTTACCTTAGCCTGCACCAGGCTGTTCTTTGTTATTGACATTCTGCACGTGCATGTGTAGAGATTGCTTGGATTTATCATTCGTAGTGCTATCCAAACGCGGCACCGCTCGTCACAGCTGCAGCTGGCTTTTTCGATTTGGCATCATCCACACCTGTTTTGTCTAATGAACGCATAGCTGTTATAGCACATAGGAAGAGCATTTCATGGACAGCACTTTTAAAAACAATCTTATAGTTGATTTGGCTGTCCAACAAGATTGCCGTCGTCCTCGGAATTTATTTCAAAGCTTGCTATATTGTAGCAGAGTCGCTGTAGCCAGATAAATGTGATACGGTTAAAGATAATCAGCACGCACTTGCGACTGTGATTGTTACTCTAATCATTAAAGGCGCTGACTGGGATAACAGCGTGGACATTGTGAATACAGTGAGATTTCCTGTTGGTCTTTAAAGGCCTTTTAATATTCCGATTTATCTCTCATCAAAATTCACTACAAGATTTCATCAGTCAATCTTCTTCTTGTTGTACCACACAAATCAGTATATTTGACGGTTACTGCCAAATACAGCACGGCCCATGGAATACACCATGTGACGTGTTTCAAACAATCGTTTTCTGGGGCTTAATCGGAATACGACTATTTTCTTTCAGAAATTATTTGCAATTTTAGACTGATGCTCGTAGCGTACCACCCCTGACGAGATATAACGGATAAAGGCGTGTTCTGTGACCTGTGCAACACAAATCATAATATATGATACGGTTAAAGATAATCGGCACGCTCTGCGACTGTGGCTGTTATTCTACTCATTAAAGGCGCTGACTGAAATAACAGCGTGGACTTGGTGAATACAGAGAGCCTTTCTGGTGGTCTTTAAATGCCTTTTATTATTCCGATTTATCTGTCATCAAAATGAAAAACGCCCCGCTATACAGTTGTAATTAAATGCCAACAGCTTTAGGTGACCTAAACAGTGTATGATTCATCTTCCATTCCCTAATTCCGGTGCCGGGAATTCATTAAATACACACACCTTAGCTATATGCAATGGCAGCACAATATTGACTAGGTCTTTTGGTGTTTGGAGTAGCTCAATTAAGCTAGGGCGTGTGCAGTAGAGTGTGCCTCAATTTGGTTCCAAGCGTGTTGAGATAAATAGTGTATTTCACTCTAGGTCTCATTGGATGAATGAATATTTAACCAAGTCACGTGTAAGGCTACTTGTTCACAAGCATTCTATTTGGGTTAAATGACTTGCTTACAACATTTCGCTGCGTTATTCCACCGACAAATAAATATGCAGGCCAATGCCTCTTAGCGAATAGACGTGCCACCTTCAATATTTTTCTGAGGGTGGACACAGTCAGCCCATAGGTATTTAGCGTCTCACTTGCCACATTACTGCTCTACATCAATAAACACCTACCATTATAATTGTAGCTACTGAGGGTTACATCGCTGCGGTCGTTGTTGTTTTCTCACGTAATTGATGTCCAACTACATCGGTGATGGTACTCCCCAGAACCCTCATTTCATTGCCTCAGCAACCTGTTAGTGTTATGGCATGGGTAGATCAGCAGATCACGAACATGACGGTCAGCGGTCTTGACACGTGCCATCGTCATCGTCCACTCGTCCATCGTCAATGTTGCGAGTCAATGGCAATACATCGCTCCAAATTGGATTTCATACAATCGAAAAAGCGCTGCTCTCTATGTTCCCACGACATTTATATTACACCCGCAATCGGCCATCGAGCTGCTGCTTGCACCAGAGGCCTACGTTGCGCCAAGTCGATCATAACGGATTTGTTTTTTTCATTTCTGACTCAGCACGAATGGCGAACCACATATTCACTCCATATTTGTTACATATCATTACAAAGCTCTTTTCTTTCGGTTTTAAAATATGACGTTTCGTGGGCGAAACTACTTTTGCCGACGCCTCTTCTCGCATTGCTTAACATTGTGATGCTACAGAGGACACACAGACAGATAACAATGTACTAGGCTCCACATTGAACTATGGTAGATATGTGACATACCTGCTTAACATCGTGTATGCTTGTTTACAGTGGGGCGGTTGCTGACGATTTCATTCGACAGTACACAATGGAAGAGGTTTTACCACAGCCTTTGAATGTGGACGTCGTGTGTAGACATAAACGGAATCAACTATTTCTATTATATCAGCGGAATGGATGTTTTGTCTAACAGTTTTGGAATTTGATTGCTTCGCTGGTTTTGCTCAATTCGATTGTATAAGGCTGGTGTTCATTTGAATATTACATACTTATTTGTGTTATGGCACATCCGAGACAATAAACAAATGGTGGTGAACATGTGAGGTAGTTAAATATACATTCTTCAGGTTCGGCATATCGACAATCACACATATAATTGGTATTCACTTCATCACACCTGTGAGACCATTAGAATTGAGTGCCCCAATTACAGTCTCTCGTTCACACGCCCACACTCAATCGAGTTGCTCTGTGTTCAGTAAGTAGCTAGGTCAAACTTGATTGACGGTTCGCCCGTCTGCATGAGAAGAAATGCAACAATTACATTGGCGTCCATCAACCCACATGTCTATAAAGATGGATCATGCTCAGATGCTATTCCATTAATACAGCTCTTGACGTAAGTTTGATAGCAATGCACCTGTGTGGGTGTTAAATGAAACACCATGAACAAATATGTACGTTACTTCCGATCAAGTAGTTTATTTTGCATGGATGTGGGCTATCATATAACTAGTGCGGCAGAGAATTAGCTGAGCAGTTGGGGCTGAAGTGTATGATAATTACAGATAGATTACTTACTTTTTAATTGACAGCAAATTCATGTTACTTCAGAGGCGTCAAAGCCCTTAGAATTCGAAATGGGTTCACCAGAAGGAAATGTCAGCATTATGCTCCATTTAAAGGCGCAATCAACGTCAGATAGCAAGCAAAAGTGCAGTGTGAACCGATTATAAAGGCACCACAAAGACTTAGCATTTAATCCACACATGCCACGTTATGACCATCGAACACAGACTCGCGTTGACAAATTGAAGAGAAATATTTCGTTGACTGGATGCATTTAAATTTGTAATGAATCCTTACTTACGTCGCTCCGGCTGAAGGCAAGGGGAAAATGTTTCCCAGATAAATCCATAATGGATGTAACTTGCATATTGAATGTCTTGTTTATTTGACATTGGTAGTAGGTTTAAGGCGATGGTTAGGTGATGTTGGCTGGTTGAAAGTCACGACTTGCTGATGAAGGAAGCCACGATTAATGCTGGTTGCGAACCATGATGATAGATGGTGGCAAACCACAATGAATAATGGCCGCAAACAATGATGAAGGATGGTGACAAACCACAATGATGAATGGTCGCAAACAATGATGAAGGATGGTGGCAAACCACAATGATGAATGGTCGCAAACAATGATGAAGGATGGTGGCAAACCATAATGATGAATGGTCGCAAACAATGATGAAGGATGGAGGCACAATGAAATGGTCGCAAACAATGATGAAGGA
The DNA here is from genome assembly GCA_034190875.2 of Urechis unicinctus. Classification (NCBI taxonomy): domain Eukaryota; kingdom Metazoa; phylum Annelida; class Polychaeta; order Xenopneusta; family Urechidae; genus Urechis; species Urechis unicinctus. Next base: position 29,970,516 of record CM067350.1, on the reverse strand, counting down.
TGGGCAAACAATGAATGTCGCAAAATGATGGATGGTGGCAAACCACAATGATGAATGGTCGCAAACAATGATGAAGGATGGTGGCAAACCACAAAACGCAAACAATGATGAAGGATGGTGGCAAATGATGATGGTCGCAAACAATGATGAAGGATGGTGGCAAACCACAATGATGATGGTCGCAAACAATGATGAAGGATGGTGGCAAACCACAATGATGAATGGTCGCAAACAATGATGAAGGATGGTGGCAAACCACAATGATGAATGGTCGCAAACAATGATGAAGGATGGAGGCAAACCACAATGATGAATGGTCGCAAACAATGATGAAGGATGGTGGCAAACCAACAATGATGAAGGATGGTGGCAAACCACAATGATGAATGGTCGCAAACAATGATGAAGGATGGTGGCAAACCACAATGATGAATGGTCGCAAACAATGATGAAGGATGGTGGCAAACCACAATGATGAATGGTCGCAAACAATGATGAAGGATGGTGGATGGCAAACAATGATGAAGGGCAAACCAAACCAGGATGGTGGCAAACCACAATGATGAATGGTCGCAAACAATGATGAAGGATGGTGGCAAACCACAATGATGAATGGTCGCAAACAATGATGAAGGATGGTGGCAAACCACAATGATGAATGGTGATGAGGATGGTCGTGAACTATCAACTTTACAGTCAACGTGAAAAGCAAGATAATCAACATCAACTTATACACATGGAGGTTGTCTGTTCTATGGCAATTGTTATGATATTTATCAGGCTCTTTTGACTTTTGAAACCCTCCCCCTCTTTTCCATTATCAACACGACATGTTTCACTAGCCCGGGTCAACCTCCGCCCTTAAGACTGCAACACTACGAAAATATAATTTTGCTATTTGACTAATTATCCCTGTAAAAACGTCAAGCTTTTTGACTAAATGCATTAGCATAGCGGCTTATCTGATTTATAATGAGGGTGTGACCTTGATAAGTAGTCTTGACTGGTACCTTTTCCCATTGGCCAATGACCCTTCGAGCCCACGCCCCATGTGAGCTGTTGGGGTTGACCTCTGTGAGGGGGGACCGGCTAAACCTGAACCAATGGGAGGTTGTTGGGGTCTGGGGCGTAATCCAATGTCCAGGACCCTAATAAAATAGCTGGCTTCGCCGAAATTCAGGGAGAGCTACCTAGCGAAGAGACGAAGTATCTGAACAAGATTCTGACCCGAGATTCCAGAGAAAGCTAATAAGCCAAACTCGAATAAACCAACAAGAACTCAACTCCTGGACTCGTGTGTTTTCTCTGGCTAGTGTCCCCACTCAAAGCAACTACAAGCAGCTACAATATTCCTATATACGAAGGAGTGCGCAGAAATATAAATAACGAAGAAGTATAGTTATAAGAAGGAAATATAGTTATAAGACAATTAGCTATATGACGATCGTAACTAATATAACAGCGTGTTGAGCTGACAGTAGCATAATTATCCGGTCTTATTGCACTTCAGCCAATTACGAAAGCTTTACAAAACAAGCCTCCGTTTTTAATGCTGAGTACTACGGGATCCATTGGTACTAACGATATTCATCACTTGCCAGTATAGAGGCTTTTTAAATGATTAGTCGACACATGCCATGTTCGTCCGTTAAAAGGACATATGCGATGTTCGCTCATCAAACCAGTGGAACCCTAGTATACTAAATCGAGACAATAAGCTCGCGATATCTCAAGAGGCTTGCAAAGCCTCAGCAAAGACATAGATAAGAGAGATTCAACCAACAATTGTGATGCAGGCTTTTGTTTTACATTTATTGCCAACTGTCGAGAGCAACAAACCAGCATTATCTGAATAATACCTGCATTGATCAAAGGAGTGATTGATGTGGAATATGCTCCTTGTTACGTCAGAAAATACAAGATGTAACTATGACCTTTACTGAGAATTAGAACTTAAGACTAAAAAGAAGTATAAGGCCAGGCGTGTTCATTGTGACAAAATTAAGGAATGAAAAGCAAGTCTGTCCTTTGCCTGCTTCCGGAGGGGAACCATTTGCTTAGCTAATTTGATGACGTGGCAGGTGTTCACGAGACAGGTAAATTGAGCATTTAGCACACAAGTAGCAAGGACCAATGCGGCTTCTGCTTTTTCCTTTGACACCTACCCGTTTCATTGAAAAAAACCGCCTGATTTGTGTTTTTATTCAATAGCATGTTTTGTCAAACCTACCATGAAACACATAAATGATTCATGCGCTTCAGGATGGAACTCTATCTTTCAAATTTAAAACTTTTTACAAAAACCTTTTGCTGACAGTATTGCTAAACACACTACTCGGCGTTTGTGAATATTTTCATTTGTCTACAGACGGTGTACCACCAATGTTATATACCGTACAATGGCCGATGTGTGTGACTACCGCTAAGACATGACACAGTAGTTATTAAGGGTGTGCACACCTTTCGATGGCCTATCGACCCCAGGTAGAGCACATTAAGCAGATGGTTTCTACTGGCTGGCTTGCGGTTCTAAGTTTACTTCTTGGGCATTTGCACACACGATTGGTAACTCGCTGTAAATTATGATCAACACTTTCATTAGCACACAAGTCAACACACTTATATCGGCAATGGTCCTTCTATATGGACGCCTGCAATAGCTGATGCGAACAACATGAAACACGTCAGTTAGCAAGAGCTGCATCATCATGTGGCTGAACGACACGAGTCAATTGAAAGGGAGCGTAAGGATTCCTCCTAAAATCATTGTCAGCCTACTACCCATAGAGTATAAAGAGCCAAATGTAGATATTTTGAAAACGATACTATTATATTAATCGAGGAAATAGACATCATTATGTTGCTGTGTTAAACTGCATTGATGGCTAGGAGTTCAACATTTGATGCGGGCAACGGATTTGCACTTTACCCGTAGTAGTGCTCTAGAGACGCTGTTCAACCATCTCTATGCAATCACCTTGTAGGTGGAAGTGGCGTAAAAGTTCTGATTCCACTCACTTAATTGCATATTTGTAGCGAGTTTCGGTTCTGCTGCTCATCTTATTGTAAAGTTATATCGGATATAGTTTTTAGATGATTGTAATAAATTATCTGCGGAAATTTTACCACATTAAAACTACACAAAAATATCCTGATTGCTCAAGGTCAGTGGATCCAAACAAAAATGACCTCTTTCAGTAAAACACCGGCGCTCTTCTGTCGCGTATCTATCCGGTGTTGCATATAAATCTAGTGAAAAAATAAACATCTCACGTGGAAGTAGAAGTTCACAGCCCATTATCATAGAATCCCTATTAACGGAGACTGCGTCGAACATTTTGAGCAAGTGCCTTATAATGTTGCACAAACCGTGTATCTGCTACTTCCATCAGCATAAAGTCTAGACTACAACGTTTCATCTCGACCCGAGCGCAAAATATTATGCCATGAAGTTAGCTGTCATCATCTTATCATAATGCCGTGTTCGTTTATTTAAGATGTGACTGCATTTGCCTCGCTACACAATCATAACGTGGTGAGTTCATTAAGTCAGTAGACTCTATGATTGAGCCTGTTCGTGAACCGCAGCGCTCGATGGCGAATTCTGCGTTCCTCGATGCCTAGGGAGGAGCAGTTACGATAACATCCTCTGCATTTCTTCCCATCAGCAAGCTATCTGAGGTAAACAACTTAGCTTGGCGCCTGGTACTGCGTTGGTGACTACGATAAGGTCCAGACTAAACACACGTCGTCACAAACACAAACACTGACACAGGCTCACTCGAGGGTACGAAGCAGACGATTCATTAGAGAAGACATTATTTCATTTCAAGTCGTGGATATATGCACGACTCGCTTATGTACAATGACCACCTGAACAGTTGTTGAATGGTACACAGGGTGATGCATCTAGAGAACATCATGTATATCCCTGGTTAGTGAATAAATCTTACACTATGTGCAGAAGGCGTACTTCCTGTCGCTGCCGATCTTTGATAATTGCCTACTTGGCCTCGATCGTTGAAAAACCTTTTTGTGGTAACTAACCATCCTAGAATATACGCCACACTATATCACGCCTAGCAGTACATCCTAATGACTGGCCACAAGGTTATATCACGCCTAGAAGAACACTATACTCACCGGCCACAAGGTTATATCACACCTAGAAGAACACTATACTCACCGGCCACAAGGTTATATCACACCTAGAAGAACACTATACTCACCGGCCACCTGGTTATATCACACCTAGAAGAACAATATACTCACTGACCACCAGGTAATATCCGGCCAAGCAGTACACCATACTCACTGACCACCAGGTAATATCCGGCCAAGCAGTACACCATACTCACTGACCACCAGGTAATATCCGGCCAAGCAGTACACCATACTCACTGACCACCAGGTAATATCCGGCCAAGCAGTACACCATACTCACTGACCACCAGGTAATATCTGGCCAAGCAGTACACCATACTCACTGACCACCAGGTAATATCCGGCCATGCAGTACACCATACTCACTGACCACCAGGCTATAACTCACCTGGCGTATAGGCCATCGCGCCATTTGTTCCACATGCTTTTTTCATAAAAACAATTATGCCGAGACACAGAAAGCAATGATCTTAGTCTTACTTTGTATTGTATATCCCTCAGGGATCTCAACCTTTTAGAGGATCATATGTTTGGCGCTGTCGATCCACGGAAACCCCAAAATTAGTTTAGTGAGCAGACAGATGTGGCTATTACATGTTGGGATAAGAATGACAATAAAATGTTGGAACTGGCGTATATGGTTCTGATCCGTCTTAGAATGACTTAGTCGTTTGTACATTAACCGTAAAGTACAACTGTACGATATTTATTTATATTAATCAGATCAGAATTGTGCAGTGAGACAGTGGGTCAAGGACATATGCTTTGTTGGTGCACGTCATATGACACTAAGATTAAATATTATGTCGTGTTCGAACCCAGACATAACACATATATCAACTAGCACATTCAATACAATAGCAGCAGAAATCATCAGCGTAAAATAGAGTGGCTCAAACAAATTGTGTCAATATAGAATCCCATATTTGACTACGGAGTTGCTGGCTGAAGCGTATAAGATATAAGCAGTCTGGGAGATAAAATGCCACCATTGCGTACACCATCCCGTCTTGAAAGGACACTTTCCCCATTAGACGCAGCATTGTTAACTGTACCAGTAGCGCAATAAACGAGCAGGGACGCGCCACTATCGATTCATTTGTCATTTTTCGTGTAGATTGTGATTGACCCTGTCAAATGACTTCTATTCACCTAGAAAACATGCAGTCGTGGTGCCTGTATTATTCTATCGCATTTTGAGTTAATTGATAGGGCCTACATAACTCTTTTGGAAGTTTGGCTTAAAATCCGAATTGGTTGTCATTGGTAACAGTATAATTTTCTATACATTGCAGCAGTACCGTTTCCAAAATCTTAAGACTCTTTGCGTTGGCGCGCGTTGAGTCCGTCTAAGAGATCGACGTGCCCGTCATGGCGCGTGTTGAGTCCGTCTAAGAGACAGACGTTGTCGCCATGGCGCGCGTTGAGTCTATCTAAGAGACCGAAGTGTCCTTCATGGCGCGCGTTGAGTGCATCTAAGAGACCGAAGTGTCTGTCATGGCGCGCGTTTAGTCCCTCTAAGAGACCGACGTGGCCGTAATGGCGCGCGTTGGGTCTGTCTTAAAGACCGATGTGGCCGTCGGGGCGTCCTCTATGTGTTCACCGGGGAAGCCTGTCGAATGCAATACTTTTATGATCATTTTTAAGATTTGGTCTTTTCGGAGGTAAAGTAAAGAAAGTTTAAGGTTTAACGACACACAAACACTCGTGGTGCCTGCAAAAGATCACCAAAAATGAACACCTTCACACCTTTTCGCTGTGGCATTCTAGTCTTGGCTGGGAGGCAATATATCGATGACTACGAATCGGAGAGTTATCAAACTTACATAGTTATTCAGAGAGTCACCGAGGCTATAACATATTGATGATTCACCAGCTAGAAACAATTTTGAGAACAAAATCCAAGGTGACGCCACACTGATTTTATTGTCAGACTTTTTATGCGCTTTATATACCTGTCTGTTGAATAAACGAGGATGTTTGGTATACAATGAATACCCAAGAGCATATTACTGAGCTTGAAGGTTGTGTAAAAGAGTTGAATTTATATATAGATTACCTGAGAGATATGAAAATAGTTTTAGAGACCCAGCTGAGAGATGTTGTGAGTGATTTTGAGGCTCGAAACGATGTCCTTATAAAATGAGTGAAACACCAAGAGGAGCTTGTAAGCGGGTGTGAGATACAGGCCACGAGCATTTAATTCTTAATGAAATGAAAGGCACTGTTGAAGTAGTGCACCCGTAGTAAATATATATTCTATCGTAAACAATGGGGGGAAAACTGCTACCAGAAAGTGTGCAAAAAAGTCCGTCTATCCGACAAGCAAGATGCAAATACAATATAGGAGAAGTCAGGTCTAGAAAAATCAGGTGTAAAGCCGCCACCAAGACCAAGAAAGGCAGCAAAACCAAAGCGGCAAAGAGAGCCATCCTATTAGCAAAACAGTCAAAGATCCGTTTTACTCAAAGCGGTCGATAACCACGAACGGAGTTGACACCTTAGCCAATGGTCACGTAAATTTGGCAGCAAACTAACGTGGCGGACCCGGGTCCGTTGGGGGCGGACCCGATACCGCTTTTCTCTCGAGTGAAGCTCACCCTAAAAAACAACGAAAGTGAGCAGGGAACAAAAATCGAAAACCTGGATAAGTCATAATTTTACGCCAGAACCGCTATTTTCTATCCTTGTCTAGAACTGTGACAACTGTGATTAAGGCAAATATCGAACAACGCCAAATATCGAACATCGCCAAATTTCGGCTGGTCTATTTGACCAGTGTACCTGGCACTTTCTCAGGTCTGTCAAGAAATTAACTGAACACAATCCATCGGACCAGTGTTAATTGCAGTTAGATTGCCGCAGACTGGACATCGGTGTATTATATAAAAAATCATGACAATTCTGTAGCCCCCAAAAAAATCATAGACGGGTCCGCTACTACTATAGGAAATTAAATCCGTAAAATGGAGTTTCCCAAGATATTTCCCAATTTCAACAGTTTTTTTTCAGTCTGATAGCGTATTTTGAGGAAACATCAATTATAACACTACACTAATATGGCACGTTGTAGAGACATACATACGCTACTGCACTTGAACGGCGTAGTTTGAGCGATTGTTTCTGGAGATGATGGAATTGTGTATGCGAGGAACCTTGATCCGGTCACCACAGGATTGCTTATTTTTGTATTTTGAGTGTACAATTGATAGGCTTGCTTAAATTGGAAGTCGCTTATGCGTGACTTCTCATGGTGTGAACACAAGTCATCAGCCAATTAAACGATGGTGCATGGGAGGGGTAAATTTGAGGGTTGCTGCATACGTGGAAGAGGTGAAGACAGAATGAATGTGGTGAACGAATCCAAAACCTGATTGATCGTCACTTGGTTGGGTTAGTTAGTTAGTTGACATGGAGGCTACAGAAGTAAATACCACTCCTTTATTTTCAATTCATCTGAAAGTGAAAGCTACTTGGGAAGTACAATACACAATGAACTGGATATTATAGCACCAATCGGCAGATTGTCAGAGATTAAAAAAATAACATCGACTTGATAGATCTAGTGGAGAAGAATGGAAATCTTCAAATACTGTCTATAGTCCATGGAGCAATGGTAATGTATCAAGCCAGAGATTATGTTTAGTTCACAAAAATTCTTCTCGAGCCATCTTGCAGAATTTCGTTTTTCTTTTGAATTCCTTCAGCACAGTGGAAACGACTATCCCCACGAAACGTTTCGCTCCGTTGGGGACAAGTTTTATGCAGCTGTCCACCAGGCGAATGACCGCGAGGTAGGAAGATGCCAAGCATCTTACCTTGACTACATGCTACCTAACATTATGATGTAATATAATATATCATAATGCTAGGGTAGGGAAATCATGATGTCCGAACTTGAGTGCCTGCGCGCTACAGGATATTATATTAAAGAGGCTGTTCAGCCTCATATAAGGCAATCAGGGATCATTTGGTAAATACATTACTACGCTCGATGCGGTTACGAAATAATGCCGTCGTTTATTTGGTGCGTCAAATTTTACTTCATCCAAAATTATGCTGGTAATTTTTAAACATATTTGTTTCACTGGAAATCCAAAAGATGTACAGTAGAAGGCTATTTCATTTAGCTGTGTCAGTCCATCGATAACGATACCTCCCTAAAACCATCAGCCGCTCGTTTGTCGGCTGTAAATCACTACGCGCGCCTTATAACTACCTCGCTACGGATGTGTATATTTCCGCTCAAGTTTCAAAATGTAGTTTTCTTCAAATCAAGGTTGTGGGCAACACCAACACGATAAATAGTAACTTTTGTCCCACCATGTGGTACCTTTTATCATACAATGGAATTAAGCACACTGTATTCGTCATCATCTAACACCGAAAAATTTCCCGCCGACGCTCGCTGGAGATTGAAACTGAAACCTCACCGTCGTCCGTCCGCAAACACAACTCAGCTGCGATGTTTATGAAGTTTTCATTGAAGGGAGGTCCGGTCACCGTTAGCCCTGCCGATCAAAATGGATCCAAAACGTTTGCCACATTAATAAAATCCGGCGTTCGAAACGTCGAGCGTTCCATAATGTACTCGGGAGGTACTCAATGAACAATTGCCCATTCAGTCTGCGTAGGCTGCAGATTACGAGAGACTTGAGACCCCAATCTGTTCCACTTCCACAACCCATTTACCCGTTGCGGTGATATTGGAGGGACTGGCCAGTGGAGGTAAAGTGCTACAAGAGATACCCCCTCGCAAGCGTAATTTCTCACAACAACAACAAAACTGCAGACGGCGGGAGTTAGGATCTACTTTCAAAGACCGCAGCGCCGCGTAGCGAGTGAAAGTCTGAAAATGTAACATTTTTGGTTTCCAAGGTGCTGTTACCTAGCAGCTTGCTAGGCAACCACTTTCCTTATATGGGGCTGAACAGTCTCTTTAACTCAGACAGAAAGGTGTCCATAGGGTGAAGGCAAAGCGAGGAGGTACAAATGGCATTTTGGTCAAAAACTGAAACGCACATCATTTAACAGAATTTCGATACTGGAGAGGTGTGAATTTAGGAAACAGTGTTCCATCAACACGCAGTCTTTGGCTTATGTGCAATTTTCTAATTGCGTGTTCATCAGTTAATTGGTTTGCCAGCCAGTCACTAACGTAGGGGCCAGATTAGATAAGGTGGGATCAGATCATCAAAACACCAGGGGCGAGTGCCAATAGGCACGCCTACCTAATGAATCATCCATATGTCGCAGCCCGTCATTCTTAAACCATGCAAATTTGACATTTATCCTATTCAAGTCCATGAGATATTACATACCAGACATGGCTAGAAAGGCACAGATAAATGATGCTAAAGAGCCAATTAATGAACACCGTTAACAGAGAGGTGACGTCACTCTTTGTGATCCGATTCCCCTATTCACCAAAATCGGCAATAATTAGTCAAACAATCGTTCATCGGAAGTCAAATTGTAACCCGAAATGTGTACCTGACGCAGATTGCGACAGGATCAGAGCAAAGAAATTTCGCCTTACTCAGCGCACGCACTGTTTGCTAATCGCGATCATTCATGCCCGCGTTGCCCGTGATGACATCACCGAACGTTTTGTGTTACTGAACGCGCTGCAGCAGCGCGTTCAGTAACAGAAACGTTTGCGAACGTTCTGTAATGGTTTCCGTTTTGCTTACTGAAAGACTCGTTCGTCAAAAACGTGTTTGGGGATGGCTCGCCGTGAGACTATCACGTGACTTCAACATTACTGACGTTTCGAAATGTGAGAGTTACGCCAGATTTTTTGACAGCATAGAGTTTGTAGGACATATCTGTAGTGAGAATTATTTTAAATACTTACGAGCTTTCTGCCTATAATAAAATATTTACTGGCTTTCAATAGCCAACAGATTGATGGGAATTTATTGATGGGAATTTATTGGTGGTGATCGCATGATTCTTTCTGGTGCCAAATATAGAACATCCTCTAGTTTGTCAACAAATGCACGCTGAACCGAGGGACAACCACATCAATGTAATTCTCTTTGCGAATTGGATCAACTGAATCTGAGTCTTTCACTGACACTTCTATACGCTAAAATATTCGCTAAAGGAATTACACTTAATTTAGCTGTCGTCAGTGAAAGGAAATCGACTCCGTACAAGAGACGTCACGCCGCCGATACTCGCCACCATTTTGAAAACGTTTCCGTTCAATGTGGATCATAATGTTCCGCGATGTTGCAGAACGTTCTGTGTCACTGAACGAACTGCAGTCAATAGGTTCTGTTCAGGTTGTTTTGTTTCGATTAGTGTGATCAGCGTTAAGTTCATAAAAGAAAACGTTGTTTGTGAATCTAGTAACGTAAGATTTATCATTTATCAGCGCTTGATGTTTTTAATATGGAATGGATATATCTGGTTGTCGGCAATCAGTCCAACTGACTTGTTTTGTAGAATAGAACTTGATTGTTGAACCAGATAAACGGTCCCAAGACAATTTCCCCTCCATTGACAACTCGTCGGTTTGGCCATTGGTCTTGCACTGGCTCTTATGGCTATTTCGGTATTAACTCGGTGAGTACGATTGTAAGTGGCAGATTTTTTCATTGGTATGAAATATGGATGGCAATTTCATAGTGAGGAAAATTACAATATGAAGCATTTTCCATATATTGTGGCGCATCAAACTAAAATACTGATGATCATTCTATATTGGTGTTTCCTTTGCAGGGAATCATTATGAATGAGCCAAAAAGCCGGACAAATGAGAACTCAACAATTCACTTCTCTGAAGTAGGTTTTCTTGGAAAGGTCGAGGATATCAACCTTGGAGGATCTCTCTCAAGGGATCCTGATGTGCAGCTCATCGACAGAGTGGAAGAAGCTCAGGTCTGTTCACTATACTATTTGGAATTCTTTAAGCTACATCAATATAAAAAGCCTATTGTGGTGGTTAGAATATTGGATGAGTATATATTGGGATAAATCTGTTAGGCTTTCACAAATCATTGTAAGGATAAATTGGATATTGTAAATGTCATTAATGTTTGATTGGTCATGCTGTTTAAGATGGAGGGTAAAATCAGCCTTTTTCTTAAGCCGGAAGACAAAATGTTGTTGACAGTTTCAAAATATGGTATCAAGGTCATGGACATACACAAAAAGGTCATTTTATCCATATGATATGCTTAAACATCAACTAGTGCAGCAAATATGGTGCTTAATCTTTACATAAGAGGGTTTGTTTTTAGGAAGTTTTACAAAGGCATCCACTCCACACAGTTGCTCAGATTGTTTATTACCTGGATAGTTTCTACAAAAGCAACATTGGTTTGAAGATTGGACAAGTTGGTAGAGGAGTGTATGACTGCTATGTTTTCCAATGCGAGACTGAGGTGATAAATATTTGCCAGTTCAAGTTTACATCTCTCATATCATAAAACATGGATATTTTGGAGAATGTTAGTTGCATACTGACAATTATAGATAGATTGGCACTTATTGTTTCCACTTTACTCAGAATTTTGTCATGGTATGAATTGTTATGCCCAATGGGGTGTTAGCACTTACGGCGCTGTCAAAGTATACAACAATCGTCTCCCTTCACTCTCTCCATATCATTTCGTTGTTTAAAGCTATGTTATTTATCAGCCCTACTAAGCAGTATCTTGTTATTTTCTCGGCTGTAAAGCAGTTCTTCCATTGAAATTAGCGTTAATGTATATTGTGTTGTTTCCAGGAACAAGCGCAGACAATATGTCAGAGTGTAAAGGATGTCTTCTTTAGTATCACCCAACAAGCTCATCACTCTGTTTTGTGATGATTGCAATGATAAAATACTGAACAACATATATGTCACCATTGCAACCACTTGAAGGTTCATTTTATTGCCTCAAATAATTCGCTTGGTGCTACTGCCTATATTATCTAGCTTCAGTGAACATTAATGTAAGATGTTTATTTATTGAATGTTTGTCATATATCAATATTGCCTGACTTCAAAAGCCATGGAGCAAATACCTGTTGAATATGTTTGTGTGAAATACAGTGATGCATTCTCGAATTTTAATACCTTTGTTTTAAAATTTCAGTACCTTACTTTTCAAATATATGTACTCTAGATACTAATAAGTCTTCATGATAAAATGAGTCCTCTGTCATCTTTTTGTTAAAGAAGGACAAATATTATTGTGGTTATCACCCACAGATATGGTATCAGTATATCACCAGAAGGGAAAGTATGGTTAGATAAAATCCATAGTAACTTCTGATCTTTTCGGTGAAATTTCTTTGCAAAATGGAAATTTATCCACATGAAAATCATGAGGCCGTTGTAGTGTGTCAAAAATTGTAGCCAGATGGATAAATCCTGTCTTACTTGTTGGGTTATGCGTACAAAGTGGTTTGGGTTTGTAATGCCTATATTAAATATGTAGCTGCTGTTGGCATTGTTGTTGAGTGGGAGCAACAAAGAGAAAATCCTCTAGTACTTTTACAATATTGTGGACATGAAATTTAAGATCCAAACAATAGCAGAAGAAAAGGTTTCAAAGATTTTGCAAGAATAAGAGTATCCTTGAGGTAGACATTTATCATAGTAATAGCCATGCCGAAAGAAGTCTGTAAGGTTGTATTGGGAAAGGTGGATGGGAATAATTCAAAAGGCATCCGATATGTCACCCTTTGCCATGTATGCATGGGGGGAGCATTTTTGTATAAGATGCATGACATCAGAGATGGAGGTGTATGTGACTTGCGAAGCTGAAGTTGGTATGTTGTGATTCACAGAATTGCTGTCATAAGGGTAAGATAGGTTGTGTAGTAGACGATATTGACCTGAGAAACCATGAGACCGTGGATGGTTTTTTGGAAAGAGGGGTGGTGTAAGGTGATCATTTTCAATGTGTAAGAAATATTGAGAAGAATATGTGCGTCAACTCGGCAAGCTAGCCAATTCTTCACTGTTGACCATTTATATGAGAGGATCAATGTTGATAAATCACGACCTGCACTAACCACTTAACTTAAGCAAAAACAGAACTTATACCATAAAGGTGTCTTATGGTAGCCAAGATAAGGCACATTGCCCGATGGCTTTAACAATTTTAAAGACCCATGCAGGTACATGCAGATTAGCAAAAAAATCGCGAATGCTGTCAAGATAGCACAACACATCAATTCAATGATGTATAGAGATAACCTCGATTGTATATCCATGAAACCTTTGTTGACATTTGCTACGTTGAACTTGTAGAATCACGATCATTAGTTGTCTGTTGGGTGACTTACTTAGGGATCGATTTTGCGTCAAACAGAAGCCGCTCCCTACAACGCGGAAGTATATATTAGCTTATAAACAAATAAGAGGGCGTTCCGCATGTCAAAATGGCAATGCGTCGAGAAGGTGGTAAACCCAGAGCCGTTCGGCCGTCGTTTCAAAGCTACATTGACGACGAGTCAGGTGAGATCAAAGTTCAACTGGAAGACACATTACTTGATCGTTCGAGTGTAGCAAATCCTGCAGGAGGTGACAAACTTGAAAACGATAACGACAGTTGGGTATGCTTAGCTCTCGATGCATTCGTACCTGACCGCCCTACGATGAACCCAGAAGACATGGCAGCTGGTCCCATTGAGACTGGAATTCGAGCTTCTGGGAACTGTGAACATGTTGCCGGCGAGGAAGACGTTCTTTGCGGGTACCTGTCAAAATATAAACTAGGTACGCGTGGAATAAGTCGAGCATTCAAGAAGCGATGGTTTGTGTTTTCTGAAGACTCGTGCAAGTTGCTGTATTATAGAACTCCCCAAGACATGGTGCCGCTGGGCGAGATCAGCATATCATGTGCTACATTCCTCTTTGACGTACAGAATGTTGACAGACCATCCATGTTTGAGATCAGGTAAGAATTCTTGATTAAAGATTGGGAGCAATTTGGTGGGTTCCATCTTCTCATCATGCAGATAACACGTAGAGCTGTCTACGGAAAGCAGTATGTCAGTTGATCATATCTTGTTGAAAATTCATAGGTTTCACCATATTTCCAGTAGAGTCGTTTGAGTTTGCACTAGTAGCAATTTGTTACTTTTGAAGCAGGGGAAGTACCAGACGCAGGAAACTTCCCGGCTGAAGTCTCTCGTGTTAACTCGATCTATTGATAAAAATCAACTTGTGACAGACATTCTGACTACGTGGTAACCGTGGGAGAGGTTATCTTGCACTTGTATGACTTGATACATACCATGTAATTGACCTGCAGCAGATAGTAGCCACCTCAACCTGGCAACTAGACTTTGAACCCAGAAGTCACACAAGTCATACAAATTAGACAGACTTAAGAGTCATACAGTGTTGAGTTGTACCACTAAGATTCATTCAGCTCACTCATACAAGGCAGTTATACAACTAACAGTCATACAACTAACAGTCATACAACTTACTCATACAAGTCAGTTATATACCTTCCAGTCATACAACTTACTTGTACAAGTCATTCATACAAGGCATACAACTTAATGGCATACAACTAACAGACAAAAAACCCTCGAAACCATGCTCATCCTGGACATGGTTTCTTCCTGTTGGGATGTGTAATATGACTATCTGGATGATGATGTCAGAATAGTCAATAAAGATGTCCTACAGTATTATGACAAGGATCAGGACATAGTATGATGTTACTGGTCTATTGTTGTTGCTTACTATAGCTTGTTATGTATGCTGTGTCATAAATTTGCGGGCAGGTCAAATCACAAATGCACAAACCAAGTCAACCCAACATGTGGATCACCAGCCTTGCATTATCTTATCGTCAACTGCATATTATATATATTTGCTTTTCGATCACTCTGTGATTTGTATGAATGTAGTAAATACATGACACATGATATCAGCTTGAAGTGAACCCTGACTCACTATGACCGGGTGACTTGGGGTTACATGAAAATATGCTGCAGTTTTTTTCCTCACTTTATTTAACAAGGATAAGCCCTTCTCTTGCTCTCTCTCTCCTCTCTCTCATTTTCTCTCTCAATCTTTCTCTCCTCTCATTTTCTCCCTCTTTCACTATTTCTTTCTCTCACTCATTTTTTCTCTCTCTCTCTCTCTCTCTCTCTCACTCATTTCCCCCACTCACTCATTCTCTCTCTCTCTCCCTCTTTCTGTTGCTTCTTCATTTCATCCCACACTCCCTCTCCCTCACTTTCTCACCTTCCTCTCTCTCCTTTCTTTTCCTGACCTCAATCCACCTGCTCATCTCTCTTTCTCTCTCATACTCCTTATCATGTTCATTCTTTTTCTCTTTCTCTCTGCTTTCCCATCCCCTCTCCCCCTGTGTCACTCTCTGGTTGTTGATACCAACTTGTGTTTATAGTGTCATCATGATATGAGCTTGCTCATCCAATATGCAGTGTGCTTATGACTGGTGCTTGTTGATCGAATACTGTAAGTAATGTACTCTAACATAAGTAGTGTCATTACTCAGTTGGCCTTGTTCTAAGGTCAAAGGGATGGACCTACTTGCTTGAGGCTGGAGATAAACACACTATGCTCTACTGGTTGCAAGAACTACAGAAAAAACGACGCCAATTCAGCAAAAGGAAAACGAAAGTGAACATTGAGAAAGCTGATCAACAGATTAAGGTTGCACTTAATTTGTACTTTTTGGAGATTATGTGTGTGTTGTGCTCACTGATCGTTGATTCTCTTTCTGATAGCTTCAGTTTTGTTCTAATTGCTGTCACTGATCCTTGAATACCACATGTTTATACTTATATAAAATCAGTGATACTTCATAACTATAAAGCCAAGTTATAGTACATTGAGTTGGTTATGGCTAATTCATGTGTTAGTTGACTATTGGTCAATAAGGTCACCCTGGGGCGGAATGTTTCTTGATGTACACAGGATGCTCCTAAGGAGGGGCTGATGGGTGATGAAGCAGAAGCCAGTGGAGAAGACCATATTGAAGGTCAACCCATGAACAATGTCTTCAGTGCCCCTGACACTGTTGGCTTCCAGTCAGCAAGAGACCCAGCATTGTCTGGTAACTCAATTCGCGACTTCTCCATCAGTAACTGGAGGAAAGAATTCAGGAACAAACTGGCTCAGTGGAAGAGCCCTCGTCAATCAAGAACAGACACATGTAAGGTTAACCGATACTGCGACTGACACACATCATGTGACCAAAAAACGAAGAGATTGTTTCCGTTAACATCTATGTTACACCATAATGTAAATATAGCATAGCCGGTTGTGTTTCAAGGAACAGGAGTTATCCAATTTCTACCTCATTGAGAACCGGTATCCGTCAACCTACTCACCCATATTCATTGTATGTTGTGTCACGGGGCAATAACTATTTAACATAGCTTTCTTGATACTGTACTACTTATGCCTAAATCTCTAATTTCATGTTTTTAAGATTAAGAGTACAGTTAAATTGTTAAGTACTTCTTTCCATTATCTCAGCTGATGAAGGGGGCTGACTTGAAGACTTGTTTGCTGCTGCAGCTATGAATGTCTCCCTTCCCCAGTCTCAAGTGGCAATCTAGAAGTCATCCCTGTTAAATTGTTTAGTTCTACTCTCCATTATCTGAGCTGATGGAGGGAGCTGACTTGATGACTTGTTTGCTGCTGCAGCTATGACTGTCTCCCTCTCCCCAGCCTCGAGTGGCAATCTGGAAGTCATCCCAGCTGAAGAGGAAGACACTAAATGCACGTCATCACCCCAATCAACTAACAAAAACTCGCGCTCCCACACTGTAACTGAAAAACTGTCACATATCAAGAATAAATTGGTTCGGACAAGAAGTGGCCAGCAGTGTGAAATGGGAAGTCGGGAGGAAAACCAGGATGTTCGGGCTGTGTGTACAAGATGTGATAGGGTGAGTCTGCCTTCGCTCACTCATTATACTGATGTCTGTGTAGTTGTTTATTGTTTAATTCAAAGACTTTAATATCAAGTTGCTGGTCTCTTCTGTATTTTGAGGGTGACCTGTGAATCCATGTATTGGTTATTGACAATTTTCCCAGAAAAGTTATCAAAGTTACCTAATACTTGTGATACTTGACTAAAGATAAGTGATTTGCCTGTGTTTTTGGACAGCTGAGTGTTGAGATTCAGCACCAGAAGGAAGAGAACTCTCTGCTGGAGGAGGAATTGGAGGCCACGCGGGAGATGGTGAAAGCTCTGAACAAACAGGTGGAGAAGTTAGAACAGCAGCTAGACACACAGTAAGTGGTCGCTGTCTCTCATCGCCAGCTTCAAGTCTACTTCTGACTGACACAACGTTGGTAGACCCTCTGCTACCAGAGATCTGGATTATACTGTTGCTAACCAGGTTATGTTGATTTGCCCACAGCTTTAGTGCAATATGATCCCCAATTCTGCCTCGTTGCTTTGGGTAAGAAAGAACTATTTCATAGAAGCAGGTGTTTGGGTGTTGTGCTTCTCTGGTGTTATTCTCTGGTGTTATTCTGTTACCCTATTCATCCTATCACCTTTTGCTTTGTTGTCCTTTAGTCCATGATAATTATTATCCCTCTGTGTGGTTTGTAATGGCACCATACCATCCACTGTTTCCCCCAAACTGGTATGAATTCTATTTGTTCCCACTTATATATAACAGATTATATCACTTTATGCCCATTAAATGAATTATATGGCAAACCGGGGTTTAATGGTACTTATTGATTTGGTATCATTGGGATGACTATGGTTAGGTTCTGAACCCCTACTTTACCATGGATTTGAAACCAACTTAGTCCAACTGAGCTACATTGCCTCACCCCACGCTCATCCCTGCATCTACCACCTTTGTTACTTACAGGGCAGAATTCCACAAGGAATGTTGTAAATCAGAAGACGCTTCTGAAGTGGGAGATGCTTCATTAGAAATGTTGCACGTACGAGACGGTCAAATCGTGGACTTGCAGCAGCTTCTGATAGCCTCACAGCAGCACTGCAATATGCTGCAATCCCGCGTCAAGTACGAGCTTCTGCTTTAATCGCCTGCTGTGCACCCTCCAATTGATACCAGTGATTTGTTGTCAATGCCAATATTGCTAATCATTTTCATGTGAGATTGTCAATGAAACATTTGCTGATTGGTGTTGAGTCTGGCTATTCTCCTGATTTGCCCAAGCTCTTTGATCTCTTAACAGTTTGTTGACTTTACTCACTCTGTCACATACAGCTGCTGTGATAAGGAGATATCCGGGCTGCAGGAAGAGATTAGCATGTACCATGAGAGTATACAGGCCAAGGATTCCATCGTTATGACGCTGACCAATAGAATCACCGAACTGGAGCAATTACTGGGTGATGAAACTCCCACAATGCAGAAAGAGACGAACACGACAGACACTCTGCTGCCCTACTCTAAAGACCTTCAACAACTCACTGTCAGTTAGGTTACCTTATCACACATAGACATAGGTGTAGTAGTCTGTGGAATGCTGTATTGTGTCTCATAAGAATTGATGATAGGTTGATGTGACATGTGTTTGTGGAATCGATGATGGGTTGATGTGATGGGCTGGTGACACATGTTTGTGGAATCGATGATGGGTTGATGTGATGGGCTGGTGAGATGTGTTTGTGGAATCGATGATGGGTTGATGTGATGGGGTGATGTGGTGGCTGGTGACATGTGTGGAATCGATGATGGGTTGATGTGATGGGCTGGTGACATGTGTTTGTGGAATCGATGATGTATTTTTATGTGATGGGCTGGTGACATGTGTTTTTGTGGAATCGATGATGGGGTGATGTGATGGGCTGGTGACATATGTTTGTGGAATCGATGATGGGCTGATGTGATGGACTGGTGAGATGTGTTTGTGGAATCGATGATGGGTTGATGTGGTGGGCTGGTGACATGTGTTTGTGGAATCGATGATGGGTTGATGTGATGGGCTGGTGACATGTGTTTGTGGAATCGATGATGGGTTGATGTGATGGGCTGGTGACATATGTTTGTGGAATCGATGATGGGTTGATGTGATGGACTGGTGAGATGTGTTTGTGGAATCGACGATGGGTTGATGTGGTGGGCTGGTGACATGTGTTTGTGGAATTAATGATGGTTTGATGTGATGGGCTGGTGACATGTGTTTGTGGAATTAATGATGGGTTTATGTGATGGGCTGGTGACATGGGGTGATTTGGGGAATTAATGATGGAATTTGATGGGTGATGGGCTGGTGACATGTGTTTGTGGAATTAATGATGGTTTGATGTGATGGGCTGGTGACATGTGTTTGTGGAATTAATGATGGTTTTATGTGATGGGCTGGTGACATGTGTTTGGGGAATCGATGATGGGTTGATGTGATGGGCTGGTGACATGTGGTTGTAGGATGCCTGTGAAGCCTACCGTCTGCAGAACCAGCTTCTGAATGGTGAGCTGCTGCAGCTGGCCCATCTCAGGGCAGAGGATGAAGCCAGGGAGTTTGATCTTCAAAAGTGAGCTATTTGAAGAGGACACTATTATTGACTCTTTTGCTGGCCTGTTTCTACAATGCATCTGTTTAGAAAGGTTTATTATATTTAATCTTTATTGGAAGCATTTTTTTCCTTTTGTTTCTCAGGAGGTTTACTGAATTAGAAGCCAAGTTTTACCAAGTAAGAAGCAAATGGTTGCTATGTCTGAAGGAGTTGTCTCAGCCAACATTGAAAGGTCGGTTGCTCTTCTCCTTCACTTCTTCCTTTATTAATGCTATTACACTATTATTTTGGCATTTTTTTTCTATTTTTGATACCAACCGATGATTGGCTGGTTAAACATCCACCTCGGTAGTTTTATAAGGTGGTCTGCTTTTGTGTCATGGGTGCAATTGTAAATACCTGAAGTCTGAAAACTACAGTGAAGGTTTTTCTATCAAAATGCGGGAATGGTAGCATATAATTCTGTTCCAAGTGACAGTATGTACTGGACAGTGTTAACTTTTTTTTGTTGAATCAAAATACGCTAAGCTTGTTGAATTGAAAAGAATATTTCCCAGTTTTACTTGAAATTTCGATCAATAATAAAATCATTAAAAATAGGTTCAATAGTCATGAAAGTTGAGTCAGCTATTGTCATGAACAGCCCGAATCGAATCTTACCATTTGTTCATGTCGATGACGTCACTTCCGGTTCGGAGCGCATGAATGTTCCAACGGTAGTGAAATCGGAAGTGAACCCGCCGTATCACCTACAATTTTGGTTGTATCGTACTAATGATTTAAATCGAGGGTAGCCAATTTTATTAGGAACAAATAACTAATTACACGTAGCTGTAAATTTGTGATAGTTATCTCATAAACTAAGGTCAAAAGGACATCTGGGCGGTATTAGAGCACCGGCCACTCATGTCCGGCGAATGTCCTGCCACAATGTCTTACGTACGTTTAAGATAACGTTTGCTGCATAGCACAAGTACAGTGGATACCGTCAAAGGATAAAAAACTGCTTGCATCATAACTTAGAGCTTTTTATAAGTATATCTCTACTTTACTTCGTTGATGTTGAAAATGGAGATTAAGAAGACAAAGATAAAGGAGTTCATCATGATGGTGATCATGGCCATGATAACAACAATTATAATGGTGATAATGATGGCTAGGATGATGGTGATTACGATCATGATAATGATGATGACAATGATGATAGTTGAATTGTGACAATGAATATGATGTAGATATTGTTTGTGATGATAATGATGTTGATGACAGTGATGATGATGATGAACATTGTAATTAAGAAGACAATGATCATGATGACGATTGACTATAAAGACGATTTTTATGATGTAGATAATTATGAAAATGACCTTGATGATCAAAGAACTGTTATCAAAGTTCGCCACGTTCTCCCATGTACATATGGGCCTCTTGTTTGATGCTTTAATAGTTGATCGCGGTCTGAGGTTTTCCTCTAATACTTGGTGATATTAATACATCAATAATATCATCTCGACGTCCAGTATTCGTTCATTGACTGGCGTTTTTTATCGTACCATTGGGCGTTCTTTTTTTGAGCAGCTTTTTAAACCCGACAACACGCTAAGTACTGATCACATTTATCTCCATTAGTCGATATGGTTGCAATGATATTCGAGTCTTTCAACTGATTTTCTTGATCATTCACTTATCAAATGACGGTAGTGTGCCGCGGGACCTCGAAAACCCGTACCAGTCGTACAAGGTGAAATGACCAAAAGCATACCCCGTCGTACAAGGTATTATGCGAATGTATAACCCGTCGTACAAGGTGAAAATGGCATAAAAAGCGTAGCCCGTCGTACAAGGTCGCGAATGTATACCGTCGTACAAGGTGAATATGCTTAAAAATGTAGCCCGTAACGTATAATCCGTAACGTATAATCCGTCGTACGTCGTAGGCAAGATAAAAGTTGCGGATAAATCTCAAAATGTTATGAGCAGATTTCTGATTACAACTTTGCGCGCTTGCACGGTCGAGCCGCAGGACATAGAAGATATCGGTTAGCCGGCCAATGCAAATCTCCGTGGGCTAAGCGTGTAATTCTCGTGGCGTCACACGGGGACCATTCATTGCATTCTCATTGTCAACGATCTGTGGGAAATCCCGAGAGAAAATCACGACATAATGCATGGGAAGAGAAAACATACCCCGCTGTACAAAACGAACCCCATCGTACAAGAATGAGGGCCAATAAAACCCGTCGTACAAGTCGAGAGGCCGAAAAAACATACCGCGTCGCGCGGCACATGTATAGTACCTCTATACACTTAAGAGCCCCAGAGCCGCGCACGACGGTAAAATAAATATATACCGTAGTGCGCGAGGCTATGTGCGTCGTGTGGAGGGCGTTTTATTACGAGTGCATGTAGCTTCTCATCAATGTTGTGTACTAACGTATCTATATAAGTCGAGAATTTAGATGAATATCCTCTGAACGACACTATTTTGGTTGTACACTGTCTCGTGATTATTTAGCAATTGTCACATGAGCTTTTAGAATCCCACCTTGACGTCACATTACGCAGTTTCAGTTTCACTGTGGCTGCAGGTCCCGGGGGTGGGGGACCCTGAGGTATATAGAGGTAGTATACATGTGCCGGGGTATGTTTTTTCGGCCTCTCGGTTTGTACGACGGGTTTTGTTGGGCCTCGTATTTGTAGGATGGGGTGTGTTTTTGCCATTTTCACCTTGTACGACTGGTACGGGTTTTCGGGATCCCGGGGCACACTCCTACTCAGGACAAGGCCAAGTACCCCCACCAGGCTGCGGGAATCCATAAGTGTTACTTTTTTTTTCTATTGTCAATGCGATATCGCTGAATACATACTCCCCCCCCCTCTAAGGTAGATATTGCCAAAAAATAATCATTGAAAAAATGACACATATACTTAATTAATAAAATTCGGAAAGCAAAAGTTCGCTTGCGAAGAACCTTGTCTGGGACAGCAACCGATCTTGTCATTCAAAATAAACATGAACTTTTCAAAATTTGTCTGGCTGGATTAAATCGCCTTTGACGAAATCTCACGTGTAAACTAACTCAACTTGTTAATAAACCTTCATATATTTGAAAAAGTATTCTTCATATGTGCTTTTGTGTATTTATCGTGTAAAATTGGAACTCATGTATCGTTCACCGCGTGTACGGTTACGACCATCGCACGATGTCAATAAGCACGGCTAGGACGACCGTAGATTGTACGCACGGATTGAGAAATGACGATATGAACTATGAATGTACAGCCCAACATCAAAATTCATTTCGTACTAGTTAATTTAATCGAATAGTGTAAATGAAGTCAAAAGTCCGCTATCAAACAAAACCATAGTTATTAGCAAAATCATGGTGTATAATTCTGTATCATGGTTTTTCATATCGAAACATTGGATTCTATTTCGAACTTAGAAGTTGGTCGGGTACACGTTGAATTAGGGCTGTCACAAAGCGATGCCCAACTGTAGGTTGGTTAGTTACCCATTACGCGCTGCCGAATGTATTCTTACATATAATGTACTATGAATACAATGAAAAACATCTCATGTTTGTTCACAATCCGACAACTTACAGTTGCACAACACCATAGCTGTTCTATGAGATCTGAGGCACACTGAAACTTGAACAGGACCAAGTGTTTTACAACGTAAAGGACGTATTTCCGTTGTAATTTGACGCTGTCCTTCAGATTGATCAATACAACGATTGGAATGATGTAATTGGGGTGCGGGACTAGAAGCGTGGCTTCAATTCGGCGAATTATTTACTTGTTGTTCACTTATTTATTGTTAGACCAGCATATTGCGTTTCATCACGTGCCGATTCTCGGTAACGTGTTTGACCGATCTCCTTGCGCATCGGCTTCTGCGCAGGCTGGGATTCATATGTTAGCGTAGCGTCAAACGTGTCTGCCCTGATGATCGGTATTTGACATCGTGCGACACCCGTAACGTGTCTGACCTCCTGCGTCTGCTGTTGTATCTGTTGGTGACGTCTCGTGTAGACATGGTGTGACCGGAGCTTGAAGCAATAATGCTGTCTGACGCCTTATCATGGGTTAGCACGCGTCGTCCTGGGCGCATCCGACAGGATGAGGAAAACTTCATCAACCTTTTTTTCAACTTTCTATCGAGGAACACGCCTCATGAGGCGGAAGAAGCTGACGAACTCGACAATGAGCAGCACTGGTCGGACACGTTCGGTACTGCTGATGAAATACTGGAGACATTTGAGTTCCTTTCATGGAGAGACAGTTGTGAACCAGGGAACATGGTAAATTCCTCCGGAAACATTGTAAATGACAACATATCGCTGTGGACAAGGTACATAAATCTTGTGTCGAGAGGAAATCAAGAAAGACAATGGAATCGCACATCACAACGCCTACAAGCGACCTCCATAAATCGACAAATACGTATGTTTTATATCCGTCACATTTTTTTAATTGAATGTGTTTGGTCTCGGGGGCGAAAACGGGTGGGATACAAGAAAGGGGAGAAACCGCGGTAAGGGTGTGGGTATAGGGGTCTGGTTCGTTCCTGAAAAAGCTGTGAGCTACCATGAGGGGGAAATCCGGACCATAACTAGATCAAGTGTGAGTAAGAAAATGGGACACATCAATGTACTCTGAACATTTTACCGATTGACAAAAAGAGTAAGCCAAATATGACCCTTAATGAAATAGATGACCTTGCGCGTCCGTTCAGACATGAGGGAAAGCGGACGCGGCAAGATATCGGCGTTATTGCACCGCGCATTATTGCACACCGCGCATTAGCGCTCCACAAGCACTCGAGTCATAAAGCGCTCCTATACATATATATATATATATATATATATATATATATATATATATATATATATATATATATATACACATATATATATATATATATATATATATATATACATGCATGCATACATACATATACATACATACATATATACATATATACATACATACATACATACATACAGATACATACATATACATATATATATATATATATATATATATATATATATATATACATATATATATATATACATACACATACATGCATACACATACATACATACATACATACATACATACATACATACACATATATATATATATATATATATATATATATATATATATATATATATATATATATATATATATATATATAGCCAAAGACACAGTTAGAACCCCTCCGCCCTGCTCCCGCTTCCACCCCTCCCCGCAACACCCCACCAAGATGAAGGTATTTCCTAGTATTTCCCTCCGCGATATGATTGTCCTTATCTCTCAGATCAGACGACTTTGTTCCTGTTTATATTGATGTTCTCCTGTTTATACAAATGAGGTCCGATGTGTCGGAGAACACATGGGGTTGATTGTTGTTTCCCACTATGCTCTGTCGTGACATGTGATTAGTTGATATTGGACATATTGGAGATATTGGATGCCGATACAGATAAATTACAGTTCCTTTGGTGTTCCCTTATCCAACAAAAGATTACACTTGTATCTTTTTAGCAGCCAGACACAACGAAATTTGCACCAAATGTCCGAAAAATGTTTCTTTAATTCCTTTGTTTCATGCTCGAATTCCTCTAATTAACTAAATAATCAGTCATCCAATTGTTGCATTCTGATAGATCGTGTATTCGTCAAGGAAAATTATTCCAAATACCCGGTAAATTGCCATTGTATAAGTTCTTGGGTTTGTGATTTTGTCAGTTATTGATTGAGTTTTCCAGGATTTTAAGAATCTGGGGACATACGGGTCCTTTATTTTTCCATACCCGGAACTTGGTCAGTCGACCCGCATCTGATCCACCAACTGATCTTTATAGAGGACACTATATGTATATCGCATGATCGTGTAGGCGAATTGGGAGGGACGGTAGCAATTATCACAACCTATGCGATAACGGTGGACTTGATGCGATATTGGAAGAAGACCCAGCTTTTCCTCGAGCTCCGTTTGGCTGTACCATGCGATTAATGGTCATACGTTCTTACCTTCCCTGTCTTCGCTGATTCAACCGCTTTTGGTCCTTAGGTCTTTTGGTGCTCAGTACTGTAGGTTTATTTCCTCGGCTGGCCGTTGGTAGCGCCTCAGCTGTTGTACGCACTGGGTCAGTGTTGGTGGCCAGCTGATGCTACGCTATTATGTACTGTGACGAATTAAGCTGAGTGATCAACGGCACTTGTGCTGTTGATTGTGATGGGTAATGATGTGGCAGGACAGCGTGATGACCATGGTATCTGTCACCATGTCCTTGCTCAGTCTACGCCCAGGTCGTCTCAGGGGTAAACAGGTGCCTCGAGTCGACAAGCTCGTCGACCTCGTCGTCGACTACGTCACAGGGGAGAATCTCTCGGATGCTGTCGTCTTTCAGGAACAATCTGACGAGGTCAACAACAATTTGGATGATGATGCGGTCGGTATAGCTAATGAAGTGGACGAGACATTTGAGTTCCTTTTATTGACAGACAGTTGTGAGACAACAGACATTGTGAGTGCCAACTATGACCCAGTAGATGCCGAAGTAAACAATTCTCCGTGGAACAGATACATGCCCTTCGAAGGTGAATCATTTCAGAACCAGTTGCATCTGCTGTCAAAATTCTTTGAGCTTCAAATCGATTCGATTTTGACACCGCTAAGAGTCGGCCGACGAGTCTGAGGAGGAGGGTGGCCATGTACCAACTAGTGAGTTTGCTTATGATCGTTCCATTATTACCACCGCGCGCGTGTCAGTTAATCAAGGTGTTTTTTTGGATTATGATTGTAGTGATATAGGAGAGACTCACCACTTCTTTTGTGTGTTAGGGTAATCCATTGTATGGTGACAGAAACCCAGCGTCCGATGCGGGTTAAATTTGTGGGTCATTGGTTCATTTCCATGCGTTTCGTGCCACCTGCTTTTGCTTGCTATCACCGAGCCGAGGTTGTCCGAGCACTTATTGAATGAAGTGCAGCTTACCTTCTCGGTAGACCTGCATCTGCTTGTCGACCCCATCCCATCCCCCATTCATCCCGAACGACTTGTGTACTGGTGTATGCGAGTATTTACTGCGCTTACTACGCCATCCCAACTAGTGCCACTCATGTGAAATTACGTGGCGTCTCCGCCATTCGGTATCTCGGTGCTACGGCATTCGTTCAAGACAAGAACCATCATGTTGTTCCCCGTGGCGAATCATATATTTAGCGACCTTTAATCATCATTATTTGTTATAATTTAATGTAATTTAATCGTAAATGAGAACGCTAGCCCTCTGTACCATCGACGTCAAGTGTATTCACTGTGTATAGCCCCGTCGGACGGTAGTCAATACACGACGTCCTGCAGGGCTAAGTGCTGTACTGGGATGAACACAGACTGAAGTGTTTATGTGATATGACATTGACGAGTTTTTCTTAGTGATATGATGTTGATTACAATGCATCTTGGCAACATGACTCTAAAAAGTTTCTCTTTGTGACATGATACTGAAATCAGTGTCTTTTACTAACATGACATTGATGCCAGTGACTCTTTGTGACATGACATTGATGTCAGTGGCCCTTTGTGACATGACATTGATGTCAGTGGCCCTTTGTGACATGACATTGATGTCAGTGGCTCTTTGTGACATGACATTGATGTCAGTGGCTCTTTGTGACATGATATTGATGTCAGAGGCTCTTGTTACATGACATTGATGTCAGTGGCTCTTGTGACATGACATTGATGTCAGTGGCTCTTGTGACATGACATTAATATCAGTGTGTCTGTGTGACAGAATCAGGAGGGCGCAGTGAGGAGCTGGTTTGTCAGCTGCTAGAGGATGCTATTAACACAGAGGCCTCATTAGCATCCCCACCAGCATCTACAAAAACAAAGTAAGTCTACTTTTAACCTACTTAACCAACCCACCCACTCATTTGTTAGTTCTCATGTCATCACCCTGACGTTTCATGGGGAAGGGATTTATACCTTGGAAGGCAACCTGCACAGGGAATACAATTTGGCAAAGCATGAAGGGTTATTTTCCCAGGTCTCTTCTCTGGCCATATTTATTTTACTGAATCCACCAATCACAACAAAATATTCACATCCAAATAACACTGATTAACCAATGTGGTGCCAGCTGTTGTTCATTATTGAATAATGCATGATGTTACCTTGATGGCTGGCCCAATCAGTAGCTTCGGGATCCATTCCAAGTTTCATAATGAACATTATGAAATTTCCCCATGCCACCCATCACACCCCACCCCCACCCACACACACACACACACACACACACACACACACACACACACACACACACACACTCACAACTGTTTTATGTGTCATTAACTCCCATTACACCATGTTTAAAGTATTGGCTGATATCTGATCACAACAACATCATGTACTTTGTTCACATGACTGTCAATAATGATTTCTCCACCATGGCTCTGTTGACAGAGTGGCACCACAGTTTGATATATACGGCTTCCCATACATCAGCCACCAGGAGGAGTATGTGTGGGATGAGGTGGAGCTCGAGGCCAGGGCCACTGTGTTTCTACGCAAACATGATGAGCTTTCCAATCAAGCTAAGGTAATCATACCTGTCAGTGTTTAATGGCAGATTGCATAGCCATGATAATACATCGTGACTCATAAGCTTGCATCATCACTGCTGTTGTAATCCGCTCTTGATTATATCCTGTTATGTCAAACCTCATTTATTTCCCAAACTCACATTCAGTGAAAACAAAATATTGAAAACTGTGACTTTGCTGGCAGGATGCTGAGAAGGAGATCTCTGTACAGGTGAAGTGGGAGAACCATCTGGTGAGCCTTGGCAGTCGACCTCTACAGCGCGGTGTCGAGCTGAAGAACTTGATCCGTGCTGGAGTGCCAGTCAAATACAGAAATAAAGTATGGAAAGCGTAAGTGCCTCATTAATTTAAATATCATGAATTTGGTAAATTAAGTTATTTACGTGGAAATTGAAGTGCCTCATTAATTTAAATATCATGAATTTGATAAAGTAAGTTATTATATTTTATGTTCTTCTTACAAGTGGATGAATTGAGAATTGGTGTAGGAAATATTCCAGAATGATTTTTGGTTTGTGAAAACCGAAGAGGGTTGGTTGTTTGGTGAATTTGATGTGTAATGGAGTGAATACCCTTCCATGTGTAGGTGTGTGGAATGGCGAGTG
The DNA here is from genome assembly GCA_034190875.2 of Urechis unicinctus. Lineage (NCBI taxonomy): Eukaryota > Metazoa > Annelida > Polychaeta > Xenopneusta > Urechidae > Urechis > Urechis unicinctus. The sequence continues at coordinate 29,941,669 of CM067350.1, read as the reverse complement.
TGCAGACTGAAGAGCTGCTACAGCTATAACTATTATGAGGGCACTCTAGCTTTAGCTAAGAAAGTGCTTGGATCATCACTCAATCCGATTGAAAGACAGGTAAGAACCAGAAAACAACGTAGTTACCGTCATGTATGAAGTACTATTGAGGGCTGAGTCACATGATGAGTGATGGGTTTTCATCGTAACAGATTGAGGTGGATCTGTTGAGGACCTTGCCTGAGAACAAGCACTACCAGTGCCTCAGTTCAGATGGCATACCACAACTCAGACGAGTTCTGCTAGCCTACGCAGTACACAACCCGGAAATCGGATATTGTCAGGTATTTGATGACCTCCGTCATTTAGTTGGCAACCCTTACACGGATGCAATAAAATTTAAACTGGCGACCAAGGGATTTTTTTTACAGTCTCATATATCTTATTCTTGTTCTGTTTTCATTGCATCTCTACATAAGCTAGGTTATATGCGTGTCCAGGGATTGAACCGTATAACTGCCATAGCACTGTTGTTCCTGGGAGAAGAGGACTCCTTTTGGTGTTTGGTGGCCATAGTGGAAAGTTTACTATCCACTGACCACTACAGCAGGACCCTGCTGGCCTCCCACGTGGACCAGCGCGTCCTCAAGGACCTGGTGGCTGACAAACTCCCCCGATTGGCAGCTCACTTCGACTTCCACAAAGTAGACATGTCCCTGTTCACATTCAACTGGTTCATGACCATCTTCATTGATAATATTCCAGTGGAGACCTTCTTTCTGCGGATCTGGGATGCTTTTCTTTATGAAGGTGGAAAGGTAATCATCCCTCACTTAGTAATTCAGTCATTTTGAGACAAACACATCTGCTTATTTGATGCTGGTATTTTATCATGAGATCTGATGTATACTCTGTTTGGATATGTACAGGTTCTGTTTCGGTATGCATTGGCATTCCTCAAGCATCAAGAAGAGAATCTGCTGAAGTGTGACAATGATCTCAAGCTGCATGGAGCGCTGCGTGAACTGGGCAGCAAGATGACCGACATCAACACAATAGCACAGGTGTGTAGAAGCCCCTATAAGCCAGCATCAAGCCTCTGTCTCACCTGAGCAGCCAAACTTAACACACATTGATATTTAGATTTTAAGTTACCTGTATTTAAAAATTAATTGTTTTTTTGTATGGCATTTTAACTCCACATGAACACCTCATTATTATGTTCCAAACGTACAACTTGTGCAGGTTGCCTTCCAAGGTATAAATCCCTTCCCCATGAAACACATCCAATCTCGTCGCCAGTTTCATACACAGATCATCAAGGTATGGAATCAAATGGATCCCCGCTATCGATTAATATAATTAACCATCTATCGTAAACTATATTCTATCAGTATCTGTTGACTTGGTCGGTTATTTGTACAACAAGGTTTGAAATGCTCATCATTTTCAGGTGGAGATGGAAAAGTTCGAGACACAATGAGGAGCGCCTTGGAATTGACATCCTCCATGCCGGACAGCATGGCGCCTGATACGGTGGAATATGGGCTGAGTGACGAAGAAACGAGCTAACTTCCTGCCATACGAGAATATTTGGTGCATTTTCTATCATCATCTGGGAAAAGTGTTTGGCTGTTGATGGATATTAGTGCTTGTAAATATATAACTAGTAAAATAGTACAGTGAATAGTTATGAGCTAAATAGCACCACGTTGTGGGAGGTCCAGGTGTTGTAGGTGTCCGGCTGCTATGGACATGCAATATTGCTGGCAGAGTTCATGGGTTACCTTGACATTTTGTGTTCTTTTATTTGATATCGGGTGTTTGATATCTGTTAAGTTGTTTCAACAAACAAATAATTTCCATTGTACTTCTTGCCAGCCATTACAGGCTTTATGAATCACATTTGACCATACTGTAAATACAACTCAAAATCAAGATGTGATATTGCAGCAACTCATTCTCTGTGTACTCTCGATTGATATGTATTGTTTGTTTATCCTGCCCTTGACCTTGTGAAGGCTGTACTTACTGTCCTTGTGGCGCCATTGTTATATGCAGTTGGGCGTTAATCATTGTCTGTCTCTCTTGTGTGGGCCGCCATTAAGCCTTCAAGTATTGCTTATTGTTCGTTTTCAATTGGATTGGAATAAACCATTTGCAAACAGTGAAATAATTCATATCAATGCCAGATATATACCATTGAATTAATTGTTGCCAAATTTATGGATGCTATAACATTGTTTCCTTGAATGAACCTAGTAGTCATTATCTCTCAAGTATTGTGTGTTTTGTAGAATTATTACTCGCCAAGATGGTTATTTTAATAAATATTTCTAAATCCGGTGGACTTTATTATGTGAATATATGATGCTCTTGGAGAATGTTGCAGCTTGTTTTTACCTACCTAACAGGGTAGAAATGAGCTCTCTTGGTCCAGGGGATAAGTTCAAAATCTAGGGACCTCAAGCCAAATTTAGGGGTCCCCGACCAAAAATAAGGAACAAAATCCAGATATCAGAAAAATCACTGCTATCTAAGTAAAATTGGTTTCCATATGCATATGTCAGTCACAAATCATATGCTCAGAAACAAACATTAGTGGTTGCTAGACTTGCATCTGCCCATTGTATGTTAAGCACTTTAAGTCTGCAGGCCTCCATGGTAGCTTTCCGTGCATAATAATAACTTGCCATTAGCAAAAGATGGCCGCTGGGTAGCGGGTCAGTTGGCATGGTGAGACGGCATTATTCCCCATTAGTTTTGCCCAATAAAAAAAGTTTCATGTATAAATAGAGCAAGGCTAATTATGTCCATGGATAATAAATAGGGCAAGGCTAATTATGTCCATGGATAAACTGACCAACATCTGCTCCTTTAGTGTGCACGATATATGAAAAGATATATGAACCGCTGTTGAAACAATTTTGCAATGTTGCAGGCAATTAGTTAAAACAATATAATACAGCACAAAACTCATCCGGCCTCAATTGACTCTTGCAAGACAGGAAGATTGAGTACCGTCTGTGAGAATATATCCCCACAAAAATGGAGTCACCCCTAGCCCCTTAGTAACAACCTCTAGGGGCCCCTGCCTTTTTTGACCTTGACACAGCAATAGGATTGAATTTTAAAAAGTAATAAAAACAAAGGTCACGGCAGGAAAATAATTTAATTAGGTCTAAACATATATTATCTCTTCCCCTTCTTTTTCTTGCCTTTCTTGTTTGCGATGGCCTCGGTGACTCTAGTTTGAGTAGGATCCACCCTCAGGGCATGGCCGGTCTCTTTAATGTGTCCAAAAAGCTTGTTTCGAGATGAAAAGATCGAGCCACACACATTACAAGGTACCGATGGCTCAGAGGACTGAAACACATCAAGTATCCTCAGGTATACAAGTAGTAACAGAACTTGAAATGAAGGGGTTACAAAGATGGTTTCTTCTCCTTAAGGCTAAGATGACTTTTAATTTATGATACCACTAAGACAGTGATGTACTCACCTTATGAGAGGCTGCCTGGGTTGAATGATGTCCAGTTTTTTGGCTTTCAGTTGCAGTTGTATTGCTGTGTAATTAACATGCATTATTTAGATACAACAAGTTCAGGCTATGAAATGATTCATAAAACACTGGTCCATTCAGCTTTACCCAGGAACAAGATATGAACTAAATAATCACCCACACTGTACATGGACTCACCCATTAGTCTCTATGACCTCTGAACCATCAACAACACTTTCAGAATCTCCATTAGTCTCTACACTTCTAGGTAAAAGATCTGCTGCCTACACACACAAAATGAATCCTAAGTTGAAAGGCATGTTGTACTTCCCCCAACATTCCGCATTGGCTACGATAAGAGAACAGGACTAACCTGAGATTCGTCTCCATTCACCTGAGGAACTCTGCACAGGTATTAATTTGCTAGGCATTATTCATATTTCCCATACATAGATTCTTATTTAGTATATATACAAATAAACATATATATATATATATATATATATATATATATATATATATATATATATATATATATATATATATATATATATATTTATATATATATATATACATAACTGATGAAGGAAGTAATCAAGATGAAATAATGAAATCAAATTGACGTGTGTTAACATACTTTAGAGGCACATTTTCTGAATCTTGCATGTCAACATTATTTTGTTCTTCCGTCACATTCCCACTTTCTTCATCCTGTTGCAATGAATACTGACTTGATATTTTTTCAAAGATGCACATCAATGTACAATATTTCATGACCACGTAACATCACCATGGTAACAAGCAATCACACCAACCACTGCAGCTGATGCCATTTGTCTTCTCTTCTTTTTCTTCTGCTTTTTAGACCTAAAAAAAATAAATACAGAAACCTGTTTTGGCATCACAATTTGACAGAGATTTCCCCTTAATGAGTGTGCTAGGAGACGATTGCATGATTGCAAGTTGTGTGTACTTTGATTTGGAGGTTTGTTCCGGTTCCTCATCACTCTCTTGAGCCTCATCTGGCCCCAGTAGTTCAGCAAATTCACTATCCTCCTCCTCCAGCTCAGCTCGTAATAATGCTACCTTCTCTCTGTGTTTCTTAGACTTCTCATGGTTGGCATATCTATCAAGAACAATGCAACATCATCAAAAAAAACAATAAAAAACAACATGTCATTGCCTATTCAATATAAGCACTATATGTCTGTGGAAATATAAATATGTATCCTATACGATAACATCTTATATTTATAAGTGAACTCACGCTTTATCTGTCTTGAAAGCTTTGTTGCATGCGATACAGTAGAGGTCGTCATATACAAACTCCTCCTCGTCGGCATCATCAGCAGCCTCCAGCTCACCGGCTCCTTCCTCTCCATCACCCTCTTCTGCAGCATCTAATGTAAACAATATCAGGTGATCTTAATTCAACATATCATGATGGCATACTAAAATTACCACCTGACAATTTTCATAAACAGAACTCTAGACTGCTAGGCCTCAATTGTGTCAGTCCAAGAACTTTAAAAGGGCTTTGCTCATCCAAAATAAGAGGTCATTAACTAAAGCACCATCTATCAGCTGCAACACTGTTAACGATAAAGTCTAGCATTAGACCACATAAGGGCACAGTTGCCTCAATCAATCAGGAGAATCCATTCCTTCGACGTTATGATAACAGTGACCTCTGCCCAACAATCCCAGGCGCTTTTGTTTATCTTACTCCAGCACCACCTGGTAGATGCTAAGCTGGAGACTGGCAGAGAATAGCTTCTTTTCTTCAGTCCTACTAGGGGAGAGACATCGGTTTTACCTTCGTTATTGCTGTGGTCCGCATAGCTAGCCTCGAGATGCTCCAGGTCTTTCTCCAACTCAGACATGGCAGACCATCCCGTCTCTTCATAGGATTCCATGGCTCTGCACAACAAACACCAGAAACTTTGAATGAAGCTGTCTAAACTAACCTCCACATAACTTGCGTCACAAACAAGTGGCCAATAAACCTCGAAGCTCTGCTGCCTTTGACAAGATTTTCAATTGAATGTTATGACACAATGTTATGATCATAATGTTTATAGATTTCGATTGTTTTCAATGGCTCACTTTAAAGGCTTACATAGCCCCCAATTTATGTCACATTGGCCTAGTAATTGAACAACTCAAGAGAAACAAAGGCTAAAATGTGTTGGTAAGCATATAAAAAAATGTGTCATAAAAACTTATTCTCCATGGGTTTTACATAGTACAAGATATTCAACAATAATTTAGGTGATAAAGGTCATGTAGGGCTGGTTTTTAGTTTGCAAGTATCCATTGATGTAAGAGGGGACCCCATGTGCTATTTGGGGCTGCAAGCTATCACACACTACTTAATTGTGTTTGCGACTATAAGAAATTGCTGTAGGTGGCTGATAGCTACGAAACAGCAGATTCAAATTTCTATTGGGTTACATTGAACAGGAGCCAGTTCCCGTGGCTTAGAGGTAAACTGCGTCGCCTTTTTGAACCCACAGGTTGTGGATTCAATACCAAGGTGTGAAAACCTGACTGGTTCTCAGCGACTTGGATGATCACATTAAATGGGGGTCCCACCTCTGAAAGGTATACACCCGACCCAGTAGGTCAATAGTACCGTGCGGGACCTTTGTCTCAGCGGCGTGGGTTTCGCAGCCCGGTCTGTGCGAAAGGATTAGTGCAAAGTGGGCACTTAAGGGGAGCTGTTCAAGCACCACAATCACCCTCATCTATCACCGTCGCAACATCATCTCATTTTTGGAAGTGACGTTAAAGCAGGAGATTTCTTGTCAGCTATTTATCAATAAAGCAGGGGTCAAAGATCAAACAGAGCGGATTTTGAGTCAAATAAGAGATATTGACATAAGAGAGGTTCATGTATTATGTGCTAGTCGGCTTGCTTTGTAACAATACATGCCATTAAAGTTTACGAACAGAGGGAAGGAGGGATGCTGGAGAAGTGATATTTGATAAGCACTGCTGAACAGCAGAGCTAAATAATACCGAACACAACATAACAAGGGGTAGGCATTGTTGACATTGACTTACTTCAGTCGCTGTTCACGTTCCTTGATTTTCCGTTCCTCCGTCAGTTTAGCTATTTCTACAGCTCTTTCTTCCAGCCTTTTCTGTCAATCACAACACATCGGACGACCATCCAAATAGAATGATCATGTGGACGATCATGTGGACAAAACTAACTCTGATGCAGAGTAGAGGCCTTGGTGAAGGATATTGAAGGACTTACTTTATAAGCCAGCACACGTTTATCCCTCTTCCTCACAAACGCTACAAGAGCCTGAATACAGGACCAAAACAATAATAATAACATCAAGACAATGAAAGAATGGCCAAAGATGCTGTGCCTTTCTGCCAAGCAATTCATACAAGATATGTCACAAACCCGGACTTCCTCGTTCCTTTCTCTCTTAGCCTTCTCTCGTTGTTTACGGTTTTCCTGCTCCATCGCTCGTCGTGTTGCTCGGTTGGGGCCTTCCCGAGTATCATATTGCTCCACCCAAACATACGACTTGGATGTACAATAGCTCTCCCAGAAGCCGTAAAAAACGCCAACAATCTGCACACACAAAACCCTCTAATATTCAAATTTTCAGAAATGCAGATGCTCTAAGTGCTTGGGTTACTATAAATTCTGGAATGTCTTTTCTCATTTCTAGTTGATTGAACTTTGTCTTGCCTCTTCGTAACTGCTGTCGGATTGACCAAATTCAGGAGCTGTCGGGGGCTCTGACTCGGAGCCTTCATAATATTCTAGATCCTGTTCATCTATAGTGGCAAACACTTTGCCATAAACTGCATAGAAACCCTGTGAAAAATGAAATATCGTTTACTAAAACATTTAGCAATTATGGAGGCAAACGGTTGATAAGTTTAAATGATAATAGCAAAGCAGCTGATGTGATTAAGGACCAAGACACATGGAACGGTGTAAAATGAAGCAGTGATGTTAGAAATGTACTGAAAACAACAAATTAAGTTCCAAATCAGGTATAATTCATTCATTGTCTAAGAATAATATAGATGCTGTCATTATATGACACGTCAAAATTTAAGGATATACTTGTTGCAATAGAAAAACTCATGGTCAATCACCTGTTCATCATCACCATAGCCGCTATAACAGGATGTGTTGAAGTACTGATAGACATCGAGAGCATTATCAGTGTACGAATCACCATGACCCAGACCTGTCACATAACAGCCCAACAGCTAGTACCACAGAAAACAGGCTCGTAAAAACAGTCACATGTTATTATCACCCCCTACAAACGCATACATAATTTCAAACAAATCAATTCCCAGTAGGATTAACATCACCCCATTTGATCTCCAAATAAAGCCCTTGGTCATTGTAGTGTTTCCCCCAATGAGGCCAAGCTTATGACAGGTTATCACAACTCACCACCAGAAACCACCCTCATATAATAATAACTGAATCACATGCAGTAAACATTCATATTCGCTCCAGTGATCTTCACTCCTGCCATACAGGACACCAACCCCAGTTCCTACCAACAACAACGGAGGCCTTATCCCCTCTCGTCATCACAGCCGAGTCATACTATAAATGAGGTACATTATTGCTTTTCTCGAAAGGATGACATTCATCTTTTAACATTAATATGTCTGTGTGTGTTGTCAAAGGTGTGGCTTCAGCAACAAAGCCCATTGCTATTGTCATTAATCAAGACTAGAATGGAGAGGAGAACAACCAAAACAAAGGTTAAAATCAAGATATTCTCACCTCCTTTGAGAATGGCTTCTCTGTGCTTATCATACCAGGCTCTTTCTTGAGGGTCCATCAATACATCATATGCTTGCTGTATGGAATGAAACATCTTGGTACATTCTTCAATTTTGTCAGGGTTTTTGTCTGAAATACACAAATAGAACATGGTATCAATCTATTCTGTTGGCAGTCAATTTAAATTGTGACTAGTAATCAAATAAAAGCCATATCAAAATTATGCAGTAAATGATAATTGGTATACACTTTCAGGTTTATAAATGATTGCAATTCAATATAGCAAGAAAATAGAATTCCTGGCAAATGACTCCCATGGTTGTGAAATACAGCAATATTGTCTTGGTCAGCAGACCAACAGCATGTGTTATCACCTTTAAGGCTTTATCGAAGTTTATGATATATACGCCGACATCCTTACAAAGGTAATTAAATATACCATAGAAGATGCAGGGGTTGAAGGTAACATTTTTTCAGCTACCGGGCCGGTACATGAACAAAGTAACCCGCCTGGCAATAAACCTACCGGCCCAAAAAATGTGTAAGTAATTTCTGCTTCCTGAGTGTCAAATTTATTCAAACAAAAACACATATACAGAACGAAAACGCCTAAACAGAAAAAAAAAGAAAAAAAACCTGAAACCTCAGGAAATAGATGACAGATGGTCACATTATTTTTTTAAAAAACTGCTAATACAAAAACCTAAATAAACAAATCACAGATTAGAGGTCCTTTAGCTCCTCCCCTTAAACAAGTTCTTGGAGCCTTTCAAGCGTCATCTTCCTCACCATCACTCTCCTCATCAGTGTCTCCTTTCCCCTCCATGAACATGACTCGCTTTTTCTGGGGCCACTGTAACTCAATGGCCTATGATGTGTCATAGCTACCAATGTCTGATTGAAGCATTATTATCATGTGGTCATTTAGGGTGGTTGTATTGAGGCTGAAGCGCCAGTCACTCTTGATAAGCCCCATTGACCTGAATCCACGCTCCACATTCTGCAGTAGAGGCAGGGAGAGTTAGGAGAAGATCCACCAAGCGGAACAGGTTCACACATTCTTCACCATACTCTCTGTTCATGTGGAGCCAGCTGTTCATGGCCCTGTGAACGTCTATATTCTTTGATGCTATTGAGCTTGAAATTTCAGTGCCCTTGTAAAGAAGACCTTTTCTAAGTTGCTCTTTGGTTGTGAGTGCTCTGCGTTGTTTACAATGCAGAGCACTCACAACCATTAACTTTTTTTCATGGTCAAATACTAGTCACTCACTTATTTTCCCCAAATCGTCTCGCATCCACTTCTTGTTGAACTTCCTTGTCCTGTGATCTCTTTTGTAGGTTCTTTTTGTTTCCTTCTGTTCCTCTCTGACAAATGCAAGATTGATAGTTGACACTCCAACATAGCTGACGTAGAATTTGAGGTAGCCGAGAACGGACCGGTGCGACGATGTTCATAAGCTTCATGGTGACGCACAGTTTATCCACATCGCAAGGCTTGAATAGTTTTATTCGATAAGGATCAGATATCAACTCTTTCTCTTACACCCAGCTTACAGTGTCGTCCTATTGGGTGTAATAAATATGTATCACCAATGTTTAATCTTTTGGTGACGTTCACGAGTAATTGGCTGGTTGATACTAAAAGCAAACAGCTCTAACAAAGCGAGATTGGCATGATCATTCTTTCATAGTCGCACGCTGACCAATGATTGGCTGTCTGCTACAAATTTAATTAATTATTCATGAGGTTAATCGCGGACGCCAGGCTGCTGCTTGCTGCAGCCAACCTCAAACAGTGGTAGCATACAAGAAAATCTTGAGGCGAAGTTTTGCCATGGGAAAAATTGACTCGTTAACCGGACGACTGAATTGGGTACCACCACTCGACTCGCTCAAGCCTGATTTTACTCGCCATTGGCGGGCGGGGAAGTGCTAATTTCCACCACTGAAGATGTAATGTAAATCACTCTCTTCAAGTTACGCTGTTTTCAACTTCAGTTGGATCCCTCCATTCTACACCCCTACGCCCTGGCCTCAACTATACTCAAGGCTCAATGTAGCCCTACAAGACGTCTGGGTTATATTTATATTACCATTCGACCGGAGCTAGGCTCAATGCCACATCATCATACCAATACCATGTAGCTCCGGTCGAACGGCAATATAAATATCTACTCAGACGTCTTGTGGGACTACATACCATGATGACTATACCTACAGGCTAAAGTAGGCCTTTATCATGTTTATCGAGTCTATCATGTCTGCGGTAGTAGTTAGACTTAAGACTGTTAGGTCTGTTTACCCGGGGTACATGATGTCCTGACAGGGCTGCTGACTGTAACCCGGCAGTTTCATTTCATTTCTTCTATGTGCGAAGATATGCTGATTGTGAGGCTCATTCTGGGCATGTAAAGTAACGGCGTATCTCAGTATCTGGTTAATTACTGATCCAGTGGATCACCACATTGACTGACCTGGGTGGTATTTCAAAGCAAGTTTCCTGTACGATTTCTTGATTTCATCGTCTGTAGCGTCGCGACCGACACTCAAAACTTCGTAGTGACACTGCATTATTCCAGGCATCTTGAAAGACTACGATTTAACACAGACAACGTCATATATAAAGAGATTACAAGGTGATTTCACAATATCCACTCAGTACACAAGCCTCGTTTATCGCTCAATATGTTTATTTAGGTCAAGTAAAACAAGTTCGTTATGAGACCAGCAAAATTTGGTCGAAGAAATTAACGCACACACACACATATGTGTATATATATATATATAAATATATATATATCATAAAAATACATACAAACTAGCCGTGCACGAGGTCTTGGTATATATTTATATTACCGTCGTGCACGGCTAACATACAAATATACATACATATTTATATATATATATATATATATATATATATATATATATATATATATATATATATATATATATATATATATATATATATATATATATATATATATATATATATATATATATATATATATATATATATATATATATATATATATATCTCTATATATATATATATATATATATATATATATATATATATATATATATATATATATATATCAATGTTGTTTTATTCAGTAAATATTAACCTAGCAGCTCAGTGCCGGGCATCGGAAGCAGAGCACCTGTGGGAATCATATGTATGGACAATAATCTGGTCGAGTGGTCGAGTTCTTCATCTGACAATGATCTCACAGGTATGGTACTTAGTTCTGGGTCAATCTTAGTCTGCACATGGCTTGGTCAATCTTCAATATGGCAGCACCCATCATAATTATGTACCACTTTACACTCAATTACATGATTGCACTCAATATCTTTCTAAACATTAACTCATTAGGAAAGCAAAGAAGCAATTTTGAAGTTATTTATTTGCTGCCAAATATAAATAGCATGTATAACAACACATATTGGTTCATCATATCAAAGAACGTAAAGACACAACATGATTATTGAGGGGGTTGAAAGCATTGTATCCACATACAGAAACCAGATCAAATCAACTTAACATACCAAAGCATTGGGCTTATGTAACCGAGTAAAAGTCCCAGTGATAGTCATGATTTATCAGTATCCGACAAAACACAAAAAATATGATTGGGAAGTGCCATATTTACATATGACTTGGTGGTAGTTAACATCCAGAAACACAAAACATTAATATTACAGAATCAACAATTTGTTCAGCTGCTTCTCCACAACAAAATAAAAATGCAATATTATGTTTGACAGATGCATGGTGCCCACATGTAGATCACATGACAGGATATCATGTTGAGCACACACAAACATGAAGACAACATTAAGTAATATCAGACAGTGAGCAAGGCAGCAGGACCTATGTGCCATCAACCTGTGTTTCTGTACCATCCTGATCTGAATCGGTAGCTTGTTGGATGATAACTTGTTGACCTCCCACTGTGAGGGGAACCTGAAATAGAGACTGAACACACAAAACATGAACTATAAATGAGTCCCGATCAATGAATATTTTCACAAAAAGTATCCATCTACATTATCAACAATGTACATACAAATAATGGACACATATTTTTCCACTGAGCTCACCTGTTGTGAATCTATGTCCTGAGAAGGCTGAGTCTGTATAACAATTGGCTGACCAGGCTGCTTGCCCTGCATCTGTAAAGTGATGTTCTGTATCTGCTGAGGCGTCAATTGAATCTGAAAGAAGACCCAGAAAAAGAGTGGAACATATTGCTAATGACTGGCAAGAAAGATCAATAACTTGGTAGGTCCATTTCCTGGATTAAGAAAAGAAACATTTGAGAAAAAGAAACAAGAAAACAAATAAATATGATTTCGATGTTTACAGCACCATTGTCAATAATATATCTAGGCTATATCTGTAATTTTTGGCATTTCTCAGAGGTTCAAAGATTTATAAACCCAGATCACAGATAGTGATGAGCCATGTGAGATTGATCATAGAGTAATGCCCAACAGCTTGTAACTAAATATCCCACAAATAATATACAGACAGCAAAGACATAGATGAAAATTGTGTCTTCAGAAACATACCGGTATATTCTGGACATCCCCATTAGGTGTGACCACTTGTGTGTAGACCTGCGTTTGTTGTTGCTGCTGCTGCTGTGGCTGTGAAGCAGGTTGAGGGGTCGGCGCTGGAGGTTGGGGTTGTGTAACAGTGACCTGTTGTGCTGGCTGCTGGATCTGTTGTTGCACAGGCTGTTGGACCTGGATCACCTGTGACTGCTCTGCATTGCCCTGCTGCACATACCATCATTTACATTAACAAAATGTTTATTGTGGTTTAATTGAAATTGATAATCAATATACTGACTTTCCTTAAGATCAGTCAATTATATGGAACATTTAGGTTTACCTGCTGGAGGGAGAAAGCAGAAAGTGTCTGAGTGCCGCCACCTGGTAGCTGTATCTGTATAGGCTGCTGTAACAATTGGCCACCTGAAACATATTCATCACAACCGTATACAAATTTACCAGTAAGATACACAGCCTGACTCAATCAAATACATCAATGTGAGTTTCTGGAAGAAGGAATTCCTACCAGCAATTTGCATATTCTGGGCAGGTACTGTGGAGACAGTTTGTGTGGTGGTTGTTTGTGCATTGGACTGTTGCAATGCTGCTTGCTGTTGCTGAGACAGCTGGAAGAAATATTGCACTTGATCCGGCACCATTGATGTCCTCTGCGCATTCTCATCCTGACAAAATTTCCACAATGACCAATAAAATACTTGCCAAGTTAAGTTTTCAATATCAAATCTAATACTTTGACTGACCGACTGAAATGATATCAATGTTGACTTACAGATCTTTTGGCGGGTTTGAGTTCATCCCTTGGTACTATGTCAATGAGGAAGTCAAATTGGTCGTACTTGCTGATGGCCATAGCTATGTCATTCCTCTGTTGAGCAAGACACGCAATCTCTGTATGCTTGCATTACCATTTATTGTAAATCACCAAGCCAATAATGCAATGTAAACTTGAGCAATTTCGACAATTCATACCTGAAGTGTTCTCCTTTTATTGTCTTCAGTGTGAATCCAGGCACGAAGTGTCAGTTCATGGATGAATATCTCAGCCGCTCTTGCAAATAAGGCTGGGGCTTCTGCACTAATCATCTGACAAATACAAAGTTCATAACTTAAAGCTTAACTTATTCAAGACCCTTTGTGAATGTAGCATTGACAACCTAAGCTTGATCATAAGGATCCGCCTTTGAGGGATGATTTAAGGGGAATTTTAAACGATATATCATACCAGTAGCATGTAAAATAAGCATTGTACGAGTAGCATGTAAAATAAGCATTGTACGAGGCATTACTTGATTCTGATATCAGTACTTGCATAAGCATTGAATCTGATCAAAGATATATTGTAGAGCATCTTCTTTTGCAAAGTCTAGAAAAATTTAGTGTTTGCCATGAGCAAGGGGAAATCCACAAATCTAGTAGTACCAGGAGTGATGGGTCATGCAAAAGTAGCCTTTGAATCCGAGAAATTAGACAACCTCATTTACCTTAACATCTTCATCCAGTTTCATTATTTTCTTAATTCTTGCCAGTGGAAGCTCTTGAGTCTTGAAATCATGCTACAGTAAGGGTAAAGGACAGCATTGATGTATGGTTTGAATAAGCATACAACCTTTACACCAAAAGAACTACAGGGTGAGAATTCCTTGTGAAAAACCTGAAAAACCTCGTAAATCTGTACTTTTTCAAGTAGCAGTATGACACAAAGTTTCGGTATCATGATGCTCTCATTAATTGAAGTTCATAATCATGTTTATGGTTGAAAAAATAACTTATGCCTTTGTATATCATGCATATTACTATTATTTTAAAAAATTGCATAAGAGAATTATATGCTCTGACTATCCCAAACCATTAGCATTACATGGGTATGCAGTACAAAAGAATTTCAAAAACAGAAGAAAAATACCAGAATCAAAAACGCTTTCGGGCCCAAGCATTCTGGACAAGAGATTATCAACCTGCAGTTAATTTTACAGGTCTAGATGTCTTAAAAATTATTAACATAATTAAATGCAAATACCTCTACTACTCACTGGGGTAAGATTCTTAATTTCATCCAACATGGTGGTCCAAAAGGAGCTCAGCATCTGCTGTGCCTCTTGAGATGTACCACCTGGGTTAAAGTTGGGATCATTGGCAGCCATAGTCTCTGAACATTGAGAAAAAGAAAGAACAAATTGTGAAAAAAAAACATTGTTTGGTACAGTATTTATTTGTCAACATCAATGCTGGATTTATACACATGCAACATCTTTAAATCTAGCATCAATCACACCTTTCCCCAACATATTAAGTGCATCTTGTCCAACCTAAGATGTGTTAGCACATGAGAATACAATCTGCTCCGGAGAAATTAGCATAAACTGATATACATTTTAGGTCTACACATTCATTTGAAACCATACCATTAGCTATTGCAAACTAAGTACAGGAGGTGCTGCTGCACTTCCTCTTGGAAGGTAATAAAACCTGACGTTGGTCTGTTGGGCTACATACCATGGCCGCAACATAATGGGAAATTATTTGTTCAGTGGACAACCTTTGAATCAGGCTCGTTCATGCAGACTCAGTATTCTTCATTGCTTTAGTCCCTATTCCAATCCACACATCTGGTGCAAATCATAATGTCGAACAATCTTTTGGGACAACAGAACTCTTCTATAGTCAAGTGGTGGGCTAACAATCCTGAGTGTATTTATCATATTTTTTTTGTGGGGTATATAACAAAACAAAAAAAAAATTGATTGCATGTATGTGTCAAAATAACATTTATTTCTCAATTGCAGGTTATAGGGTTTGATAGAGGAATTGTGGTGGATTAGACACTTATATTTGTGTCATTCCATCAATGTATGATGGTCATGTTTTAAATTATGAAAGTTGACATTTCTGAGTTTTTATAAAATTGAGTACCCATGAATCTGTCACCCCTTTTGCAAAATTTTGTCCAAATTTTTTTTTTTTAAATGTGCTATGGACAACACATTCCAAGTGTTTTTCAAATGCGCAATATAGCTCATTCTATGTATAGTTGGTTAGTTAGACACAATGTTTGGTTACCCTTAAACTATACCCTGCAAATATTTTAATAATTCAAATACTCAAATGCCCACATAATTATATGAAAATCCAAAATCTCCCATCCATAAAATTTTGGGAGTTATCAATATGCCCAATATTAAAGCATTAATAATTGGGAGCCTTTTCCCTCATATCTAAAGATGGCATATAAGAGTAAAAAGAGAATATTTTTTTGCAACGGAACCATAAAGAATAATAAATGTTAACTTAACAAACTTGTTATGTATTGTAAAAACAATTCTATTATCTCAATTAAATTACATTTATAAAAATATTGGTCATCAAAATTCAATAGCGGATCACTAATAATGATTTTCATATTTTACAGTCCCTCCCAAAATTTTTGCACATCTGGAAGTGAGGACAGAACAGAAAAAAAATTGTTTTATCATCAAGATAGTATAAGTAGAGCCATTTTAATTCTGTAGTAATGAACAATGTAGGGTAGCTCTTGATATAGAACCAAGCTACATTGACATTCACGTGACTACCCTCCATGCTGGTCGTAGGGCTGATTAGGGGATAGCATGCGATCACATTGGGCATTATTTGTTTACTATCATCTATGGTTTTTCCGAATGGCTTGGTCCACGTTGTGTGGATTTGGTTTTGTGTTCATAAGGAGACGATTGGTGTGATTGGCCAAATCTCGATACCCGTCTCCCAGTTCTTATTTTCTACAGGTCATTGTCGCACAGCCTCTGCCAATCACCAATCATCACGGAGAAGCGGTCTGCCAATTACAAAGCAAGAGAATAGAGCGGGATTTTGGCAAGAAATACCGCATTATAAAAGCAAATCTACTTTTTAAAAAGGAGTCAGTGTGAAAAGAGACACTTGTTGAACTAAAATTATCACAGGCAATAGAAAGCTTACCGGAATATGTGTCGATAATCAGCCAAATTTCTTTTCCAAATGAACCAAGTGAGCTTTAAACGGCATTCGGTAGGTGGCGCTCTTATAGAAAACTATAGCGCCGTCTGCCGAACAAAACTTATGGCGCGTAACTCAATTGGGTTTTGTATTGTCAGTCTTTTTCATCTGATTCTGAGTATGTGCCTTGTCATCGAAAGTGGTTACTGGTTACGATGATGTACTGAGGGGAAGTAGCTCTCGAAGCTGTAAAGGAACTTAAACGTTTTAAATGCAAGCAGAAGATTTTCAACCATGGTCGCCGGAGTGACGACCATTTTTCGTGCAGCCGACCTTGCCCGGCAGATTACCAACACATACGATATAGTCATGTCGGGGAGAGAGTAGGTGGTAGTGCTCTGGGTGTAGAGTGTCTTAAGCTTTAATTTCTAGGCTTTTCTTGTTTTGATGCTCCTTTTATTTCCGTTGCTGGTTGTGGTTGCTGGGGTGGGGACTAGCCAGAGAAATAAGGCGAGTCCATGAATAGAGTTGCTTATTGGTTTTATTAAGTTTTCAACAATTAAGCTTCACTGTGATCTCGGTCAGAATCTTGTATCTGGGTATGGGAGTCTCCTCATTTGACTTGATGATTTTTTTTCTGACTGACCCAAGTGTGACCCCGGTCAGCCGCCTTGACCGGTCTACACGATAGGTCAGGCTAAACAATCCCGACGTGACCCGACAGGTCAACTTGGAGGGTGGACCCGCATGTGAGTCAAGGCTATAAGGCACAGGCACTCGAGCACACTCCAGCGCAGTGGCTCAGTCAGGCCTTTTACTTATAGCATAGCGTATCCCATAAGGCACTGCAAGGGAGTGTGGCACTCGAGTTCGGACATCATGTTCGGACATCATGATTTTTCCCTACACTAGCATTATGATATATTATGTTGTATCATAATGCAAAGGAGATAACAAATCATGATGTCCGAACTCGAGTGCCTGTGCTATATGGATTGCTTCTATCAGGGTTACACCTAAGCAAGGCACTCGCCCCTGGTGTTTTGATGATCTGATGCCACCTTATGGGTGAGGGGCCGTATGGCAGAATCTTTGAATATATATGCAAATATGCTTATTCTCGCAATACAGACAAGGGACAGTTTAAAAAACATACATTTTCATATCCATAAATGTCCTAACATCAATCTTGTCTAAAGTGCAACAACAGTCATACTCCTTTATTAACAATTTTAAGAATTGTTGTCCAGCATGGCTACCGTGAGAATCGAAAACGAGACCGATTTCACAGAGGTAGCAGCGTGTTGTGTCTGCGGGGCGAGGTCGAGTGGAGGAGCCACTCGCGCTTTTCAAATGGGCGCGCGTCTACGGGTGATGTACGAAGGTCAGAGATGATATAATATTGTTACATACTGCATGTTTAAACATTACAATGGCCTGTATTGGTTCGGCTTTCTGTTGGAAATTACGAGTTCCACCAAATTATGTTGCATTGTGGGAGTCGGCCATGTTGAGTTTTTGAACAAAGTTTCTCGACGTGTCGCACTTTCGTGATGAAACTGAACAACAATACAATACTGTAGTTATAGAAACAGTCCTCGTGTCTTTTTGTGATATAATCCGCCATTTTGTCAAAAATTTTATGTCCTGGAGGGCTTTTGTAAGTTTTTAGCGAGTTCATCTTTCATTTTGACAGATCGAAAGTAGTAATTAGCGCGGACGCTGTCAGAGGAGAAGTTTCTTTGCCTAGGTTATACCCCTCTCCACCAAGTGGTCGGATGTAACCCAACTGTCCGCTGATAATTGATTTTTAAAAAATGAGTTAGAATTTCATAAATCCTTTTAGCATAGTTTTGAACTTCCATGTTCAATCAAAAAGCTTTGATTTAAAAAAAATAGTTAAACTAATTGAAGATTGAGTGAAATGAAATTTGGTATATGAGTTATTGATAGTAAAGGGACAGTCAGGAAGACACCAGCTTTGACTCGCATGGGGTATGGTGCGTCGGGTGAAGGCGCTATCTCCCTCTTGTATGGCGTAAATATACATGGGAACAAATGAACTTACAGCAAAGATCAGTGTGTCTTGATAATGTGTGATGTAGAATATATTAGAAACATGAGTGTTTAACGTGTGCGTGTGAGTTTACTTGTGTGTTATATTATAACATCAAAATAAATATATTGCTTCTATCAGGGTTACACCCCTCCCAACCAAGTGGTCGGATGTAACCCGGGCTGTCGTGCTGATAATTATGGGGCGTGGCTTTTTTAAAAAAAACCGGATTAGCTAGAATAGTATTATGACAAGCGGGGGGGGGGGGGGTCTCCCTATGTGAAGGTCAGTGGGGATGTGCCACCAATATTGGTCGGGTTTTTGTTTTTTTTACATTTTGGTGTATGAATGGGTCGGTATTTAAGACTGTCAGGTATGGTAATGGGTCGAATATTCGAAATGGCCTGGTATATGAATGGTCGGATTGAAAAACGGTATATGAATTGGACTGCTCGTGGTAGACATTGGCTAAAAACTTTCGCCTCTCACAGCGTCTGCGAAGTTAAATACCCCCGATCTGTAGATCGCGATCGCGGATCGTCAACATCTGTCATGGGCGAGTAACTTACCAGGCCGGGGGTGTACACTAACGATTGTCTGCTTGTCAGGGACATGTGGTTCTGCTGGTGGGAATAGTCTCGCATAGGTGGTATAGCCGGCCAAGTTAGTTATTTCGTTAATCGCGAGCCTCATCTACCCTTATGCCCGGTGCTAAGACTCCTTCGTAAATATTGATGGCGCCTGCGCGCGACTTTCCACCCGATGAATTGTGGAACAGGAAATTAACACGGGATGGTAAGCCTGAAGCGGTAATACGCACCAATTTTGGTCCCATGTTCGCCGAAAATGAACACGATTGATGAGAATTCGGTCAATGATTTATGAAACACAACGAATTTTCAATTAAGCACACTTGTCGTCAGAGATTAGTCAGTCTGTGGCCACAGAAGTTGAAGGAACTTCCCGTCGACAGTGTCAGAGTTAGTCATAACTCAAACTTTGAAATCCCGCTCCTCTCAAATTCATCTGGAGCGAAGCGACTTACCAAAAGCACAGATACACCAAGAGCATCTAGTTGAAATAAGTTAACATATCTTATGGTTTACACGTTTTCGGGACGAAACAGCTCGGAAAACTGACAGGTTCTCAATAAGTTCGCCACTTCTTATTCAACTACAAGCTCACCAGTGTTCAGTATTACATTTGACCAAGTGGTGTAATTTTATTTAATTATTGCTACTTCTATTAAGCCTACTGATTTTTATTCTGTCAATGTGTCCATGTAATCGAAAAAAGCAAATTCAACTTGCTTAATGTTGTGAATTTGTACCACTTGCTCGGGCAGATAAACTATCACGCGCGGTGCCGACGTGTGTTACTCATGAATATCATTCCATTATTATTTTTCAACATAACAAATGACATAATAAGTTAGGAAATATTCACACATGCTTAATCATGATTGGCGATAGTGGAGTCAATTAAGTTTTCGATATTTTAGTAGGGGTTCAATTTATATAGTCGATCAATGTAAATTGTGGTTATTGCGTCTTTTAAGCTGAGCATGTCCCTCATATCAGTCGGTAACTTTTAACAATTTACAGCTCCAATGTTTACGTTATGTTGTTATCGAAAGGTAGTTTCACTGCTCGTACCTGGGCCTAGGTTTCACCCTACACTGACACATGCAACTTCTGCCATTGACTAATAAGGTGTGACCTATTCCAGCGCTAGATAACTCGCTCCCAATCACGCCCCCCACTACACACACAGAGGTGTTGATTACGTAGTGCATCGTTGATAAGGAACGAGAGGCTCATGTCGCGTACTATCATTAGCACTTTCGTTACACACAGCGCACCTGTACTGACTCCATTTGACTGTATCCTGATTGTTCAGGTGTGCAGTGGCTCAGTGATATCGATTTTCCTTGCACTATATTGGTTTTGCAGCAATCAACAATGCCACAAGGCCCGTTTATCGAGGATAGGGTTTTTTTACAATGCCCTTATGTATTTGCTTATGTATGGTCGTATGGCATAGTTCTCAACAAAGTGCTTGCTTTAATTGATTCTGTTTCTAGATACCTTTCCCGTTTAAAACCAGCTCTACAATACACCAGCCAGAGTTCCCGTAAAAAAAGACGCGTTATCCAGCGAGTCTCTGGAGTGTACACGCCATCTACTCCAAATCGTCGCCGACGCTTCTGTTACTAATAGAAGCCCCCAGTAAACAATCACCAAAACATATGAATCGTCTGTGCTGTGGATAAGAATAAAAACTCCTTATTGATTGGTATGCCATTAACACAATTATGTACATTTGGCAGAGTTCATCGATAAACCGTACAACACACCCCCAACACACATACATCAATTCCCATGCGTCCACCAACCCGCGCCTACACAAGCACACACAACTCACTATTGATGACTCGGATTGTGTTACATACCTGAATGATACCTAATTCTTTCATAAAGCAAACGCGATCAGGTCCCCACGCAACTATTATTGTCACTCGTCAGCCTATTTTTGTCACTCGTCCTATCTTGATCAAAGGATGGTGTGGTTACGAATGCCATTGATTTTTTGGCTGCTTTTCGTGAAGGTCAGGCGACGGCAGGTGAGACGGAATTATCGTCTTGTTATTTTTATCGGGTTTAGAATCTCTTTAGGCACATTTTTCCATTTGAACGAACGATCTCACCGAAAATTTTAGACGAAATAAAACTCGAGCACACAAGGGTGTGATTATAAGTGAGTACATACACTCACACAACAAAATATATGTATATATATAAATACACACACATAATACACATAAAAATATGAATATACATAAAAATGATATATATACGGATATATAGATACTTACATACATATATATACTATATGAACATACACGGATACAAACATGTATACATACATACATTCACACATACATACATAAACACTTACATACATACATGCATACATTAATATGAACATACACACATAATGTATACATACAAACATGTATACATACATACATACATACATACATACATACATACATACATACATACATACATACATACATACATACATACATACATACATACATACATACATACATACATACATACATACATACATACATACATACATACATACATACATACATACATACATACATATACATACATACATGCATATATATATATATATATATATATATATATATATATATATATATATATATATTTATTACGTATCATATAATTTATTTAGTATAGATCCAAAATGTTTCAGTCGTATCACAAAATATGTTAAATTATAGGATAATGCGTAGGCCAATCTGAATTCACATCGACAAGATATTTCTTATCCTTGAAAATGCAATACATGTTTGCGAAATGCCTCCTTATATCGACAGCTGCAATAACAGTGTTGTGTAGTTACAGATGGAGCAGAGCTGTAGCATTCGGTAGGGATGGGGTAGGGGCAGAGCGCCATTCCAACAGTAGGTCCGCTGGCCTATCATTTTGCTGCTCGACCCCGTCGCAGGGGACATTAAACTTCACAGGCTCAACACTAACGGCTTGTATGTTTCCCTGATGCTTAACATCGACGTCGGTAGTGTCACCACGGCATCTTATTAGCCTCTTATAAACAGGTGCGCGCCATGCCGCAATAATTTGAAGAGATAAAATGGGTTGTGGAAGCAGCGCACAGAATAGGAGCGCTGATATCAGATATGCGTTATCACCCGGCTCGCGCACTGAAGACTCAACCAAGCTGCAGTTTCAGAAATTTCTGGATGATGGCTTTAAGTTGGATTCGCGGTGTCCATTAAATGAACGACAGTTGTATTGTATTACCAAGTCATGGAAATGTATCAATAGAAACCTCGCACAGACTGCGGTCAACATGTTTGCCAGGTTGGTGATTAGAATAACTAATGTGAAATGCACAAATGTTCAAATGTTGATGTGATTCTTGAATCTGAATCGAGGGCTGTTCCTTTAGCTCGGATAAGATAAGGTAACGCAGTGTCCGAAAGGTTGAAACCACTCTCTTTAGAATTATAATAGTAAATGGCGATACCACAACCTCAATGTAACCATATTGGTGTGTGTCGAAACCCACACACAAACCTGCGCGTTGGTAGCAGGTGAGCAAGTTACGTAAATTGTGAGTGTAGGGAATTAGTACATATTCGGGATATTTCATTCAGCTCCCCTTGTATGGTTAAAATGCACATTATCAGATGTTTCCCTGTAGATTTGGCTTTATCGATTGTCAATGCTTCGTTGGTTCAATATTGCAGCAACCCATATCCACTCTCACGTTTGCAACCACACCCTCAAAATGTAATTTTGATAGCCATGGAGTCTGATAAAATCGATCTTCTCTCATGCATATGAGCCATTCATGGCGTCGTAATATGGCGCATTTATGGCGTCGTATGTCACAGAAATCGCACTGATGTGAAAACGAGAAATCAATTTTTTAAAACTTTTCCATCTTTGCATTGGCGTCTTCAGTGATTGATTTACATTATTGTATTGATCAAGGACGATTTCCGGATCATAGAAAACCTACTGATCGTGTCTGCATGAAGCGCAAATAAACTTCGAAATTAATTAGCAAAAGCCCTTGGCTGATTAGACAACCTTAATGAGGCATATTGACTCAGAACCGACGTTTATTTGTACACATTAACAACGCCAGTAGCTGTTCATCTGCCAGACGACGTTCACAAAATTAAATATACCGAGTTTGTTGAAACCTTTATCTGTAACCGTCATTATGGCCACGTGACATCCTGCGTACCACAGAGCAACAATGTGCTTGGAACATATTCCCCCTATTGCTGCGTAAACTAACAGCATCTTCACAAAGCAACATGGACATTGTATGTATACCCGCAAGCAGGCAAGTCGGTTAAAGACACGATGACTCCATCTCCGTTTAAAATACAAGTTTAAAATACAAGAAACAACTTTTTTCGGTACGACAGGTAAGCAAGAATGCGTCCTGTCGGAAACATACCATATGGACTGCATGTTGTGTGCGGAACGCCTCCGAAGAACACAGGACTTCCTTTTGTAGCACTTATATTTGAGTCGTTCGCGTTAAAACCACTTCTAAGCTTCATGATCTGAGGTGCCCAGAGGGATGTCGAGCGTCTTTGTCGAGACATAAAGACAATGGAGGGACATATGATACCATATCGCTTTGGCTTGTATGATACTGCATTAGTGGCACTCTGTGTTCAGATACAGGCACAGAGGAACTACAGCCATGATAAGTCTAACGTCACCACAAAGCGATGAAATAACCGAAATTACTGAATTGCTACAGTTCTTATCAGTTGTTATCAGAAATACGTCTGTTTTAACCTGTTCCTGTTTGTTGAATGTTGCAGGTTGTTCGAGACCAACCGAAACATTGCACAATTATTCACCGACTTTAAACAATTAAGCACTGCGTCAGATTTTCGCAGCAGCCGTGCGTTTGAGGACCACGCCATGATGGTCATTTGTACTATTGATGAAGCTATAAGTAACCTTGACGACATCGATTACGTCATCACTATGCTCACTCGTGTCGCTGCTGCGCATGGCAGCAGAATCCAGGCGTGCCAAGAACAGATTTTCCTGGTGGGTGAATGTTGTTTACGATAAAATTTGAATACTTAGGTGTAGCCCAATAGACCAAGGTCAGGTTCCATTTATCACCTTGTCGAGTGCATGCAACACTACCCGTACTTAGTTCGAAAGAGCTACTCAGGTGTTACTTAAAACACCCATAGAGTTATTCCATCACGATTTGCATTTTTTTGCAGAAAATTCAAGAGCCGTTCCTTCTTGCCGTGAAGGAGACCCTAGGAGACAGGTTTAGTATCTCCATCGAAAACACTTATAAGCTGGCCATCAATTTCATTGTGACTACAATGGTAGCTGCACTTCGTGAAACGCACCAGCAACCGTAGATGATCAAAGATACTCAGTTCAATCATCGCTTTACAACACGTCGCTTTGCTGTTCATTTCTGATCTGGACGACCTTTTGAAAAACTGTCCACGAGTGAATCACACTGTGCATTAGTGACTTCCGTCGCTCTCTGTGTGTGATATAGTCCCGGGGGTGCACTTAAGTGTATAGAGGTAGTATATATGTGCCGCGCGACGGGGTATGTTTTTTCGGCCTCTCGACTTGTACGACGGGTTTTTGGGCCTCATACTTGTACGACGGGGTATATTTTTCAGCTTCAATCTGTGCAACGGGTTGTACATTCGCATAATACCTTGTACGACGGGGTATGCTTTTGGCCATTTTGACCTTGTACGACGGGTACGGGTTTTCGAGGTCCCGCGGCACACCCCTATCCAGAATAAGACCAAGTGCCCCCCCGGGGATATAGTATTTGTGAAGTGGAAATAATCGACGAGTAAACTGTCAAACACACTACCAACGATTGTGCCGGATTCTAGAAAGCTATCGATGTACATAAGAACTGTGTTTTGAGTTCTAATGAAGTGTATCATCAACACAAAGTGATGTGGCCCGTAGTGGGCAGTTGGTATTGTCTCTCCACATACACAAATAGTGGGTAAATAAGTCCAGACAAAACCGTTGAAAGTGAGTTGAGCAGGCAAGAGGTTCACCAAATGTGCATACGAAATCGTTATCTATTTAGGCAGAATTATATATATATATATATATATATATATATATATATATATATATATATATATATATATATATATATATATATATATATATATATATATATATATATATATATATATATGTGTGTGTGTGTGTGTGTGTATATATATATATATATATATATATATATATATATATATATATATGTGTGTGTGTGTGTGTGTGTGTGTGTGTGTGTGTGTATGTATGTGTATATTCATATATACATATATGTACATATATGCATCGCATCAAATACATCTGCTTGCATTGTATTGGCCAATTCCTTTGTATAATCCAATGTGTTGCCTCACAACAAATGAGCACTTTGAAATTGCACCTGTATAGCTGAATATCACAACGAGGTTATATTCCGTCGTAAAAATGGTTGCTCGTAAATGTCACATGTGCATTCGAATAACCCTCGTCAATGAAGTCTCGATTGGCAGATATATGGAGAATATCTTACCAATTGATTATACGTCGTAACCCCCAAAAAGTTCCATTCCATCAGATGTCGAGGCAAGAATGAATCATCCCACGAGTGATACATGGTAGAGCTTGCTGGAGTGTACACCTCCGCAAAGAAGAGCAATCACCTTATCTACAAACCCGTTCATATATTGTGAACAAAAGAAGGTGAACACATGATATCATTGATGAAATTGCCTAAACAGACCACCGAATTATATTTTGAAATCAGATGTCATGTTGGGGTTGCCTTATTGACAATATAAATGTGAATACAGTCAGAGCGTATCCAAGCTTGCCCTTTTTTTAAATCTGTCGAATTACAGAGTGATATTTGGTGCATTGCAAGGGGTGGCATCCGGGCCTTCGCGTATCTACCGCCCTGCTCCGCCATATCGGTGCCAAGCTGCTATAGATCAGTAGGGATCAAGTGGAGAGCTCCCGATCAGGAGCGGCTGACGCTCTACGACCGGGCTACATCGTAGCACAGAGGGACATGGTTATAGTTATTACAGGTGAATCACAACATTATCAAGATGCTCACATCCTTCGCCCTTGACATTAACCCATCTAAAAAAACAACGATCGGTATTTCAGTCAATAAGTATCAGCTGTGAAATGTATCACGCTGATATCGGTCTCACTGATTTGTGTGATTATGAC
The DNA here is from genome assembly GCA_034190875.2 of Urechis unicinctus. Taxonomy (NCBI): domain Eukaryota; kingdom Metazoa; phylum Annelida; class Polychaeta; order Xenopneusta; family Urechidae; genus Urechis; species Urechis unicinctus. The sequence continues at coordinate 29,914,985 of CM067350.1, read as the reverse complement.
TGCTGGGCAATGATGGGAAGCGCTACTACCGCTTGATTATTCTTCCATCTGTCAAATCACTCGCCATGCGAACGAAGGGCAGACAATGTAAACATAGCTGTCATTCAGGTGGTTGAGTTAAGAATAGCTACGAAGAATTCATTCAGAGCATGGGTAAACGGTGCAGATTCTATATGATAGGATGGCATTAATAACGGCCCGATAATGATATGCGGCAAAGAAAATGAATGAGGATATCTACACAAGACAGCCATATTTTTAATTTACATGATCATGAAATGGTTCAGTACAAAGACTCCGTACAACTATAGTCTCTGATAGTCAGTACAGCCAAAGCCACTGATAGTCAGTACAACCATGCTTACTGACAGTCAGTGCATCCATGGTCATTGACTGTCAGAACAAGCGCAATTATGTGCATTCAGATCAGCTACAGTCATTGATTGCCCATACAAATCGGTCATTAATTTACAGGTTAGCCACGATCATTTTAAGTCAGTCGCAGTATATTAAGTAGAACGAGATTCACTGGCGATGAGAATAATGACAGTTGGGGCAAGTGCAGTTAACGGCAATCCTGTCAACGTCAGTCACAAATTGCCAGCACAACACATATAATCAAATATTGACTGCTTCATTATATATGGCTGCATTTTAATAGGCTACATCAGCCGAACTGGCAACTGTGGTTTTGGATAAGGATTCTGTCATATCCTGCTTACGCCAAGTTGTAAGATCATCTTCATTCAACAGTCTGCCTTTGTGCACAAAAGCTTCCGATTAACCTTGAAGCAGCCGAGTCGCATTAGTAGTTACATCAAAGGACGCAGAAAAATATGAAAGGTGGGGGCGTCATCGTATGTTATTTTTATCCCTTTAAGATCCTTCAGAACCCTTGTAAAATCCCGGCCTTTCTTTGAACTATATCACCAAATTATGATGTATATATGGAAGGGTTGTAATCAAGTAATTAACTCAGAGAGGAACTGTTGATCAAATTGACCACATCATCATCATCATCATCATCATTATCATCATATATCATAATCATCATTATTGTCATCATAATCAGCCTCGTCATCATCACCATAGTCATCAATGTATCACAGAAGGAAAATCGACCTCCCGAACCCACTCCTAGTGAAGAGGAAATTTGTAACATTTTTTTTTGCAATTTCTCTTGCTGTACCTGGAAGTCACAAATACCGACTCATTAGTTTACCAAAATGAAACAAAACCAAACGATATTGGCGGCACATCCCTACTAACCTTCACATAGTGAAAACATCCCCCCATCCCAAAAGGCCATGAATTTACCGCAAATTCCACGTGCTGTTAAATTTAACCAGTGAGTGCATGTTAGCTATTCGATCGTTCCACGAGCATTTTCATCATCATTATTGTCTCATTATCCTCTTCTTAATCATAACCATCGGTGATTCGCCACACAACGATTTCCACTTTACTAGCCTTTTACTACCTCCGTTAGAATGCGAAAAATTGCAATTTATATGATATGGTGAAATTTTACCATGTTGACGATTAGGCGCATTTTATCGCTGGAGCGCTGTCATAGCGTTTACCATAGCTGACACAAAATTGGCCGTTGCGGGCTGCTCTATTATGCACTCATTTGAATGCGCTCAGCCTTCGCCACTCGGAAATCTGTAAGCAAATAAAATGCCTTATTAGGGCTTCAATACTTTTTTAAAGGGTATAATTTTTTATATTGTATAGGCTTCGTTATCTCTAGAACAATTGTGATTGTGCAAAGTGCCTCCTTTTGGCTTTTTCTGATCAAATTATGCTGGCCTTGATTGGCGTCTTTTCCGTCAAGACCGACGCCATTTTGAGCGCGGTAAAATTGAGAATCATAATGCTCTAATTTCGCGCTCATAGCGGACTAAGTCGCTGAAAGAAACAACCCCATGATGTCGTCATTATCCTGTGTTACTGAAAGTTGGGCTCGTCCGCAGACGCCAGCACTCTCCGCTCCATGTCAACAGTTTACACTGCAGTGCTCTGCTTTCACAACACCCTCGCGATTGTGACAGTATGCGCCATGTTTTTCAAAATGAGTCAAAGACGTGTAGATATGATATTTTAACAAATTGCGATTTGTTACTAAAATGTTAGCTTCATGTGCAAGCCAACAGTGCAGACCAAAAGTTTATCAGATCATGGCAAAAGCGAGAGTGCGAGTCAGACAATTCAGAATGATGCTCCAATTGACTTGGCCCTACAAGACGTCTGAATAGACTATTATATTACCGTTCGACCAGAGCTACAATTGACTGCTCAATGTATGCCACGCTTCTACTTTTCGTTTATAGATTTTGCGTGTGAATGAGGGAAGAGTGAGACTTAAGGATCTATTTGTTTCAAACCTTTTTGTTTCATATAGATAGCTGCTTGGCACACTTAAGTGGCTTGGTGCACAAAAGCTTGGCATCGGGAATCGAGTGCCTGCGGGCTTGTCGACAGATACGATAGCCGAATGACTCTGTATCACAGCAAGTAGCCAGGCACATTGCAGTAGCCAAGATGATGAGGACTTTCCATGACTGAGATCTAGCTGTAAAAATATTCATATTGATTAATACTGCAGAAATATGGTAAATGACTCACCTTCAGTGCAACAGACTCTGAAATAATTGTTGGAAAGCTGGATGTACCCATGCATGTCCTGTGACGTAGCCCCTCATGGATAGCCTGCTACTTCCTCATGTAGTGCCAGTAACAATGACAAATTTGCAAGCATGATATACTATCATTTCTACACTTAGAACATCAATAGAAATGAGATGATGTTTGCAATAACTTAAATGACAGTCCATGATATCTTTGTTGGCCCAGGTCTTCTCCTCATTCATGGCTCCCTCTGAAAAAAAACCCATCAATTTTTTTTGGGTTCTCTTAGCATTCAGTCCTGATTCAATCATGATTGTTTTATTTAGAATTAAGACTATTGAGGGTACAGAAAGTAGACTGCATACAACCTTCATTGATCATCCTTATTATACCCCACCCTTCCCCATTCCTTAATGGAATAAGGTCAGTCACCATGACCCCCAGATGGCATGTTGTTGCTTCACTGTCTGAATTGTTGGGGTCTTCCCCTGACCTAGGGCAACTCTTATGATCTGAATAGGGAAAGAGCTTAGTTTTGCAATGTGAAACATCTAATAATGCTGCCAGTTATAAAAGATGTGGTGCAAGTTAAAGTTAAGCAATGGAGCCATATCGAGCAGCAATGTAGAAGTAAGATTTTTCTTTACCAAGAAATGGATGTATATAATTATAAAGCAAATCTGCACTATGATTTAAAACCTTTAAGTGGCATTTATAGGTCTATTCACTGGATATCCTCAACATAAAATGCAGAAATATAGTCCTTGATGACATTTTACCCAGAATGTGAGCAGTGGTTGCGAGCAGATATTTACTTTTTACTGAATTTCCAATGGTTATGTTAAAACAAAGGGCAACATAATCACTGGTAAACAATTTTTGTGTGCTGATTTCTGTTTAGATTTGTGAAGCTAGCTCAATTCATTAACATGCTAATCATACCCTCGAGCTATTGTAGCCCCAGTCGAACGGTGATATAGTCATATACAACAAGGCGTCCTACAGGGCAATAGCAAATGTATAATCGACATACGTAACACGTCTGTTTCGGGTATAAATTAATACCAATAATTGATATTCTATTGTCATGCTATTTGTAGCAATTATGATTCAGGTTACAATAGAGAACACTTATTATAAGAGTCCTACGGGTGTTGAAGCCTGTGACATGACAAAAAACCATGTAACCTTGAAGCTCAGTAACAAAAGTAACATGAAGCTGATAAAATCCATCCATAATGAAAAGCTTGATCAAACAGAACAATATTGTTATTGGCCGTAGCTGAGCTGCCAGTGTGCTGCGTTGCTGTTTGTCTTTAAATGAGTTGTTTACATGGCCTATGGTGATTTTTTTTAGTATTCACCATGAGAAGCACGATTGGTTGGTAGGTTATGGGGAAATTCCAGCCCTGATTAATTTTATAATCACCCGTACAGTGGTCAGGTTGACGGGTCTCTGACTAACACCTTTCCACACCGCCATGCACAATAATGTATCACACCTATCATGACCCTTTGTAACATATTTATAGCAGACTGGAAATTGGAATATGTATGTGACATATCTAGCAACCCTAGCAGCTAGCTTTAGGATGATGGTCCAAGCTAACCCGCACCACATTAATCTTAGTTATCATTGGAACAGAGACAGGACTTCATCCTCACCCAGGAATACCACATCGTTGTTAATTTGCATCGTTGTTGATAATAATGGTGTGGCACATATGGATATCTGCTAAAGCCATTATGGACAGGTACTGCATTTGGTTGATATTTCAATTTGCATCCATTCCCTAATGTTCAGCTGATCCTTATGTACCGGGACTTTTCTGTAGTTCAGGATGAATTCTGGCTCCCTAATCCACATAGTTCACTGCTAGAAACAATGCCAGATGAAGTTATGAAAATATTTGTCTGTTTGGTTTTGCATTGTTTTTATTGGTCAAACCATACGAAAAAAATGTATTTTTGAGGCATGGCTGCTGGCAGGTTTAGGCCATTATGTTTGCTGGAGTGATTTATTTATTAAAAGTACATAATGATATTCAACAGTAATAGTCTGAACCCCTTTTGTCATTGTGTGCGGCTATATATTGAGCATTGTCCTTGCACAGGCACTCGAGCAGGTCTTTCCACACCTTCCAGAATGACTAACAAAAGTGTACAATATATATGATGACCATACATGAGTCGGACCCTCACCAAGCTCGCTCACTTAATAGGTAGACTCGTGCCTGTGGTGTCTTCAGTCTGATGATATAGAGATTGAAGGCATGGCTTATAGCATGGTGTGAGTGTGTGACTGTATGAGTGACCACATTCATATGGGAATATTACACCTGTTAACCCTGATGCTGACTTGTGTTTCAGTAAGAGGTCTCAGCATGGATGACTCGGTGGTCGAGGGGGAGGCAGGGTAAGTCTTCCATCACTGGAAATCTGCTCCAATTATTCTGTTTTATTCTGTGTCGATTCATAATGAAAACATCTGTGTAAATGCAATCTGATGACTATGACTGAACCACGCGCAGGTTCGTAAGAAGTCTGCCAAGGTGATTGAAATGGAAGAGGCAGAAGAATTTGAAAGGAAACTATTCAACAAAAAACCCAAAACCAAACCCCGGTCTCCACTGCCATCTCCTCCATTGCCAGCACCAATACGCAAAGTTCCTGAGCCACCCACTAAGTCGCCTGTGAAACGTAAAACAGAGAGTGCTGTCACTAATACTGTCAAAACAACACCCAAATCCACCAAGAAAGAAGCAGCAGATGACAGTGGCGTGACCATCTCTGAGGTGACACCCAGTAAGAGTCCAGAGAACAACAGCAAACCCAGAAAGCCTGTGTCATCACCACCTGCCCTGTCCACGGTACAGCCCCTCCTCGTGAGCCAGGCCCAGTTCACCTCGACCCAAGTGGCTGGTGGTGGTGGTCTCAAGCTCAAATTTGGACTTGAGCCTAAGAAGGAGCTGGAACCCATTGTGGATGAGGCTTCTGATGAGGATATGTCTGTGAATATCAAGCCCAGCTCTCCTCCTGCACCCACTCCAGCCAAGAAGAAGACAAAGAAAAGGAAGAAAGAGGTCATGGAATCCAGTGATCAGGTAATTCATGTGGTCTGGAGTACTAGCTATTGAGAAGGATATATATATATATATATATATATATATATATATATATATATATATATATATAGTATATATATATATATATATATATATATATATATATATATAAATTAGTCACAACTTCTCAGCCAACAATGAGTGGTCTCTTAAATTAGCATGATCATCAAAAGACCAGGGGCGAGTGTCATGCCTATAAAATGACCGTAAAACGCTCATTAGCATAAGTATCAGTGATGTTCTGTTGATCTGTTCATGTTATATGCCTCACATCGTACATTTAGAAAAGAATAATGGGACCTCGGGTCGTCTACACCATCTCAGCTATTTTTGATAATATATCTGAAGGAGAAGTAATTAACTCTAACGGCCACAGACGCCATCTGTCCAATTCATGGGTGATTTGATGCAAATGTTTGTCCGTAATTATGCGCATCAGCATTTATAGAATCAGCCTCCCCGGACCACAGTCGTTAGATAGATCAAGGACAATGACAGGTCAAATGGGGAGCATAAGGCCTTAAGGAATTTTTTGGAGCAAAAATACTGCACTTACTTGCAATCACTTATTTGATTTCTTTACAGGATGAGTTAGAGGTCACACAGGTCAAAGTGCGCAAGAAGAAGAAGGTGAAGGTTGAAACTGCTGTGGTGGAGAAGCCGAAAGTGTCGTCAGATGAGGGCAGTGATACGAGGTCAGCTTCTGCATTACTGGCAGCGCTGGCTGCTGCTCCCGCCCCAACAACACCTGTCATACCCAAACCAGAACCAGACCCACCCATCGTTTCCCCAAAGGTCACACAGACACTTACAAAGGTCAAGATCAAGAAGAGGAGTAAACCGGTCACTACTTTGGAGATTGGAAACTGTATGTATCATTGTATCACCAATTGCCAATAGTATGAGAATGCTGTTACCCCGTATATGTAATAGTTCAGATGTGATATGTGTTCTACCTTGTGTTGTGTTGTGCGGTTACAGCTGCTGGCATCCTAGGGCCAGTGATGAAGCCTGAGGAAGGTAGCAGTGATGATGATGAAGAGGACCAGTATACCATGCAGTTCCACCGTACAATGCCCACCCCACCTGCTGATAACCAAGTCTTTGAAAAACCACCCACTGCTGCCATCAAGAAATCCAAGTCAGTCAGTAACGGCGAACAAGATGAGGTGATAACGGAGTGTGAAGTCCCTGTGTGTGCGGTAGAGGAGATAGTTCAGCCTGCCGAGGACCAGGAGATGGAGCTTCCCCCACCCATACAGGATCTCCAAGAGGACGTCGTCAAGAAGATCAAAATCCGTAAAGACAAACCCAAGAAGAAGCGGGGGCGGAAACCTAAAGGCGAAGAGAGGAAGGTATGTACAAAGTGTTTATGCATGTGGGTGGTGCAGGGTGACACTCCATCTCACTCCATCGCGTGTCTGACAGGTTCATTTTCTACATGCTCTTAATGGCTTAAGCTTGGCATTTGCCAAGTAATCTTGACCATTACTATGAGAATAGAAAATTAGAATTATTGACCTGGTGAATTGCACATCATATTATGTCTCTGTATATTGATGATGTTATGATACAGGTTCCAACAAAGGCTGACTTGATCATTTTTCTCTTAAACTAGGGATCTAATGTTGAGTTTGATCATGGTGACATTTTCGCATTTTGTTTGTTGACAGGAGAAGAGAAAACGCCGGCCGACAGCTTACACAATGTGGTGCAACTCATACAGACCCAAAGTCCTCAAGGCTAACCCTGGCATTGGTAAACAGTACAACCATAGTCTATTATTGGTTACGCATATGGATGTAGGAATACAGGGATATAAGTTAACAGTTTGGACAGATGGACTCAGGGTTAGCAAGATTTCATTAGGGCAGTATTAATGTAAATTATTTGGTGAGGTTTGTGTTGTTGTGTTCAGATTTTGCTGCTATCAGTCGACGTCTCGGTGAAATCTGGCAAGCCATGCCTAACAAAGAGAAGATGGTAAGGGTTGGACTGTCACATGAATGGGCTGTATATTGTCATCCGTTCAATGCTGCTTGTATCTCAGTTTAGATTGGGCGACCGTTATCAGCTTGGTTTGACTTTTGCACAGTGCTGGAGACGGAAAGCCAAGAAGATGATCACAAAAGGCTCCCAGCTGATCACTACAGGGAAGAAGTCTACCCTGCTGAGTAGTAAGGGTCTGACAGCGGCCGTAGCAGGTGCGACTGCAGAGGACTCGTCCAAGCTCGTCGTGCCTTCATCATCATCAACAGCAGCAGCAGCAGCCGTAGCATCAGCAGCTCTGACAACCACGAGTCCTAGTGGCAGTAAACTGGCCATCAGCAGCGCCTCTAAGGAGGACCACAAGCTGGACAAATCAGCCAAGGTGAGGGTTCAAGGTCAGGTGTAGGTCACTCTGTAGAATGACTCGCATCTAGCAGCTGGTTGATGTGTTGTATGGTTTGTGTTTAGGTGAGCTGTAACCCCATTGATGTGGCGGCTCATCTGAAGCTCCTGGGAGAATCACTCAGTATCATTGGTGCTCGCTTACAGGAACACAGGGTGAGTGGCACTGCCTTTTACTCAACACCTGTCGATGCAGTCGTCATTTGTTAAAACCCTGAAGTAGCAGTTTTGTTCTTTTAATGCACTGATTACATCTAAATTCAGCAGGATTAATGTTTGTATACTGGCTGATGAATGTGTAAGCGTGACCTCCTGTCTGGTGTGGATTTCAGGGGCAAATAGCCGTCCAGGGCAGTCTGTCTGTGTTGTTGGACTCTCTCCTGTGTTCACTGGCTCCTCTCACCTGTCTCTGTAACCAGATTCCGGAGTTCACTGATCCTCAAATCCTCGCTACCCAGGCAGATACTCTCAATAACATTGCCTACGTCATGCCTGGTATCGGCTGATGGGCTCTACGTCATACCTGGCATTGGCTGATGGGCTCTACATCATACCTGGCATCAGCTGATGGGCCCTACGTCATGCCTGGCATTGACTGATGGGTTGACAGGGCTGTTGCAGTTATGACATTCATTCATGTAGATGGCTTCAGTTTGTGACAGTAGTCCATGTGATGGACAGACATTCCAGCACGGTGGTATGCAGGAGTGCTGACAGACTCTAGTAACAGGCAGCCTGACTTATCTCAACCAAGTTGGGGGGTCACGACCTCTCTGAGCAGCATACACCCCACCTTACCCCCACTGCTTTGCTGGTTTAGTTATAGCTTTATTAAGTTGCTGTGTCTCCGTTGTTGTGTCCATAGGAATCTCCTTATTATTAATCTTATCATGCTCACAGAAGAAAGATGACCAGGGAGCCTTTTCCCATTACTTACAAATCCACTGTTTTTCTACCGTTATGACTGTAACCTGGAATTCCTTGGCATGCTGACCACTACTAACCAACGCTATATATGTGTGTGTGTGTGGTTATTAGATCGGTTCATCTAGTCATACTTTGTTAGTGACCAGGTCTGCGTGTTAACCATTGATCAGATGCCTAGGGTTTTTAGCAAGTTGTTTGTTGATGAATTAGATGTTTAAAATATCACCCCTGAACAATCATAAGATGTTGAAAGATGATAATTATTGATATGAACATTTTCCATAAAATGAAACCAAATATCCTGGGTTGTGGCGATGCAATAGGTGTTGCGTGAATGATATTTTACAATTGTAAATAAATTTATTTCATACAGTATTTAATTTCTTGTCATGAAAGATGGTAGATAGTAAGTGAAAGAATGACATCATGTGACTGGAAAATGCACATCAGCAGGACAAGGTGCTTGGGTGTGACTGCCTCGAAACACCAGCTATTGTATCCAGGCTTTTGGTGTCCTCTCTGTGTGACCGTTCTCCTTTACAGAATCCGCTACACTCCACGTTGTCCCTTGCCTTTGCACTTCCAGGCCTGTCTTCGTCTTTGACTCGTTGCCATTGGCAGCCTGTTGTGTCTCCGTGAGAGCAGTCGACTGTGGTTTAGTTGAAGCTCGTCTCATGAAGAACTCATTGCAGTCCGCTGGCAGGGGGCGGTTAGTGCTTTCTGGTTTTTTAATGTCCGCTTGATGGAAGTTGATTGGAAACCAGTTTTCCAGCAAGTCTCTCTTGAGAATTCCCATGCGGTTAACGACTGACTTACAGAAAGTCTGTGGTTTCTGTAATCACGAATGTTATCCACTAAGCAATGTTGTCATTAGCATAACTGACTTATATATCACCATTAATTTTTTGTCAAGGGGATTCCAAAAGACAATAGGTGTGGTATTGATACAGGTATGACACAACTCAGCACGCTGTAGCTGCTGTCAGGTGTTAGTTTTTCATCTTACCTTTCGATCACTCCGGTCTACCCCTTTATAAGCTGACCAGAACCACTCCATTATCAGAATAACGAAACTGATTCCGAAACCAACGTATACTATCCAGAAAATGCCCCACAGTGAATTCATTGTTACTTCCACCGTCTCTTCGTCTAGACCGTTGTTGTCTTCCTCGTTACACTGGGAAGTCTTTTGTATCCTGTAAATGACAAGAATATAATCTTTACGTATCAATTGTGATTCATGTTACATTTTATTTTGTGCTCAAAATGTGATGTAATATTGGACATTGTGGTGTCATACCATGAGCTGCTGACCAGTGCATCACAGCTGTTGATGGCCCCTTTATCTTACCATTTTTCGTCCAAAGAATCCATGAAGCCACCTTCTCGAAGTTGATAAATAGCAATTGTTAGCTCGTCCGTAAAGATTGACCCTTTTGGAAGACCGAAGCCATATCCAAAGTTCCCAAAACCATTTTCCACAATCTTCAAACTGCATTCTTGTCCTGGATATATACGAACAAACGTGATTACTAGAAAACTTCCTAAAATGAGAAAACATGATTGGTCTTTTCCTCTGGCACATGAGTCATAAAACGCCCTCATGCCACGCTGCTAATTTGTAGTGTTCAATCTTCATATATTAGCATCTAGGGTGGAAGATATTTGGGACTCGTGTAGCTGTGGTACTTCTGTTCCAATAACATACCTTTCCAGTATTGTACACCAGGATAGTCGTAGAGCCAGGCAAACTGGCCTTGTTGCCCTACCGTCGCCTCGAACGCCTCCTGTGAGTTTTCGTAGTTACTGTCCCATTCACGCATGTTGTTAGCCATCTTACTGCATCCATTTAACCATAATTAACGTTTCTGATTCATAATCGAAGTAAATGGATTGGCTTTTAATCATGTATAGTGCATCAAATGTGTTTTGTCTGCGCACGCTTGTAGAAATACAATAAGTGATAAAAGGTATAAGATACAAAACAGTCTTCCACCATGGAGGTAACCCCTATTGTATTTTATACGGTAGTAAGACTTTCATTTACGCTACTTACACTAAATGAGATCTGGTGGCTTCATCAAAGTACACTTGCACTTGACTCCCTTCTATGGTGCCATACTTTATGTAAGTCTGTGCTGCCAAATCTTCAACCATACTGATGTAGTCTGAGGAAACATGGATGGTGAGGAAAGCAGCCAAGTTGGCTGTGTAGGACTGGACCAAGATAAGCGCGCCAAACCACCAAGCACCTGCCGCAACACGGGCTGACGGCCAAATCAAAACACAACATTCATGGCTCACCAATATAATCAAACCCAAGAATGCACTGAGTTTCGAGCAGCGAATGACCTGTTTATTACAGCTGGTTAAAGTCAGACTCTCCCCTCCTTGTTCAAACAGCGACGCGAAGGCATAGAGCATGGCGTTATGCCAAATCATGGTGTCTTTCTCCTGCTTCCATTCCTTCATCTCCCAGTAGTCGACCGTACCGTCTTCATTGACGTCCATGGCTTCCTGCTCGTTCTCGTGCTCGATCTGCGCCTTCGTGCCTGCACCACATGGATAACACGTGTTCACATTATTGGAGTAATAAATGTCAAGCCTTGTATTGCATTCAAACGAATAATTCTTGAGGCGACATATTCAACGAGGATCAACTCTCACCGTGATGGCCAAATGGACTGAGCTTGTCCAGTAGCGATATAACGACGCTGACGACGACGACAGTGCCGATAATCAGGCCCCATAACTCATTACTGAGTGGTGTGAGGAACGACCAGGGATTATATTGCTCCTGGGGACTAGTTCCTAGCAGTATACCCAATTGTATATCTCTGTAAGGCTTCGTGAATGATATGACCGTTTCTCGCTTGTAACTAACGGTGAATGCTCCGACGGCCATATCAGCTCTCTGCATTCATAAACATGACACATTCTATGGAGACAGTCATAGAGCCTCACTTATATAGAGAAGATCGACAAAGACACGATAGCCGGCTTAAGCCATTATAAAACAAATACAAAACATGGGGTTAGGTTGTAGGGCGTTTATTACCATATAACCAGAGGAGTCTGGTAGGAGTTCGGCCACCATGCCATCCCATGTACGTGTCTGCTCGTCCAATCTACCATACCTCCTATCTGGCACAATGTGCAGGTTATAGTTGAACTGGAGCTTGCTAGCCAGCTCGACCAAGAGGTCGATGGAGTAGCCATAAAAACAATCATTACCCGAGCATATCTCGTCATTCACTGTCAGGTTGGAGTCGTAAAACACGAATGGCGGATCCTGAAAAGCAAGGCAGCGATAAATAAAGTATTATGCGTGCATGCTGCTTGGAAAGAGAGATTTGCTGGTTATCTTAAAGTTGTATGCATGCTGGCTATTTCATGGTTTCACTGATTAAGACGCTCACAACGATGGTCACGACACGCAGCGTTTTGTTGACGAGATCTCCCACGTAATAACGTATGTCGACAGCTGGCATATCTTGGAAGGTGTTGACGAGTGTAACATTGGGTAGGAGGAGTCCTGCGCTATCCGACCACATCCCATGCTGCAAGGCGGACCATCAGTGACGGTAATACTTATAACCAATATCCAGTCATACAATATTGCTCTCAAAAATCACATTTTGATGAAAGATTTAAACTGCTAAATGACATTGTCTTGACTCAGCATCTTGTGGCAAGCTGACCTTCTCCCAGCCAGAAAGGCTAAGCCGGACCAGATCGTAGGACGCTGACGACGGGGATCCGGTGTCATCAAATTGGAGCCGCCCAGTAATCCCAGGCTCATCAACCTGTTACCACAGTACGCAGCATCAAGAGAAGAAAATAAATTTATCTAGAATTGTCACAGTAAGAAACATGTCAGCTATTTTCAAAGCTATCATCCGGCATGTAATAATTTATACGTCGAATTATTTTCAAATGGATGCGTTATAGCATGAACTGAGTGTGTTTGCGTTCAGGAGCCTCGCGTTGCAGACTACCTTTCTCAGAGCTTTGTTGACTGAGGCACCGTATGTCCATGGAGTGGAGCTCGTATTCCAGCAACCAAAACCCGTCGAAGTGATGTTCATACACTGCCCTTCTACGAGGCTGTGTAGTGCGTGGGCGTAGATGTGGACGGCATCGTAATAAGCAGCAGGATAAGCCTGAATAGCATTAACATTGGCAAAGGGCATGTTGGGAAGCTGAATATAACAAGTCATTGCAAGATTTCGACATTTTTCACTTTCTTCCGTTACCAGCTAACAACTATTGGTTTCGCATTACACCTTAGTCATGTTGGTTATCACCAAACAGCTAATTGACTGCGCCTAGGTTTACATTGGGTAAAATTGTACATACATGCTTAACATAAGGGTAAAAGAGTGGGGAGATAATCAAACAAGATATGATGTTAGATTGGTTAAGAAGTTAGTAGAATCACAGAAATCATTGGACTAGGGATTAAATGGCCTATGACACAATGAAGGTAATTTTGTTTAAAGCAGTAGGTAGACAAACGCCCGTTATTCGGAGGTATAAACTAACAAGTATTTGGAATCATGTCCGTTATACACAGGCTTTCCGAAATACGTAGGATTTTGCACAGATGATACTAATGAGAGTTCAATCACGTTATTTTTGATATGTCAATGATTGATAGCAGTTTATTTCCATCTGAGTTTTGACCAGGTTCATGAATGGCACAGTCAATTGGAATGGGACAAAACAAGTCCTTGTTTTGAATGAATGACTTATATAATCGCATAAGTTGCTGATCACAATGCCTTATAGACCGCTGTAGGAACCCCATACTATTTCAGGCTTTGGCGTTATCGATTAGTAGAATCCCGAGACAATCCAAAACTTAAATGACCCGGATCGATTTTTCGTTTGTTAAGAGTGGCATTGTCTTGAATTTACTCTTCTGATCGTGTCATAGGACCTTGAAGTTATGCCGGGGATGGGAGCACAAAGAGCTGACAGAGATAGAATACGAAAGAGAATTGTGGTTCCAGCGCAATTCCTAGCCTCCTCGTGAATAGCACTTGCTATTTACACGTATACACAAACAACATTATCAACATGCATGCATGATAGCAGGGTGGGTAGAGCAGTTAAATGTTGATTGAAGACACCCCCATAGCAAAGTTCCCATATTAAGAGAGCTGATTTATGCGACGTATAATCAATGATCTGTCCATGAGGGCTAGGGATACAGAAACCTAGATAAACTGTTCAGTGGCAAAAATGGGATTTTTTTGTCTGTATATATACTTTGTCTAATTACTAAAAAGACCGCACCAAGTGTCTTGTCCGAATAAGTCGAATTAGAGTGCTACAATGTTATGCAAGCAGCGTCAAGCATTAGCACTGAGTACTCTATAGTTATCCATTATGAAAACCTCATACGTAACGAAGTTTTTCAAACAAGTCAGCAGTTCTAACTTACCGATATGGATTCCTACATTGAGAGGAAACACATAATAATCTTACGATATATTATGACATATCGGGGCATCAAACGAATACAATGTATCATTTGCTTTTACTTTTGGTTGGGGAAGATATAAAAGTATTCGATCAGTCAGTGGTGCTTACCTGTGTACCAAATGTATTTCCCGCGCCATAGTAGATGCTGGGATCAGCGAGCGACCATATACTATGGAAGTCATCGTAGAGGTCACCACTGTAACTGACTGGACGTTGCTGTGAACTGCTGGACGCCCAGCACCCGCCATTTGTTCTCCGATGCCAGTTTCTGGAACTCCACCATACCGTTAATGCCTGCCACATGGAAGCAGTTATAAAGCTATGTGGTCATATGTGCCCAAAACTACTGTCGGGTGTGAAGGGTGTAAGCAGGTAGGCAGGGACATGTGTGAATACCGTAATCTGTGTTGTCCGTCAATATTGCCACTGTGTCCCATCGGAAGTATTTGATGAAGTCGACGAGTGCTCTGCTCTGCATCAGTCAAGTGGCTGCAGACGAAGGAGGTACTTGTAGGGCACGAGTAGGGGGTCCGTGGCTGAGGGAGAGATGAGAGGGATATTTAGGCCCAGGGAGAGAGGGTGTAAGGCCCTCACTGCTCTCGATAACATGGGGCCAATTATTGAGGTCACGCCCTTACCAAACAGCTTAAACACTGCAAGGGAATCGTCAATACAGACTCTAGTAACAGGCAGCCTGACTTATCTCAACCAGGTTGGGGGGTCACGACTTCTCTGAGCAGCATACACCCCACCTTATCCTCACTGCTTAGCTGGTTTAGTTATAGCTTTATAAGTTGCTGTGTCTCCGTTGTTGTGTCCACAGGAATCTCCTCATTATTTATCTTGTTGTGCTCACAGAAGAAAGATGACCAGGGAGCCTTTTCACATCACTTACACTTTCACTGTTTTTCTACGGTTATGACTGTAACCTAGAATGTCTTTGTATGCTGACCACTTCTACCCAACGCTATATATGTGTGTGTGTGTGTGGTTATTAGATCTGTTCATCAAGTCATTCTTTGTTAGTGACCAGGTCTGTGAATTAGATGTTTAAAATATCACCCCTGAACAATCATAAGATGTTGAAAGATGATAATTATTGATATGAACATTTCCCATAAAATGAAACCAAATATTTTGGGTTGTGGCGATGCAATAGGTGTTGCGTGAATGATATTTTACAATTGTAAATAAATTTATTTCATACAGTATTTAATTTCTTGTCATGAAAGATGGTAGATAGTAAGTGAAAGAATGACATCAAGCGACTGGAAAATGCAGATCAGCAGGACAAGGTGCTTGGGTGTGACTGCCTCGAAACACCAGCTATTCTATCCAGGCTTTTGGTGTCCTCTCTGTGAGACCGTTCTCCTTTACAGAATCCGCTACACTCCACATGGTCCCTTGCCTTTGCACATCCGGGCCTTTCTTCGTCTTTGTCTCGTTGCCATTGGCAGCCTGTTGTGTCTCCGTGAGAGCAGTCGACTGTGATTTAGTTGAAGCTCGTCTCATGAAGAACTCATTGCAGTCCGCCGGCAGGGGGCGGATAGTGCTTTCTCGTTTTTTAATGTCCGCTCGATGGAAGTTGATTGGAAACCAGTTTTCCAGCAAGTCTCTCTTGAGAATTCCCATGCGGTTAACGACTGACACACAGAAAGTCTGTGGTTTCTGTAATCACGAATGTTATCCACTAAGCAATGTTGCCTTTAGCATCACTGACTTAAATATCACCATTTAATTTTGTCAAGGGAATTCCATAAGACAATAGGTGTGGTATTGATACAGGTATGACAAAACTCAGCACGCTGTAGCTGCCATCAGGTGTTAGTTTTTCATCTTACCTTTCGATCACTCCGGTCTATCCCTTTATAAGCTGACCAGAACCACTCCATTATCAGAATAACGAAACTGATTCCGAAACCAACGTATACAATCCAGAAAATGCCCCACAGTGAATTCATTGTTACTTCCACCGTCTCTTCGTCTAGACCGGTGTTGTCTTCCTCGTTACACTGGGAAGTCTTTTGTATCCTGTAGATGACAAGAACAAAATCGTTACGTATCAATTGTGATTCGTGTTACATTCTATTTTGTGTTCAAAATGTGATGTAATATTGGACATTGTGGTGTCATATCATGAGTTGCTGACCATTGCATCACAGCTTTTATATTCAGATCCATGAAGATGGCCCCTTTATCTTACCATTTTTCGTCCAAAGAATCCATGAAGCCACCTTCTCTTGAAGTTGATAAATAGCAATTGTTAGCTCGTCCGTAAAGATTGACCCTTTTGGAAGACCGAAGCCATATCCAAAGTTCCCAAAACCATTTTCCACAATCTTCAAACTGCATTCTTGTCCTGGATATATACGAACAAACGTGATTACTAGAAAATTCCTAAATGAGAAATACATGATTGGTCTTTTCCTCTTGCACATGAGTCATAAAACGCCCTCATGCCACGCTGCTAATTTGTAGTGTTCAATCTTCATATATTAGCATCTAGGGTGGAAGATACTCGTGTAGCTGTGGTACTTCTGTTTCAATAATATACCTTTCCAGTATTGTACACCAGGATAGTCGTAGAGCCAGGCAAACTGGCCTTGTTGCGCTACCGTCGCCTCGAAAGCCTCCTGTGAGTTTTCGTAGTTACTGTCCCATTCACGCATGTTGTTAGCCATCTTACTGCATCCATTTAACCATAATTAACGTTTCTGATTCATAATCGAAGTAAATGGATTGGCTTTTAATCATGTATAGTGCATCAAATGTGTTTTGTCTGCGCACGCTTGTAGAAATACAAGAAGTGATAAAAGGTATAAGATAGAAAACAGTCTACCACCATGGAGGTAACCCCTATTGCATTTTATACGGTAGTAAGGCTTTCATTTACGCTACTTACACTAAATGAGATCTGGTGGCTTCATCAAAGTACACTTGCACTTGACTCCCTTCTATGGTGCCATACTTTATGTAAGTCTGTGCTGCCAATCTTCAACCATACTGATGTAGTCTGAGGAAACATGGATGGTGAGGAAAGCAGCCAAGTTGGCTGTGTAGGACTGGACCAAGATAAGCGCGCCAAACCACCAAGCACCTGCCGCAACACGGGCTGACGGCCACATCAAAACACAACATTCATGGCTCACCAATATAATCAAACCCAAGAATGCACTGAGTTTCGAGCAGCGAATGACCTGTTTATTACAGCTGATTAAAGTCGGCGATTGCTGCGATTGTACAACGTATAAAAGGACTACCTGACCACGACTTGGGGTGACTCTCTCCTCCTTGTTCAAACAGCGACGCGAAGGCATAGAGCATGGCGTTATGCCAAGTCATCGTATCTTTCTCCTGCTTCCATTCTTTCATCTCCCAGTAGTCGACCGTACCGTCTTCATTGACGTCCATGGCTTCCTGCTCGTTCTCGTGCTCGATCTGCGCCTTCTTGCCTGCACCACATGGATAACACGAGTACACATTATTGGAGTAATAAATGTCAAGCCTTGTATTGCATTCAAACGAATAATTCGTGAGGCGACATATTCAACGAGGATCAACTCTCACCGTGATGGCCAAATGGACTGAGCTTGTCTAGTAGCGATATAACGACGCTGACGACGACGGCAGTGCCGATAATCAGGCCCCATAACTCATTTCTGAGTGGTGTGAGGAACGACCAGGGATTATATTGCTCGTGGGGACTAGTTCCTAGCAGTATACCCAATTGTATTTCTCTGTAAGGCTTCGTGAATGATATGACCGTTTCTCTCTCGTAACTAACGGTGAATGCTCCGACGGCCATATCAGCTCTCTGCATTCATAAACATGACACATTCTATGGAGACTGTCATAGATCGTCACTTTTATGGAGACGATCAACAAAGACACGATAGCCGGTTTAAGTCATTATAAAACAAATACAAAACATGGGGTTAGGTTGTAGGGCGTTTATTACCATATAACCAGAGGAGTCCGGTAGGAGTTCGGCCACCATGCCATCCCACGTACGAGTCTGCTCGTCCAATCTACCATACCTCCTATCTGGCACAATGTGCAGGTTATAGTTGAACTGGAGCTTGCTAGCCAGCTCGACCAAGAGGTCGATGGAGTAGCCATAAAAACAATCATTGCCCGAGCATATTTCATCATTCACTGTCAGGTTGGAGTCGTAAAACACGAATGGTGGATCCTGAAAAGCAAGGCAGCGATAAATCAAGTATTATGCGTGCATGCTGCTTGGAAAGAGAGATTTGCTGGTTATCTTAAAGTTGTATGTATGCTGGCTATTTCATGGTTTCACTGATTAAGACGCTCACAACGATGGTCACGACACGCAGCGTTTTGTTGACGAGATCTCCCACGTAGTCACGTATGTCGACAGCTGGCATATCTTGGAAAGTGTTGACGAGTGTAACATTGGGTAGGAGGAGTCCTGCGCTATCCGACCACATCCCGTGCTGCAAAGCGGACCATCAGTGACGGTAATACTTATAACCAATATCCAGTCATACAATATTGCTCTCAAAAATCATATTTTGATGAAAGATTTAAACTGCTAAATGACATTGTCTTGACTCAGCATCTTGTGGCAAGCTGACCTTCTCCCAGCCAGAAAGACTAAGCCGGACCAGATCGTAGGACGCTGACGACGGGGAGCCGGAGTCATCAAATTGGAGCCGCCCAGTAATTCCAGGCTCATCTACCTGTTACCACAGTACGCAGCATCAAGAGAAATAAAGAAAATAAATGTATCTAGAAATGTCACAGTAAGAAAACGTGTCAGCTATTTTCAAAGCTAGCATCCGTTATGTAATTTTGTTTAATACTTTCAAATGGATGCGTTATAGCATGAACTGAGTGTGTTTGCATTCAGGAGCCTCGCGTTGCAGACTACCTTTCTCAGAGCTTCGTTGACTGAGGCACCGTGTGTCCATGGAGTGGAGCTCGTATTCCAGCAACCAATACCCGTCGAAGTGATGTTCATACCCTGCCCTTCAACGAGGCTGTGTAGTGCGTGGGCGTAGATGTGGACGGCATCGTAATAAGCAGCAGGATAAGCCTGAATAGCATTAACATTGACAAAGGGCATGTTGGGAAGCTGAATATAACAAGTCATTGCAAGATTTCGTCATGTTTCACTTTCTTCCGTTACCAGCTAACAACTATTGGTTTCGCATTACACCTTAGTCATGTTGGTTATCACCAAACAGCTAATTGACTGCGCCTAGGTTTACATTGGGTAAAGTTGTACATACATGCTTAACTATAGGGTAAAAGAGTGGGGAGATAATCAAACAAGATATGATGTTAGATTGGTTAAGAAGTTAGTAGAATCACAGAAATCATTGGACTCGGGAATAAAGGCCTATGACACAATGAAGGTAATTTTGTTTAAAGCAGTAGGTAGACAAACGCCCGTTATTCGGAGGTATAAACTAACACGTATTTGGAATCATGTCCGTTATACACAGGCTTTCCGAAATACGTAGGATTTTGCACAGATGATACTCATGAGAGTTCAATCACGTTATTTTTCATATGTCAATGATTGATAGCAGTTTATTTCCATCTGAGTTTTGACCAGGTTCATGAATGGCACAGTCAATTGGAATGGGACAAAACAAGTCCTTGTTTTGAATGAATGACTTATATAATCGCATAAGTTGCTGATCACAATGCCTTATAGACCGCTGTAGGAACCCCATACTATTTCAGGCTTTGGCGTTATCGATTAGTAGAATCCCGAGACAATCCTGAACTTAAATAACCCGGATCGATTTTTCGCTTGTTAAGAATGGCATCGGCTTGAATTTACTCTTCTGATCGTGTCATAGGACCTTGAAGTTATGCCGGGGATGGGAGCACAAAGAGCTGACAGAGATAGAATACGAAAGAGAATTGTGGTTCCAGCGCAAATCCTAGCCTCCTCGTGAATATCACTTGCTATTTACACGTATACACAAACAACATTATCAACATGCATGCGTGTGAGCAGGGTGGGTAGAGCAGTTAAATGTTGATTGAAGACACCCCCATAGCAAAGTTCCCATACCCAGAGAGCTGATTTATGCGACGTATAATAAATGATCTGTCCATGAAGGTTAGGGATACAGAAACCTAGATAAACTGTTCAGTGGCAAAAATGGGATTTTTTTGTCTGTATATATACTTTGTCTAATTACTAAAAAGACCGCCCCACGTGTCTTGTCCGAATAAGTCGAATTAGGGTGCTACAATGTTATGCAAGCAGCGTCAAGCATTAGCACTGAGTACTCTATAGTTATCCATTATGAAAACCTCATATGTAACGAAGTTTTTCAAACAAGTCAGCAGTTCTAACTTACCGATATGGATTCCTACATTGAGAGGAAACACATAATAATCTTACGATATATTATGACATATCGGGGCATCAAACGAATACAATGTATCATTTGCTTTTACTTGTACTTTTGGTTGGGGAAGATATAAAAGTATTCGATCAGTCAGTGGTGCTTACCTGTGTACCAAATGTATTTCCCGCGCCATAGTAGATGCTGGGATCAGCGAGCGACCATATACTATGGAAGTCATCGTAGAGGTCACCACTGTAACTGACTGGACGTCGCCGTGAACTGCTGGACGCCCAGCACCCGTCATTTGTTCTCCGATGCCAGTTTCTGGAACTCCACCATACCGTTAATGCCTGCCACATGGAAGCAGTTATAAAGCTATGTGGTCATATGTGCCCAAAACTACTGTCGGGTGTGAAGGGTGTAAGCAGGTAGGCAGGGACATGTGTGAATTACGTAATCTGTGTTGTCCGTCAAAATTGCCACTGTGTCCCATCGGAAGTATTTGATGAAGTCGACGAGTGCTCTGCTCTGCATCAGTCAAGTGGCTGCAGACGAAGGAGGTACTTGTAGGGCACGAGTAGGGGGTCCGTGGCTGAGGGAGAGATGAGAGGGATATTTAGGCCCAGGGAGAGAGGGTGTAAGGCCCTCACTGCGCTCGATAACATGGGGCCAATTATTGAGGTCACGCCCTTACCGAACAGCTTACACACTGCAAGGGAATCGTCAATACAGACTCTAGTAACAGGCGGCCTGACTTATCTCAACCAAGTTGGGGGGTCACGACTTCTCTGAGCAGCATACACCCCACCTTATCCTCACTGCTTAGCTGGTTTAGTTATAGCTTTATTAAGTTGCTGTGTCTCCGTTGTTGTGTCCACAGGAATCTACTCATTATTTATCTTATCGTGCTCACAGAAGAAAGATGACCAGGGAGCCTTTTCACATCACTTACACATCCACAGTTTTTCTACGGTTATGACTGTAACCTAGAATGTCTTTGTATGCTGACCACTTCTACCCAACGCTATATATGTGTGTGTGTGGTTATTAGATCTGTTCATCAAGTCATTCTTTGTTAGTGACCAGGTCTGTGAATTAGATGTTTAAAATATCACCCCTGAACAATCATAAGATGTTGAAAGATGATAATTATTGATATGAACATTTCCCATAAAATGAAACCAAATATTTTGGGTTGTGGCGATGCAATAGGTGTTGCGTGAATGATATTTTACAATTGTAAATAAATTTATTTCATACAGTATTTAATTTCTTGTCATGAAAGATGGTAGATAGTAAGTGAAAGAATGACATCAAGCGACTGGAAAATGCAGATCAGCAGGACAAGGTGCTTGGGTGTGACTGCCTCGAAACACCAGCTATTCTATCCAGGCTTTTGGTGTCCTCTCTGTGAGACCGTTCTCCTTTACAGAATCCGCTACACTCCACATGGTCCCTTGCCTTTGCACATCCGGGCCTTTCTTCGTCTTTGTCTCGTTGCCATTGGCAGCCTGTTGTGTCTCCGTGAGAGCAGTCGACTGTGATTTAGTTGAAGCTCGTCTCATGAAGAACTCATTGCAATCCGCCGGCAGGGGGCGGATAGTGCTTTCTCTTTTTTTAATGTCCGCTCGATGGAAGTTGATTGGAAACCAGTTTTCCAGCAAGTCTCTCTTGAGAATTCCCATGCGGTTAACGACTGACACACAGAAAGTCTGTGGTTTCTGTAATCACGAATGTTATCCACTAAGCAATGTTGCCTTTAGCATAACTGACTTAAATATCACCATTTAATTTTGTCAAGGGAATTCCATAAGACAATAGGTGTGGTATTGATACAGGTATGACAAAACTCAGCACGCTGTAGCTGCCATCAGGTGTTAGTTTTTCATCTTACCTTTCGATCACTTCGGTCTATCCCTTTATAAGCTGACCAGAACCACTACATTATCAGAATAACGAAACTGATTCCGAAACCAACGTATACTATCCAGAAAATGCCCCACAGTGAATTCATTGTTACTTCCACCGTTTCTTCGTCTAGACCGGTGTTGTCTTCCTCGTTACACTGGGAAGTCTTTTGTATCCTGTAGATGACAAGAAAAAAATCGTTACGTATCAATTGTGATTCGTGTTACATTCTATTTTGTGTTCAAAATGTGATGTAATATTGGACATTGTGGTGTCATATCATGAGTTGCTAACCATTGCATCACAGCTTTTATATTCAGATCCATGAAGATGGCCCCTTTATCTTACCATTTTTCGTCCAAAGAATCCATGAAGCCACCTTCTTGAAGTTGATAAATAGCAATTGTTAGCTCGTCCGTAAAGATTGACCCTTTTGGAAGACCGAAGCCATATCCAAAGTTCCCAAAACCATTTTCCACAATCTTCAAACTGCATTCTTGTCCTGGATATATACGAACAAACGTGATTACTAGAAAATTCCCTAAATGATAATACATGATTGGTCTTTTCCTCTTGCACATGAGTCATAAAACGCCCTCATGCCACGCTGCTAATTTGTAGTGTTCAATCTTCATATATTAGCATCTAGGGTAGAAGATACTCGTGTAGCTGTGGTACTTCTGTTTCAATAATATACCTTTCCAGTATTGTACACCAGGATAGTCGTAGAGCCAGGCAAACTGGCCTTGTTGCGCTACCGTCGCCTCGAAAGCCTCCTGTGAGTTTTCGTAGTTACTGTCCCATTCACGCATGTTGTTAGCCATCTTACTGCATCCATTTAACCATAATTAACGTTTCTGATTCATAATCGAAGTAAATGGATTGGCTTTTAATCATGTATAGTGCATCAAATGTGTTTTGTCTGCGCACGCTTGTAGAAATACAAGAAGTGATAAAAGGTATAAGATAGAAAACAGTCTACCACCATGGAGGTAACCCTTATTGCATTTTATACGGTAGTAAGGCTTTCATTTATGCTGCTTACACTAAATGAGATCTGGTGGCTTCATCAAAGTACACTTGCACTTGACTCCCTTCTATGGTGCCATACTTTATGTAAGTCTGTGCTGCCAAATCTTCAACCATACTGATGTAGTCTGAGGAAACATGGATGGTGAGGAAAGCAGCCAAGTTGGCTGTGTAGGACTGGACCAAGATAAGCGCGCCAAACCACCAAGCACCTGCCGCAACACGGGCTGACGGCCACATCAAAACACAACATTCATGGCTCACCAATATAATCAAACCCAAGAATGCACTGAGTTTCGAGCAGCGAATGACCTGTTTATTACAGCTGATTAAAGTCGGCGATTGCTGCGATTGTACAACGTATAAAAGGACTACCTGACCACGACTTGGGGTGACTCTCTCCTCCTTGTTCAAACAGCGACGCGAAGGCATAGAGCATGGCGTTATGCCAAGTCATCGTATCTTTCTCCTGCTTCCATTCTTTCATCTCCCAGTAGTCGACCGTACCGTCTTCATTGACGTCCATGGCTTCCTGCTCGTTCTCGTGCTCGATCTGCGCCTTCTTGCCTGCACCACATGGATAACACGAGTACACATTATTGGAGTAATAAATGTCAAGCCTTGTATTGCATTCAAACGAATAATTCGTGAGGCGACATATTCAACGAGGATCGACTCTCACCGTGATGGCCAAATGGACTGAGCTTGTCTAGTAGCGATATAACGACGCTGACGACGACGGCAGTGCCGATAATCAGGCCCCATAACTCATTTCTGAGTGGTGTGAGGAACGACCAGGGATTATATTGCTCGTGGGGACTAGTTCCTAGCAGTATACCCAATTGTATATCTCTGTAAGGCTTCGTGAATGATATGACCGTTTCTCTCTCGTAACTAACGGTGAATGCTCCGACGGCCATATCAGCTCTCTGCATTCATAAACATGACACATTCTATGGAGACTGCCATAGATCGTCACTTTTATGGAGACGATCAACAAAGACACGATAGCCGGTTCAAGCCATTATAAAACAAATACAAAACATGGGGTTAGGTTGTAGGGCGTTTATTACCATATAACCAGAGGGGTCTGGTAGGAGTTCGGCCACCATGCCATCCCACGTACGAGTCTGCTCGTCCAATCTACCATACCTCCTATCTGGCACAATGTGCAGGTCATAGTTGAACTGGAGCTTGCTAGCCAGCTCGACCAAGAGGTCGATGGAGTAGCCATAAAAACAATCATTACCCGAGCATATCTCGTCATTCACTGTCAGGTTGGAGTCGTAAAACACGAATGGTGGATCCTGAAAAGCAAGGCAACGATAAATCAAGTATTATGCGTGCATGCTGCTTGGAAAGAGAGATTTGCTGGTTATCTTAAAGTTGTATGTATGCTGGCTATTTCATGGTTTCACTGATTAAGACGCTCACAACGATGGTCACGACACGCAGCGTTTTGTTGACGAGATCTCCCACGTAGTCACGTATGTCGACAGCTGGCATATCTTGGAAGGTGTTGACGAGTGTAACATTGGGTAGGAGGAGTCCTGCGTTATCCGACCACATCCCATGCTGCAAGGCGGACCATCAGTGACGGTAATACTTATAACCAATATCCAGTCATTTAATATTGCTCTCAAAAATCACATTTTGATGAAAGATTTAAACTGCTAAATGACATTGTCTTGACTCAGCATCTTGTGGCAAGCTGACCTTCTCCCAGCCAGAAAGGCTAAGCCGGACCAGATCGTAGGACGCTGACGACGGGGATCCGGTGTCATCAAATTGGAGCCGCCCAGTAATCCCAGGCTCATCAACCTGTTACCACAGTACGCAGCATCAAGAGAAGAAAATAAATTTATCTAGAATTGTCACAGTGAGAAACATGTCAGCTATTTTCAAAGCTAGCATCCGGCATGTAATAATTTATACGTCGAATTATTTTCAAATGGATGCGTTATAGCATGAACTGAGTGTGTTTGCGTTCAGGAGCCTCGCGTTGCAGACTACCTTTCTCAGAGCTTCGTTGACTGAGGCACCGTGTGTCCATGGAGTGGAGCTCATATTCCAGCAACCTGAGTTTTGACCAGGTTCATGAATGGCACAGTCAATTGGAATGGGACAAAACAAGTCCTTGTTTTGAATGAATGACTTATATAATCGCATAAGTTGCTGATCACAATGCCTTATAGACCGCTGTAGGAACCCCATACTATTTCAGGCTTTGGCGTTATCGATTAGTAGAATCCCGAGATAATCCTGAACTTAAATGACCCGGATCGATTTTTCGTTTGTTAAGAGTGGCATTGGCTTGAATTTACTCTTCTGATCGTGTCATAGGACCTTGAAGTTATGCCGGGGATGGGAGCACAAAGAGCTGACAGAGATAGAATACGAAAGAGAATTGTGGTTCCAGCGCAAATCCTAGCCTCCTCGTGAATAGCACTTGCTATTTACACGTATACACAAACAACATTATCAACATGCATGCATGATAGCAGGGTGGGTAGAGCAGTTAAATGTTGATTGAAGACACCCCCATAGCAAAGTTCCCATATTAAGAGAGCTGATTTATGCGACGTATAATCAATGATCTGTCCATGAGGGTTAGGGATACAGAAACCTAGATAAACTGTTCAGTGGCAAAAATGGGATTTTTTTGTCTGTATATATACTTTGTCTAATTACTAAAAAGACCGCACCAAGTGTCTTGTCCGAATAAGTCGAATTAGAGTGCTACAATGTTATGCAAGCAGCGTCAAGCATTAGCACTGAGTACTCTATAGTTATCCATTATGAAAACCTCATACGTAACGAAGTTTTTCAAACAAGTCAGCAGTTCTAACTTACCGATATGGATTCCTACATTGAGAGGAAACACATAATAATCTTACGATATATTATGACATATCGGGGCATCAAACGAATACAATGTATCATTTGCTTTTACTTGTACTTTTGGTTGGGGAAGATATAAAAGTATTCGATCAGTCAGTGGTGCTTACCTGTGTACCAAATGTATTTCCCGCGCCATAGTAGATGCTGGGATCAGCGAGCGACCATATACTATGGAAGTCATCGTAGAGGTCACCACTGTAACTGACTGGACGTCGCTGTAAACTGCTGGACGCCCAGCACCCGCCATTTGTTCTCCGATGCCAGTTTCTGGAACTCCACCATACCGTTAATGCCTGCCACATGGAAGCAGTTATAAAGCTATGTGGTCATATGTGCCCAAAACTACTGTCGGGTGTGAAGGGTGTAAGCAGGTAGGCAGGGACATGTGTGAATACCGTAATCTGTGTTGTCCGTCAATATTGCCACTGTGTCCCATCGGAAGTATTTGATGAAGTCTACGAGTGCTCTGCTCTGCATCAGTCAAGTGGCTGCAGACGAAGGAGGTACTTGTAGGGCACGAGTAGGGGGTCCGTGGCTGAGGGAGAGATGAGAGGGATATTTAGGCCCAGGGAGAGAGGGTGTAAGGCCCTCACTGCTCTCGATAACATGGGGCCAATTATTGAGGTCACGCCCTTACCGAACAGCTTAAACACTGCAAGGGAATCGTCAATACAGACTCTAGTAACAGGCAGCCTGACTTATCTCAACCAAGTTGGGGGGTCACGACTTCTCTGAGCAGCATACACCCCACCTTATCCTCACTGCTTAGCTGGTTTAGTTATAGCTTTATTAAGTTGCTGTGTCTCCGTTGTTGTGTCCACAGGAATCTCCTCATTATTTATCTTGTTGTGCTCACAGAAGAAAGATGACCAGGGAGCCTTTTCACATCACTTACACTTCCACTGTTTTTCTACGGTTATGACTGTAACCTAGAATGCCTTTGTATGCTGACCACTTCTACCCAACGCTATATATGTGTGTGTGTGTGTGGTTATTAGATCTGTTCATCAAGTCATTCTTTGTTAGTGACCAGGTCTGTGAATTAGATGTTTAAAATATCACCCCTGAACAATCATAAGATGTTGAAAGATGATAATTATTGATATGAACATTTCCCATAAAATGAAACCAAATATTTTGGGTTGTGGCGATGCAATAGGTGTTGCGTGAATGATATTTTACAATTGTAAATAAATTTATTTCATACAGTATTTAATTTCTTGTCATGAAAGATGGTAGATAGTAAGTGAAAGAATGACATCAAGCGACTGGAAAATGCAGATCAGCAGGACAAGGTGCTTGGGTGTGACTGCCTCGAAACACCAGCTATTCTATCCAGGCTTTTGGTGTCCTCTCTGTGAGACCGTTCTCCTTTACAGAATCCGCTACACTCCACATGGTCCCTTGCCTTTGCACATCCGGGCCTTTCTTCGTCTTTGTCTCGTTGCCATTGGCAGCCTGTTGTGTCTCCGTGAGAGCAGTCGACTGTGATTTAGTTGAAGCTCGTCTCATGAAGAACTCATTGCAATCCGCCGGCAGGGGGCGGATAGTGCTTTCTCGTTTTTTAATGTCCGCTCGATGGAAGTTGATTGGAAACCAGTTTTCCAGCAAGTCTCTCTTGAGAATTCCCATGCGGTTAACGACTGACTTACAGAAAGTCTGTGGTTTCTGTAATCACGAATGTTATCCACTAAGCAATGTTGCCTTTAGCATAACTGACTTATATATCACCATTTAATTTTGTCAAGGGAATTCCATAAGACAATAGGTGTGGTATTGATACAGGTATGACAAAACTCAGCACGCTGTAGCTGCCATCAGGTGTTAGTTTTTCATCTTACCTTTCGATCACTCCGGTCTATCCCTTTATAAGCTGACCAGAACCACTCCATTATCAGAATAACGAAACTGATTCCGAAACCAACGTATACTATCCAGAAAATGCCCCACAGTGAATTCATTGTTACTTCCACCGTCTCTTCGTCTAGACCGGTGTTGTCTTCCTCGTTACACTGGGAAGTCTTTTGTATCCTGTGGATGACAAGAATATAATTGTTACGTATCAATTGTGATTCATGTTACATTTTATTTTGTGCTCAAAATGTGATGTAATATTGGACATTGTGGTGTCATATCATGAGTTGCTGACCATTGCATCACAGCTTTTATATTCAGATCCATGAAGATGGCCCCTTTATCTTACCATTTTTCGTCCAAAGAATCCATGAAGCCACCTTCTCGAAGTTGATAAATAGCAATTGTTAGCTCGTCCGTAAAGATTGACCCTTTTGGAAGACCGAAGCCATATCCAAAGTTCCCAAAACCATTTTCCACAATCTTCAAACTGCATTCTTGTCCTGGATATATACGAACAAACGTGATTACTAGAAAATTTCCTAAATGAGAATACATGATTGGTCTTTTCCTCTTGCACATGAGTTATAAAACGCCCTCATGCCACGCTGCTAATTTGTAGTGTTCAATCTTCATATATTAGCATCTAGGGTGGAAGATACTCGTGTAGCTGTGGTACTTCTGTTTCAATAATATACCTTTCCAGTATTGTACACCAGGATAGTCGTAGAGCCAGGCAAACTGGCCTTGTTGCGCTACCGTCGCCTCGAAAGCCTCCTGTGAGTTTTCGTAGTTACTGTCCCATTCACGCATGTTGTTAGCCATCTTACTGCATCCATTTAACCATAATTAACGTTTCTGATTCATAATCGAAGTAAATGGATTGGCTTTTAATCATGTATAGTGCATCAAATGTGTTTTGTCTGCGCACGCTTGTAGAAATACAAGAAGTGATAAAAGGTATAAGATACAAAACAGTCTACCACCATGGAGGTAACCCCTATTGCATTTTATACGGTAGTAAGACTTTCAT
This sequence comes from Urechis unicinctus, assembly GCA_034190875.2. NCBI lineage: Eukaryota > Metazoa > Annelida > Polychaeta > Xenopneusta > Urechidae > Urechis > Urechis unicinctus. Next base: position 29,885,358 of record CM067350.1, on the reverse strand, counting down.
TTATGCTGCTTACACTAAATGAGATCTGGTGGCTTCATCAAAGTACACTTGCACTTGACTCCCTTCTATGGTGCCATACTTTATGTAAGTCTGTGCTGCCAAATCTTCAACCATACTGATGTAGTCTGAGGAAACATGGATGGTGAGGAAAGCAGCCAAGTTGGCTGTGTAGGACTGGACCAAGATAAGCGCGCCAAACCACCAAGCACCTGCCGCAACACGGGCTGACGGCCACATCAAAACACAACATTCATGGCTCACCAATATAATCAAACCCAAGAATGCACTGAGTTTCGAGCAGCGAATGACCTGTTTATTACAGCTGATTAAAGTCGGCGATTGCTGCGATTGTACAACGTATAAAAGGACTACCTGACCACGACTTGGGGTGACTCTCTCCTCCTTGTTCAAACAGCGACGCGAAGGCATAGAGCATGGCGTTATGCCAAGTCATCGTATCTTTCTCCTGCTTCCATTCCTTCATCTCCCAGTAGTCGACCGTACCGTCTTCATTGACGTCCATGGCTTCCTGCTCGTTCTCGTGCTCGATCTGCGCCTTCTTGCCTGCACCACATGGATAACACGAGTTCACATTATTGGAGTAATAAATGTCAAGCCTTGTATTGCATTCAAACGAATAATTCGTGAGGCGACATATTCAACGAGGATCGACTCTCACCGTGATGGCCAAATGGACTGAGCTTGTCCAGTAGCGATATAACGACGCTGACGACGACGGCAGTGCCGATAATCAGGCCCCATAACTCATTACTGAGTGGTGTGAGGAACGACCAGGGATTATATTGCTCGTGGGGACTAGTTCCTAGCAGTATACCCAATTGTATATCTCTGTAAGGCTTCGTGAATGATATGACCGTTCTCTCTCGTAACTAACGGTGAATGCTCCGACGGCCATATCAGCTCTCTGCATTCATAAACATGACACATTCTATGGAGACTGCCATAGATCGTCACTTTTATGGAGACGATCAACAAAGACACGATAGCCGGTTTAAGCCATTATAAAACAAATACAAAACATGGGGTTAGGTTGTAGGGCGTTTATTACCATATAACCAGAGGAGTCTGGTAGGAGTTCGGCCACCATGCCATCCCACGTACGAGTCTGCTCGTCCAATCTACCATACCTCCTATCTGGCACAATGTGCAGGTTATAGTTGAACTGGAGCTTGCTAGCCAGCTCGACCAAGAGGTCGATGGAGTAGCCATAAAAACAATCATTGCCCGAGCATATCTCGTCATTCACTGTCAGGTTGGAGTCGTAAAACACGAATGGTGGATCCTGAAAAGCAATGCAACGATAAATCAAGTATTATGCGTGCATGTTGCTTCGAAAGAGAGATTTGCTGGTTATCTTAAAGTTGTATGTATGCTGGCTATTTCATGGTTTCACTGATTAAGACGCTCACAACGATGGTCACGACACGCAGCGTTTTGTTGACGAGATCTCCCACGTAGTCACGTATGTCGACAGCTGGCATATCTTGGAAGGTGTTGACGAGTGTAACATTGGGTAGGAGGAGTCCTGCGCTATCCGACCACATCCCGTGCTGCAAGGCGGACCATCAGTGACGGTAATACTTATAACCAATATCCAGTCATACAATATTGCTCTCAAAAATCACATTTTGATGAAAGATTTAAACTGCTAAATGACATTGTCTTGACTCAGCATCTTGTGGCAAGCTGACCTTCTCCCAGCCAGAAAGGCTAAGCCGGACCAGATCGTAGGACGCTGACGACGGGGATCCGGTGTCATCAAATTGGAGCCGCCCAGTAATTCCAGGCTCATCAACCTGTTACCACAGTACGCAGCATCAAGAGAAGAAAATAAATTTATCTAGAATTGTCACAGTAAGAAACATGTCAGCTATTTTCAAAGCTAGCATCCGGCATGTAATAATTTATACGTCGAATTATTTTCAAATGGATGCGTTATAGCATGAACTGAGTGTGTTTGCATTCTGGAGCCTCGCGTTGCAGACTACCTTTCTCAGAGCTTCGTTGACTGAGGCACCGTGTGTCCATGGAGTGGAGCTCGTATTCCAGCAACCTATACCCGTCGAAGTGATGTTCATACCCTGCCCTTCCACGAGGCTGTGTAGTGCGTGGGCGTAGATGTGGACGGCATCGTAATAAGCAGCAGGATAAGCCTGAATAGCATTAACATTGGCAAAGGGCATGTTGGGAAGCTGAATATAACAAGTCATTGCAAGATTTCGTCATTTTTCACTTTCTTCCGACACAAGCTACAACTATTGGTTTCGCATTACACCTTAGTCATGTTGGTTATCACCAAACAGCTAATTGACTGCGCCTAGGTTTACATTGGGAAAAGTTGTACATACATGCTTAACATTAGGGTAAAAGAGTGGGGAGATAATCAGACAAGATATGATGTTAGATTGGTTAAGAAGTTAGTAAAATCACAGAAATCATTGGACTCGGGATTAAAAGGCCTATGACACAATGAAGGTAATTTCGTTTAAAGCAGTAGGTAGACAAACGCCCGTTATTCGGAGGTATAAACTAACACTACGTACTTGGAATCATGTCCCTTATACACAGGCTTTCCGAAATACGCAGGATTTTGCAGAGATGATACTAATGAGAGTTCGATCACGTTATTTTTCATATGTCAATGATTGATAGCAGTTTATTTCCATCTGAGTTTTGACCAGGTTCATGAATGGCACAGTCAATTGGAATGGGACAAAACAAGTCCTTGTTGTGAATGTATGACTTATATAATCGCATAAGTTGCTGATCACAATGCCTTATAGACCGCTGTAGGAACCCCATACTATTTCAGGCTTTGGCGTTATCGATTAGTAGAATCCCGAGATAATCCTGAACTTAAATGACCCGGATCGATTTTTCGTTTGTTAAGAGTGGCATTGGCTTGAATTTACTCTTCTGATCGTGTCATAGGACCTTGAAGTTATGCCGGGGATGGGAGCACAAAGAGCTGACAGAGATAGAATACGAAAGAGAATTGTGGTTCCAGCGCAAATCCTAGCCTCCTCGTGAATAGCACTTGCTATTTACACGTATACACAAACAACATTATCAACATGCATGCGTGTGAGCAGGGTGGGTAGAGCAGTTAAATGTTGATTGAAGACACCCCCATAGCAAAGTTCCCATACTTAGAGAGCTGATTTATGCGACGTATAATAAATGATCTGTCCATGAGGGTTAGGGATACAGAGACCTAGATAAACAGTTCAGTGGCAAAAATGGGATTTTTTGTCTGTATATATATGTTGTCTAATTACTAAAAAGACCGCACCACGTGTCTTGTCCGAATAAGTCGAATTAGGGTGCTACAATGTTATGCATGCTGCGTCAAGCATTAGCACTGAGTACTCTATAGTTATCCATTATAAAAACCTCATACGTAACGAAGTTTTTCAAACAAGTCAGCAGTTCTAACTTACCGATATGGATTCCTACATTGAGAGGAAACACATAATAATCTTACGATATATTATGACATATCGGGGCATCAAACGAATACAATGTATCATTTGCATTTACTTGTACTTTTGGTTGGGGAAGATATAAAAGCAATCTATCAGTCAGCTGTGCTTACCGGTGTACCAAATGTATTTCCCGCGCCATAGTAGATGCTGGGATCAGCGAGCGACCATAGGTTATGGAAGTCATCGTAGAGGTCACCACTGTAAGTTACTGGACGGGTCCCAAGCACTCCCTCCAGGTAAGGTTTGGTCGTCAGTGCCTCGGGGAGCAGATTCTAAAAATAAGAACAGGTTTATATACGCCACCTCATATATTTCGCAATACTATGTGCTTGTGATTGTGTTCTGGACACAAGGATTGTACGGACGTCGCCAGATTGGATATCACAGATTAACTAGTAGAATGGTTTCACTCACTGGAGCAGTGGAGCCATCCGTAACAATCCACACCCATCCCGCTCCCAGCATATCCAGCGTGTGCGCCTGCTCCAACACCTCTTCCGCCATGTCGGCGTATGTGTTCAGCAGGACAATACGCGCACCTGTGGGATCAACAATACAAATTACTGGGGCCGGGTCAGGGTTTGTTTTGGTGTGATGATCAAACGATGATTTGCTGGGGCTGAGATGGCCATTTCTGTGGTAATTTCACGGAGTCTTTAAGAAAGAGAAACAAATTTCTAGCACCTGCTGCATATTAAAGTACAGCAGTTCTACGAGTTATTGGAAGTGCCATTGTGTGTCTGTATAAACAATTGTTGGGGACACAACCACCAGCAACTATTCACGAGGTGTGTCACGAAGAGCGTTTCTTTAAACGAACAGGGCCCATGACGTACAACAGGCGAACACTGGTCCCAATGTCCGCAGCGGGGCCTTAATTACTTTTATCTGAATTGATTTGATTCCGGTATTCTCGCTGCACTTTTTATCGTATCCTTTATTGTAGCTTGAGGTAATTTAACAATAAGCATAAAACTGGTATTACTTAAAAATAGTAAGTTAATATCGTTTCGATTGCATGATTATAACAGCATAGGTGGGTCTATTTCAAATATCCTTATGCATATTAAAAACTCCACCTGTATTTTTGATGCGTTTGAGCTGTTGCGAGGCGTCCACTGGCATGGCTCCAGACCTCGCCGTGAACTGCTGGACGCCCAGCACCCGCCATTTGTTCTCCGATGCCAGTTTCTGGAACTCCACCATACCGTTAATGCCTGCCACACAGAAGCAGTTATAAAGCTATGTGGTCATATGTGCCAAAAACTACTGTCGGATGTAAGCAGATAGGCAGGGACATGTGTGAATACCGTAATCTGTGTTGTCCGTCAATATTGCCACTGTGTCCCATCGGAAGTATTTGATGAAGTCGACGAGTGCTCTGCTCTGCATCGAGTCAGGTGGCTGCAGGCGAAGCAGGTACTTGTAGGGCACGAGTAGGGGGTCCGTGGCCGAGGGAGAGATGAGAGGGATATTGAGGCCCAGGGAGAGAGGGTGTAAGGCCTTCACTGCGCTCGATGACATGGGGCCAATTATTGAGGTAACGCCCTCACCGAACAGCTTACACACTGCAAGGGAATCGTCAGTACAGAGCATGGTACAACCTTGTTTATTTAGGAGCTGCATGGTTATCACCTAATATAATAGCTACACTTAAACTTATAGGTAATCATCGCTAGTGGCCTAGAAAGCTTATTGCAGAGCTACAGTATATATATATATATATATATGCTTACATTTTTGAATATTTTTGAATGTTGCTGTGAGTGGTGCATGAACACCAATGTAGCGTATTTCATGGTTGGGGAGAATTGCACTGTTATTGTTGATAACATCCACGGCCAATCGAAGCGCCCCTTCCTCCGTCGAATTGGCCGTCGTAAAAATACCACCTGTAAAATAACGCACAGTGACAGTTTTGAGATAAGCATGGACCGATTGCAGCATAGATGCTGATAGCTATCACCAGCATACACAGTATGGCTGTAACCCGACCCTCTGTATATTCATATAGACACAAGGTAACAATATGTCAGCTGTATGTGGGATGTAATGAATTATTCATAGAGCCTGACAACAGAACGCATTAGTCGCTACCTGTTATCGCTGAAGAGTATCTACATAAATGGACAGCGCTAGTGTTATAGCTTGGGAAACAGGCACAGTACACACAATGTTCCCAATGAATCTGTTTATTGCGTACAAAAAAACTCATCGATGTTCTTCTCATCCCATAGCGAATTCGATCGCAGCTTTTATTATACATTGCAACAGCCGGCAATGATTTATAAGAATGTCAATACCGGTTTTTGCGCATGACTTCCCACTGGAAGCTACTGGGGTTAGAATCTAGCGGACAATGCCGTCGCATGCGCATTAAAGTGAAACCTTGACGTGATGGGAAATATCACTTACCTATCATAAGAACCTGTTTGGAGGCAGAAGTGGCTGAGACGAAGAGACTGACAGAAACGAGGAGCACCAAGTTCATTGATCCGATTCTTGACATGATTATAATCAAGGTAGACTGTAGAATAATGTTCTTAACGCGCAACTCTTTATACAATAGCGCAGATGACGAATGTCGACCCCTGTTGCTACATCACACCCGTCCGGTTAGATGAGACGTCCAAGTTGTCCCACATAATTGTTATGTAGTGTTGACGCCTCGTGGCGGCCCGCAGACGTCGGACTTCAAAGGTACAGGTTGACGCTCGCAGATAGTATCAATACGTCTGTATCCCATCTCATCGCGGCGTTTGTTCTGTCTGAAACTGTCGCATTGACTATGTGAAATATGAGGTTGGTGGGAGTAGTGCGAGCACTGTGGAGCGTCACACGGGGTTGATCGATATTAGTCGATATAATAACAGTGTGCGGCCACAATGGGTCAGACATTTATAGTCGCCTTGGGCACGCCTGGAAATCTGCTTAACAACCCGGAACAGGATCATGAATATGTTGTTCCGGTAGGGTAATTATCGACCAGCTATTCGGACGGGGACAGGGTGTTTGTGCTATTATCTGGGGGTTAGGTATAACAATGGGTTATGGCATGGGTGGCAAGGAGGGTGCGTGTGGGGGATGGGGGCGTAGGGTATAGGAAGCAAGGTTGGGAGGTAATGATGGGGTAACGGTGAGGGTGGCATTCAGGGTGTATGATGATGGGGTATGAAGCTGTCGGAAAGGTGGGGATGTTGTGATGGGATATTGACATGGTTCGAATGGTGGTGATGTGGTGATGGGGTAATGGCATGGTTGGAATGGTGGGGATTTGGTGATGGGATAATGGCATGGTTGGAATGGTGGTGGCACGGAGATGGGGTAACGACATGGTTGGAATGGTGGGTGTATGTAGATGGGGTAACGGCATGGTTGGAATGGTGAGGGGATGTGGTGATGGGTTACTAGTAAGATTTGTAATTGCAATGACATCTCACGTTTCTTAAACTTGACTGAGAAACATCTCAATGATAACAACCTCTGTAGAATATTCGATGAGAAATCCACAAGGAGAATATATGTGCGCCTGAAATGTCATCTGGCCCACGGTTGAGCCAACGTTTACATTTTGATGATGTATTGCATAAAAGACTATTCCGATTTATTGCTATATTACAGCGTAACGTGACCTGAGGCTCGGTTAGGCTTTGTTTAATGATAATCATGGCTCAGAATGACAAGCATGTAGTATTTGCCGGCTAGAAGCCATGTTACACTGACAGACTGTGGCTAACCAGCTGAGCCGCTATGATTCAAGACGCCAATGAAAAACCCGTTTATGGGTATGTGATAATGCCGCCACTCTAATTTGCCCACAAAGTGTCACGTCGCGATGTACTTTGTAGTCATGACCCTTTCCGCTCAAAACTCACCACGTGTCACGTCGCAGGGCATCCACGTGCTTAGCCAATATACCCCATCTCTCAAAATGCACAGGGTATGCTTCGACTGACCCTATGGAAGCGGGATGTAAACGGAAACCTGTACGTCTCTCTGTATGGGCCAACCGTTTCCACGTTATCAACAAATTATTACGTATGAAGTAACGTCTGAATCTCTAAGTAGCTATAGATGTATTATATAGCACCCCAATATTAGTCGCATATATCAAAATCAACATTGTTCATTCAATAAAAAATGTCGACCGCTATAAATGCAAGCAGTGAGGGATGCAGCTCTGTCTGCTGAGGGCAGCAAGGAGTGACGTCCCATCACTGATAAGGGTCCTTACTGGCTCCTTAACACATTTTGCTGTAGCATTGTAGTCATGTCTGGGAAGCAATATCTCGGCAACTACTAATGGATAAATATCAAACTTGCATGGTAATTAAGAAAAACATTGGGGACACAACTACCTGCAACAATTCACAACGCGTGTCAGGAACATAGTTTCTTCAAACGAAGAAGGCCAATGGCAACCGGTGAACACTAGTCCCTATCTTATGTGGCAAAGCTATAAGGACCCCCCACCCCGTTGTGGAGCTAGTCTGGCTGATTTCACACCTTTTTTTGTGGGGGACGACGTGGAGTCAGATAGAATTATGACGATATCATGGCCTTGTTGATCTGTATATATATATATACGTCCATTGAAGCAAATTATATTTGCAAACACAAATAGTTCATATCAGCGTTAGTTGTAATTGTTTTTTTATATTAGCTTGTGTTGATGGGGCATGGTAACGTTATTGTTTAGACATCAATGGACGTCATTGCGTATTACTCCAATAGGAAGTTCCTCTGCTGCAGCTTGGCAATACGAGGTCAAGGCGCACTGTTTTCGTCGATGCTTAGGAGACTCAATGATTGCTGTATTAGTTATCAATCGAAAATCAATGACGATCCTTTTCAGGGTAAGCCGGTGTCCTTCGAAAGATTACACATATACTCACATTACATTTAATCACGGTTTGATTATATTGAGGTAGATTCACTAAGTGCATGTGTTATTGGTAATTCGAAAAGCAGTCAGAGATTATACCAAAGGGAATCGGGCGACAATATGTGCTTCTCGTCTGATGGAATCCTCCCTGCTTATTTCTTGTTATTCAGTTTTTCCCCTCGTCATGAACATACGTAGCAACGAGTAACAAAATATGAAACTTACCAATTTCCTATGACCAATGATTTCATATAACATCAATGAATAAGGCTATTATATTCCATGATGTTCGATGATAACATCGTCACGAGGTAAACTTTACCTGCCGTGTATGGCAGCTAAGTTTTATTGTTAGATCTTACAACAAACACTGTTCACACATAAAATGATACCTTACGTAATCGACCAGTAGCATTCCCTCGGCTTTGTACTGACTTGATTAAGGGGTCATGTCAAAACATCTAAGCGGCTGCAGCTTGTGACATCTATCAGAAAATAGTGGGCGTTACCAGCTCCCCTCGCTGACTTCTATCGTAAACGTGTGCGGCGCATAGGGTGCCTTAACGGTCCGTATATATACCGTCTTTTCCTTTTTTGTTTATCAAAACCCAAAAAGAACAACAGTAACTGAAAGAGACTGTTCAGCCCCATATTTGGAACGAGGTTGCCTAACAAGCTGCTTGGCAACCGCACCTTGGAAACTAAAAAGTTAAGTTTTCAGACTTTCAGTCGCTACGCAGCGCTGTGGTCTCAGAAAAAAGATCCTTACTTCGGCTGTCGCCATTTATGTTGTCGGACATAACCCTTCCTGCTTGTCGGTCTAATATGTGCACAAAGATGCCCACATCTTGAATGAGTGAAGATTTAATGAAATCTACAATATGTAACTAAAGCGGAAGAATGCACATCGATAGCGAGGTAAATTCAGAGCGCGTTATGATTTACAGCTAACATTCGTGTGGTTCATGGTTTTAGGGAGGCACCGTTATCGATGTAACGACATAACTGAATAAAACAGATTTCCACAGTAGATCATGAATATTTCCAGTCAAATAATAATGTTAAAAACTTATCAACATAATTTCCATCATGGAAACTTTGCGGCACAAATTAGAAGATGTTATTACTTACGTCTGCGTTAATCGTAGTAATGTATAACGAGATTATCCCTGAATGCCTTATATGGGGATGAACAGTCTCTTTAACCATAACCCGTGTTTCATATCCGTGAACAACAAAAAAAATAACACTGAACACATTCGTTTTTCATTCGGTCGAAAGGAAAACTAGTTGCGCTGCATTCGGCGATGTTTTTACTGATACAAGCGGCTGGAAAGGTTGGTTAGTATTCGCACCGGACGTCCCCGGTGCAATCAAAGAGTAGACGATTTATATGTGAGTGCGCTGTGCATTGTGTGAGTATACATATATAGATCTGGAGATATGGATATATATATAAACCCCTCTATATAGAGATATATAGAGAGATATATATGAGATAGATATAGAGATATATATATGCTATCTATTGTATATTATGAGTAGATATTGATATATATATATCTATAATATATATATATAAATTATATATATATATATATATATATATATATATATATATATATATATATATATATATATATATATATAAAATCAAACCCCTATGTGTGTATTCAAACATGTGTGCGCGTGCGTGTGTGTCTGTGTTGTTATACACACACACACACATATATATATTTCTATATTGTTATAGACACATAGATATATATATATATATAGAGAGGATATATATATATATATATATATAGATATATAGATATAGGGATATATATATATCTATATTATATATATATATATATATATATATATATATAAATATATATATATATATATACATATATATATATTTTTATATATATATTTATGTGTACATATACATAAGATAAGATAAGATAATATATTAGCCCTATTCGGGAATTTGCCTTACAGTCTACAATTGACTCGTATCTTTCTGTCACTCTCCTCGTGTCCCAGCCCCTGCTAGGCCCGTGTTTTGGCAGGAAAATTCCAGATGGCGCTGGAAGACGGGTGCTGTGATGAAGAAACAGTGACCCGCAGATATCGAGCAGTTCCTTCCTGGTGTAGGACAGCATATGCTTTATTTGCACACAGTCGTCACATGATCGGCAACTCACGTTACATATTGATGTGGTGGTCAGAAAGACGTCTGGTCGTTTGGTGCCGTTGATGTAGTTTCCAAGGTCGAAGAGTGCGAAAGACACTGGAAACAGGACCAGGCAAAGCACGCGGCTTTTCTAGAAGCGAAGCGCGTAGTTGAGCAGCGGGAAAAACACAATGTCCCTTCCTGGGCATCTGATGAGAAAGTCCAACAGATTCAGATATATCCTTTGATTCAAAGATGTTGTAGACGATCTTATTCACCAACTGCACTAAAAACACAAGCCCAACAAAGGCCAAAACACGAGGACAACGAGCACACACTAGACTGCGTGTCGCCGCGGTGCAGCGCCACCTAGTATCATATATATGCATATGTATATATATATGTATATGTACACACATATATATATATATACATATTTATATGTATTATATATATATATATATACATATGTATATGAATATATAAATATGCATGCATATACATACATATTTATATATATACATATATATAAATATATATATATATATATATGTATATATATATATATATTTATAATTTATATATATATATATATACATATAGAAATATATAGGTATATGTATATATATACATATATATATATATATATATATATATATGTATATATCTATATATATATATCTTATATATATATCTATCTCTATATCTATATATCTCTATATATATATATGTATCTGTATCTATATCTATACTGTATCTTTTTATATATATATTGTAATATATATATATATATCTTTATATATATGAATCTATAATTATATATGTATACATATACATGTGTATATATATGTTTATCTGTATATGTATATCTATATCATATTTATATGTTAGAATACTATATAGAATATCTTATCTCTCTATAGATCTCTATATATATTCTCTCTCTATAAATGTATATATATGTCTGTATATATCTCTCTATATATCTCTCTCTATATTTATATCTCTATATATCTCTATATTTATATATCTATAACACACTAGGCACACACACACACACACACACACATATATATATATATATATATCTATATATATATATCTATCTATATATATATATATATATATATATATATATATATATATATATATATATATATATATATATATATATATATATATGCAAGCGTTGCCAAGCTTCTAAGCCACTATTGTTTATGTCTGCTATTTATATAGCGGCTCGGTGTTCGGGTGCTTGGCATCGTAAACCGAGCGCCTGTGTGTATACATATATATGTGTGTGTGTGTGTATGTGTGTTTGTGTATATATACCCGCTTTGATTGCACGGGGACATCCGGTGCACACTGTCGGTGAGACGTCTGGACCCCAACCAACATATCCAGCCGCTTGTATCAGTAAAAATACCGCCGACGGCAGCACCACTCCCTTCTGTTTGGTGTTATCCGTTTATCGTTATCGCATATGAAAAATATGCTCGTGTAATATTATTGATACCATATTGCTGGTCGTCCAAGCTTGCCGTTGGAAGACATGCCGTTGGCGCTTGTGCCGAATCTTGTTTCTTGAATTATTTCTATCGCTGTACCATTGTGTAGTTTTTGTCTGTTATTTATGTCCGCATCACCGGGGTGTAAGTGATACATAAGTCATTGGGTGCTTTTATATCCTTTATGTTGATGCTATGCATGGTGTACGGACGGGTATGCTGCTATAGTTCGCATTATGCGGTCTGCCTTCGTCGACGTGGTTGCCATGGTTGTATTGGTCTTATCGCATTAACACACCCGGTCGTATCAGTCCCAACAAGAATAGTGGAAAACAGAAGGCACAGGGAAGATGGCGACGTGCGTAACAATGGAAATGTAAAGAGTTGCATTCCCAGCCGTGGGTGTATAGTTATGCCCCATATTGGCATATTGACCGCTTTGTACGCAGGTCAAAATAGCAATTAGTCTTTTTGTTATTAGGTGGATCTGACTTTTATGGCTTATAGTAACTTATCAACTAAATCAAAGGAAGAACACACTTATGGAACTGTGACGAATACTAATACTAGTATATTGCTTGCGGACGGGTGAACTCCTAACCAAATTCTGCTGTTACGAAACTGCTAAGAGTTTGACAGAATACAAGTATGCTTATGCTTAAGCAGGTCGCGGACTGACCGCAGAACGAAGTACGTACCTCGATCGAGGTACGTACCTCGTTCCCAGTACGGCGCACCTCGATTGAGGTACGCATGATAGTCGTGCCACCGCCCTCTGCTGTTTTGCATTTTATGACATTATTTTCTGAAATGTGATTGGCTTTGAACGATTTAATTATGCAAATATATTATGGCCTACATTTGAAACCAAATCTGTTGTTGTGGGCGATATTGGGCCTTCACAAGAAGAGTTATCACTTCCATTATTCGACAGCGACTTCAGGTTTTTCTGCGTTCATGGTTTAAATTTTGTACGCACATCAACATGGCAGAGGTAAGGTCTATGTTTTCTAATTTACAAGTATATCATCTAATGATACATTATATGTTATTCAAAGTTCTATGGCATATTAATGAGCTATCGCTAATAAATAGCACCACTGTTGAATGATTTTTCTGAAACAATGGCGTAGTGATGCGATCGTACTTAAATCGAAGTACGGTGTGCTTCCTTTTGAATTGGTGCCATATTCTGATAGTAGATAAAAGATATGACACTTATGAATCATACGACCGAATCGCAAGTTATAAGATAATTTGTTTTGGAATTTGTCGTGCACGGCTTGAAGTGACAATGTCAATATTTCAAACCGAATATGATTTAGTCTATTAGTAGAGGGTGATATAAAACAATCTCACAGGAATTGCTGGTTTGTGTTGTGTACTTAAACATAGATTATAATATTTAATGTTATGTATTTGACTAGCCAGTATCTGATTTACTTTGGGGTTTTTTTCAGAATGGAACAGCTATGGGCCAAGCCATATTCAAGACGGTGTTCTTCTGAAAGCCTTCAATCACAATGAGGATGTTTGGAAACTGGAAACCTGAAATTAAAATTTCCAACCTGAAATTAAAATTTCCAAGTGGTGTCAAAGAAAAACAGAATCTGTCCATTACACAAAAACTGCTCCTAAGTTCTGTCAATCATGCATTGATGAAGTGGATGAAATCTATCCAGACTTGAACATTTGTTCAGCCGTTAGTGATAAGTCCATGGAGCCGCCTTCCAAGCCGCTGAAAGTTGGTTACAGCTCTCTCAATGAAGAAGCTATTCCTGTGAGGGGTGTACCAGGTCTTGCCTGTTCTCGTCTATATACTCAACCAGAATATTGCCCTCACATCGCTGAACAAGTTCATAAGACTTTGTGCATATTATCCTCTTCCTCTCGTTTCCGCTCTCGCGGCATTCATCAGCTATGTATGCAATATGTATTTAACCTGTGTGGTGTTTCCACTTGGGATCTCTGAAAGTTTAAGTAATTTTTTCCAATATATTCCATTCCAAACAACAGAGACGGAGAGAATATTTTATTCTGGATTCCATTTACATGAAAACATAGGTTGAATTTGTCGAATTTGTAAACGTTATCGCATAAGTCCTTATCTTTTCTCTTTAGAAGGGAAGAGGCTGCCCCAATTAAATACCGCGCGGATATGGTCAGGTAACCAGCACTTCTTTGTCTTTTTCAATTAGATTTTCAACGAGATCACATCAATTTGCCCACTCCCATTCCCCCCCCCCTTCCGTTTTCAATGCCATCCCACCTTTTGTACATGCTTTCCTCTAGTTTTGTCATTCAACACTCACTGTTGTAATATGTATGTCTGTACATGTATAGGTATATCAATTAATCCTGTGTCATGACCTGTTTAAGTAGCTTTATCCTGCGTTGTGTAATCTGTCCTAGACATATCATAGTTTTGTATCTCACTTATTGCATCAACATCATACATATACCTTTAGCTGTCAAACAGTTATAACATTTCTATTGTTGTTATCATTATCTGCCTCATTGTGATACTGGTAATTGATTGGTAGTGTACCTGCACCCGGGATTACTCGGTATCCTATTATGTAATAACGAAAATTGTATGTATGTGATTTTGGACACAATTTGCTACTTGAGAATTATTTCTAAAATAAAATTAACTCAAACATTGCTGTTCCTCCACTTCTTATCAAAATATGGATCTGCATGATATATTGCATATGATTAAAGGCATATGATTTGGCCGATAGAAACTCAATTATTAGCAGCATGTAGAATAAACACCATCATGAAGTTTACCGATGAGGAATGATCTTATGACCACTGTCCACATTGCTATGGAAGTAATTGTAATAAAGCATAGTCAATATCAATACAACATATTCGCTGACCCTGTCATTTTGTGAACATTCCATTCAATATCTGGTAAACCTTAAGTATTCTAAAATGATAATGTTCATTACATATGTAATGATGCTCATTTCCATCTGTTAAGCCTTAAATAATAACCTAACATCCAATTAAAACAAAAGTTTTCAAAAACACAAACAGAACAGGTCAACAAAAGTATGAAAACTTACTGTTGTGGTGTTTTGGGGGGCATTCTGTTCAATATCAAACACCTGGCTGCTTTGTTATTCTATTTGAGAAGACCATTCATTTTTGAACACTACTGAATGCGTATATGAACGCTCTCAATCAGACCCGGGTAGACAACAAGCGAAGTTTGAAACCACCATGGTGCAGCGTACTTCGATTGCAGTACAAAAATATCAGGTGTGCAAATGGATTGACATGGGGTGTGATGTTATCATCCATAAGTCACAAATATGCCATACAATTTTCACTAAACTGTATTTCATATAATCTAGACAAACTATGCTCCGCAAAAAGTAAGTTCTTTACTTTGCCAGACTGATTCAAAAAGGATTTTTGCCTCATCAATCGTCGGAAAAGACACGCGATGGCCGCCGAACTAAAGTTTGAAAACGCGTAGAAAAGCCTTCTCGTACATGGGCAACGCTAAATATGGTCCCAAATCGAGGCTGTGACTACTAAGAGGGTTTCCACGATTTAACCCAACCAAATCTCAGTAAATAATGTCACAATTTGAAAAACAGTTGAGAAAATTAATGTTTATGTATGCATACTTCAAACCTAGTACGCCGTACTAGGAACGAGGTACGTACCTCGATCGAGGTACGTACTTCCTTCTGCGGTCGTCTTTGACCTGTTAAGGGACAACCTACCCAATGATGGCAGTTAACAATATGACCCGGGATGGATGATAAAATTTCAGATATATATATATATGAATATATACATATATATATATATATATAGATATATATATATATATATATATATATATATATATATATATGTATATATATATACATGTATGTATATACATAGTATAGAGAGATATATATATAGATATATCTATATATAGATCTATATATTCTATATCTAGAGAGAGGGAGAGATCTTCCCATATATTATACATATTTATAATATCTTTATATAAATCTTATTATATTATATATCCCTATATAAATACAGGTAGATATATTATATATACC
This sequence comes from Urechis unicinctus, assembly GCA_034190875.2. NCBI lineage: Eukaryota > Metazoa > Annelida > Polychaeta > Xenopneusta > Urechidae > Urechis > Urechis unicinctus. The sequence continues at coordinate 29,869,219 of CM067350.1, read as the reverse complement.
TGTATTTATATATATATAAATCTACGTAGAAGATATATAATATATTTTATATACATGGGATCTATATCTCCCTGTCTATCTATATCTATCTCTCTAGGATATATCTCTCTCTATCTATATATGATATCTCTCCCCTGTCTCTCTCTTTTCCCTCTGTATGTTATATCTCTGTTTCTCTATCATCTATCCCTCTTCTATATATATCTCTCTCTCTTATCTCTCTCTCTCTATATAATCCTCTTTCTATTTGTTAAAATATCTCTATACATATTTATATCTATGCATATCTGTATATATATTATATATACATTTATGTAAAGAGAGATATAATTATGTATATATATTTTAACAAATGTATAAATATGAGTATATATATATATATATATAAGTATATATATATAGAAACAGAGAGATATATAGATATCTCTAAACATATATACATCTCTTTTCTATATAATATGATATATACATCTGATGATATGTTTATATATATATCTATATCATCCCTATATATATATATATATATAGATATATATATCTCTATATAGTAGATATCTATATATATATATATATATCTATATCTCTATCTCTCTATCTCTCTATCTCTCTATATATCTCTCTATTATCTAGATATGTATATCTCTGTTCTAATATATGTCTATATATCTCTCTCCTATATGTCTCTATATCTCTATATCTATATATATATAAATCCAGGTACATATATCTACATATGTGTATAGATCTAAATATGGTATATATCTTTTAACAAATGTATAAATATGATCTAGATATAATATATATTTATATATATATATATCTACCTCTATATAAACATATATACATACATAGGTTAATATATATATATATCTATATATCTATAGATATATGTATCAATACATATGTTTATATATACACATATGTTTATATATATATATTTATATATATATTTATACATATATCTATATATATACCTATATATATACCTATAAATATATATAATATATATATATGCATATATATATATATATATATATATATATATATATATATATATATATATATATATATATATATATATGCATAGATATATTGGTATTTTCCCCTTAAATATGCTGTAAGAGAGGATTGCCCGAAGACTAGACTGTTGCTCATATCGCCTATTCTGAATATAACCACGCTCCACATATACCGCTCATTCGTTTTAGCAACCTAATATAATTTCACCAGGAAACTAAACAGATTGAAGCGGATGCAATCAGCTATATGACGTCTGGCTAGGTAATAATGTACAATATATGCATATATATGTATATATAAGATAAGATAAGATAAGATAATTTATTAGCCCGATTCAGGAATTTGCTTTACTGTCTACAAACAAACACTGACATATGGTTACATACGAGACATTATACATAGACACAGTGCAGGCTAATTAGACATTATTAAAAACATGAATCGAGTATGGCACAAAACTATGTTGATATCGTTTTGTGCGGCATGAGATGGCTCTCAGCCTCTTGTTTGATCTCATGGTTATATATGAGTCATTCAGAGGGTGATCAGCGTTAGACATTATGCTTTCCACTTTTCTAACTACATAGTTTACATACAACATATCAATACTACAATTATCTTGACTCATCAACTTAGCAGCTTTTTCTGCTAATTCTGTTTAAAATATATATGGTTCCCTTTACTTGTACCAGACCACCAGGTGATAAAATTGCAAGTTACAACACTTTGAACAATGGCTTTGTAGAAAAGTTGAAGAATAATATTATTAACACCAAACGATTTCAAAAGACGTAGGAAATATAGACGTTGTCGGCATTTACTGTAGACCTTATCTATATTCAGAGACCATGACAGTTGGTCGTCAATGATGGTGCCTAGATATTTATAGGAGTGAACAATCTCAGCTTCTGACCCTTCGATGTATAGTTGCTTATGGCATCTTTGATTTTTTCTGAAATCGAAAACTAGTTCTTTGGTTTTTTTTGACATTTAGAAGTAGATTATGTACATTACACCATTCAATAATGTCTTTCACTTCATTGGTATAATCCTGCTCATTATCCTGTGAAATTAAGCCTATGATAGCAGTATCATCAGCATATTTTGAGATGTAACAATTGTCATGTTTAGGAATTGGATCATTTGTATAAAGTATAAATAGAACGGCCGAACAACTACAGATGATGTTTTTCCGTTCACATATACATACTGCTTCCTTTCAGAGAGAAAATCTATAATAAATTTACATACATTAGTGGAAACATTGAGATCCATCAATTTCTTTACAAGTACATGTGGTATGATAGTATTGAAGGCACTGCTGAAGTCAATGAAAAGAGATCTAGCGTAGACGTTCTTTTTCTCTAAATGTTTGGTAATAGTGTCTACAAAACAAATTGTGGCATCTACAGCAGAGCGTTCCTTCCTGTAGGCAAATTGGTGACTGTCCAAATTATTGTCAACTTGAGTTAAGAGTTGCTTTAATACAATCCTTTCGAAACATTTGAAGGGGACGGAAGTTAGCGCTATTGGCCTGTAGTCATTTAGTTCAACAGGGTTGGGCTTCATGGGAACTGTAATAACTTTTGCCGTTTTCCAAATGGTCGGGATATAAGTGGCATATTCTTGGTTAAAGAGCCTCGAGTAGACGGGTGCAAGTTGTTCACATAATTTCAGTGTTCGAGGTGAGATGTTGTCAGGGCCACATGCCTTATTACAGTTGAGTGATTTGAATTCTCTCAATACATGAGCTGTTTGTGTTAAGGCGTAATCAGCATTGAATGACCATGATAAGAAAACCCTCAGATCCTGAGCAGCTTGAGAGTGACAATTTGTGTCAAATCGTGCGTAGAAATGGTTAAGTTTATCACCGATATCCGAATCACTAGCATCAATAGTACTGACACCTTTTGTTTTGTGACCAATGATTTTGTTTAGGCCATGCCAGGTTTCTTTGGTGCGATTGACTTTAAAGTAACCCTCTAGTTTGGACTTGTATGCTTGTTTGCTTTTTCCAATTGCACTGCTAAGTTCTTGTTGATGTTGTCTAAGGATAGATCTATTTTCCGATGTTAATATATATATATATATATATATATATATATATAGATATATATATATATATATATATATATATATATATATATATATATATATATATATATATATATATATATATATATATATATATACATTTATATATTTATAAGATATACATATATGTATGTTTATATATGCATATACATATATACTCATATATGTATATACATATATATATATATATATATATATATATATGTATATATTATTACATATAAGAATATGTATGCATCAATATTCATACATATTCATAAATATAATATATATATATATATATATATATATTATATTTATGAATATGTATGAATATTGATGCATACATATTCTTATATGTAATAATATATACATATATATATATATATATATATATATATGTATATACATATATGAGTATATATGTATATGCATATATAACATACATATATGTACATCTTTATATATAAATGTATATATATACATAGATATATATACATATATATATATTTATATATATATGTATATATATATCTATATATATATATATATATATATATATATATATATATATATATATATATCTATATATATATATATATATATATATATATATATATATATATATATATATATACATATGTCTGTTTACCTTTTATATAGACCTGTACGGTAAGACCTCTCGCAAAAACGTTTGACGATAAAGGGGTTGAATCCTTTGCGAAAAGGGACGATGCCGCTGATTGTTAATACACATTTTCTGTTCCTTTTCCTTATTTCAATCTCTATGACTACACTTATATTGTATCCATACGATGTGTCTAACAACCTGCCGAAAATCACTATTCGATATGAATAACATTAAACTGTGTTAATTTAACTCATACATTACACAAACACAAAGTCAAATGCACAAATATCACGAGGCGCAATAATTACGTCCGTCACACAGTTCAAAACAGAACCCGTCATTTTAATTTTCTCGTTAACAACTAAAATCGCTTTTTCATTGATAGTGTTCAATTTGGTTGAAAGCTGCCATCAACGATAACAGTTCACTCAGTACACATTTGCACATGCAATAGTATGGAACATTATGTATTCAGAAATTAATTAGGCCAGCCCAACATCAGAAAATGCATAAGTTCGAAATGGATAGATGAATGTGAAGTAAAATATTTGCATTTGCCGTTTCGTGATTTAGAGCTTTGCCCGATCATCATATATAGTGGTTAACTAAGTTGGTTTCTTGTGCGGTCAACGTGGTTGCACCACGTAAGCTTAGGATCAATGTTAATACCTAGAAGGGGAAAGTTTCTTGTTTTTAATGTGTACAATGGTGGTTTGAGATTAGTTCCTGTTAAGTGCCAATTCATTACTTTTTAGCATTACTGTTAGTTTCGCAAGCACCTACAACAGGTATGCTGATCGCGCATACCAACTTTCCTTTCATAATGCACGGCTTGATTTCCTGAATACATCTGATCGCAGACCGACAAGAGTGTCGTTCAAAGGTAACAATACGATGGTCAGTGGAACATCGGGAGTTTATTGTGTGAAGATTTTGAGACAATTTAATTTCTACAAATCGTGACATCCTTTAAAATGCTCGAAGTGTTGTGTGAGGGTTGCAAATAAATAATATATATTTGGCGTAGCGTTCAACAGTAGGACGGTATCGTATCGCAGATTAGCAATTATGCTTGTATTGCATCAATCGCATTTATGTCCAATCTATTCAACTGAACAAAGGCGTTATAACGCAAAATCCTGTGAGCATTGCGGGGTTAGGGGTACACCTGGCAATTTTCTCAATATCAGAAACAGACACTTGTATTTGTATCAACATATAATAAATCTTCATGTGATGTGATGCTCTAATGTACGATTGAAATCCTCGAACCTCTTTGATGTCACACCTGGATTGACATAAGTAAAAACATTAAAGACTTGTTTAACTGGTCCATGTTTTGATTGCATGAATGAGCACTCAGATCCTCGCACAAAAAGTCCGATGAACCCTTTCAGAACTGTTATATTATTACAGTATGAAAACTGGAGTTGTTATAACGTTATGATCCGGCTTTCTGTTGTACCTTTTTGAGTAGAGAGTTTTATTTCCGCTTTGTTATTCTCACGTTGTTAGCACATCGTTTATGCTGATTTTTTCATTTAAGTATATTGACATGTTTACTCGGCTCCTTAAAATTCAACAAGAACTACATCGTCCGACATTATTTATTGCAATGTCTAATGCTATGGATGATCGAAGCGAATAATAAACTCCCATCAACATATTGGATATCATCTTATTTCTACCATCGTGAGTGACACAGTTTGCCTTACAACACAAAGCTAGGTCTTTATGAAGATAATGTCGGCGATATAAGTTCGGAAATGATCACCTGATAAGGTAATGTACTCCCTGTCATATATATGAATTTGACTTCTTTCCATGTTGCCGCGGAAACGCCAAGGGTATTTTTCGCTATCCGCGTTGTCCATATCGGATTAGGATACCTTCCAGATGCGTTCATTTAAGGTGGCTTAGCATTGTATGGGACGTTGTCCTGATGCATTATAGCCTTAAGCCCCTTTCAACCGATATGGCAATATAATTCGTGGTTAATCCAGAGAATCAAAACATGAATATCTTGCCTCTTAGAAATTGATCATTAACTGGGCGAGTTTTTGCACTTCCCACAGTAAGATTGTCTATTGCTGAGCTATTTTTTTCACACGTTTCCGTTGATCTCGTATGCTTCTACAAATGTTAGCAATCACTGGTCAATCTACACGTTCAAGATACCTCTTTATTAAAGTAGTCCACAATGTTTGAGATGAGTAATAATATCACAGCTTGGTTTAAGGAAAGATATAAAACTGTGTTATCATTTGAGTCAATATCCATAGGAGTGATAGAGTGTGGAACGGTCAGGTCATATGGGCACATATCTTGGGACGCATTACTATGGCCGTCGCATCAGTATCAATCCGACCTCTCGCGTGACATTCCCCCATCCGGTTCGGTAGTGACATATAGATTGGTAATGGGAAACTATTACATGGACACTTCTGCTGTTGTCAGTTAGAGGTTCGTGCAATAATAGTTGAAAAAGGAAGACCCAGGGGAGATAAATTTACTAGAAGCGATGGAGGCATGTGCACGAATGTGTTTCAAAGTGCAATCTGTCTTTATGCTGACCACACTGCTTTCGCTTAGAAGAATTTTGTACTTCCACCAAACTTATTTCACATATAACTCAAAGTAATTGTACATGCTTATGGAACTGTAATCTAACACTAGCATAGTGTTTGTAGACGGACGGGTGCACGGGTGCAATTTGCATCCGAAACTTAATTCTGCTTTCGTGTAACCTGCTAGCAGACGGATTACAAACAGACGGATTACAAATATGTTCATGTAATAGTATGGACCTCCTTTACATATATGTGATGACAGTTCACTACGTAAAGGGAGATGTTTTGATTCACATTCATAGACCTTTTGATAAATTGGCTTAGTTTAAAATTATCTAATAACATGTTTCAAGACTTCACATGGTAGCGTCTATACTTTGCTTTGTACCACGTTTTATCGTTGTGTTGTACCTATAATGTTGACGGTAATTAATTTTTCTGAAGAGCTATTTTGCAAATACTTTTCAAGGTAAGAAAGATAAACAAATGTATTTAACCTGACAAGGTCTAGAGCTATAGTAGCTTCATAAAAACACCTGACGGAGAACACGCAAGTGTTGGCTCTATCTTGCTTGGCTTTGGTGAACACATTTCATGCCATAAATTTTGATGATTTAATTGCTCAGTATGTATGCATTTGCGAAACGCTGTACATGCATAATCTGATAAAGTGATTTCTATCACGTTAGGTAATGTAAGTATAACACTTAGCGACATACCGACACATTAGTGCTACATATGGTACCAAATCAGATGGAACAAATATGTATTGAAACGTTAAAAGTTTAATTGCAACTAAAATAATACCCTGAATCATTCCCGTAATTTAATAAAAAATGCATTACAATCATATCGTTTAATGTCTGTTTTATTTGCCAACATTCCAAAAAAGAAACAAGTGTTTTCGATTAATACAGCCACACCAACACCTTTGTGTTATATAGTGCCAACAAAGGTGAGAATAATATGAATAAGTAAAATTCATACTAACATTTACCCCTTATTGGATCCTTATTTGAATCGATTTATGTGACATACAAAAAAACTGTGCCATATAGTGTAATATCAGTGACATGATCTGAAAAAGCCAATAATTCTGAGAGACCTTGAACCAGGAAATAGCGATTCCTGATGAAAACATTTCAGCAAATTTTTTACCGGTTCATAAGGAAAGACAGCTCCGTGTTTAGTTTTTAAATTGTTTGACATTGATGCGTCAACTCTTGGCTTCTACTATAGCCATGGCGAAGCCTTTCGTACGGTTACCACCGCAACCCCATCCGAATCGGGACATAACCAATCAATGACCTCCTTTATATGCAACGTGACATTATAAGGCTTAGCAGCATACTGACACATGAGTGTTACATATAGTACCAAATCAGATGGAACAAATACGTATTGAAACGAAGTTAAAAGTTTAATTGCAACTAAAATAATACCCTGGATCATTACGGTTATTTAATGTAAAATGCATTACAATCATATCGTTTAATGTTTGTAATATTGCCAACATTCCAAAACAGTAACAAGTGTTTTAAATGCAAGCTGAATGATGGAATGACATCTGCCTGCTTTGATAAAAATTGATGTGTTGGGGTTGAAACGTAACATTATAGTCCCGATCGCTCGAGTAGAAATTCAATTTCACTGCGCATTGGATCGCAAGTTGATACTTAACATTAAAGTCTGGATCGTTCGAGTAGAAATTCAATTTCACTGTGCATTAGATCGCAAGTTGAAACGTAACATTAAAGTGTGGATCGTTCGAGTAGAAATTCAATTTCACTGTGCATTAGATCGCAAGTTGAAACGTGACATTATAGTCTGGATCGTTCGAGTAGAAATTCAATTTCACTGCGCATTGGATCGCAAGTTGCTCCCATTTTGTTGTGTAGCCTCTCGATATTCCACATTAACGATGGACACTCAGACCCGTTCACGGCAAAACTGTAATACAACTTTGGTTCGTGCAGTAGACCAGTGCATAAAATAATTAATATGGGATTTATAATTAAGTTCTTGTCAAAATTGGTCCACGAAACCTGCCTCTTTCCACGACAATTATTGCATTTCCGTCAAGTGGTGTAAGGAATGGTAGATGATGAAGAGGTCTTTTATCTTTTAGGGCCACTGATTTTTGAAAATGTGAAGACGCATTGTTCAGCCGTAGATATATATCTAGAGAGAGAAGAGAGAGATAGAGAGAGAGAGAGAGAGAGAGGAGAGAGAGAGAGAGAGAGAGAGAGAGAGAGAGAGAGAGAGAGAGAGAGAGATATAGAATAGATATATATATATATATATATATAGAGAGATATATATATATATATATATATATATATAGAGATCTATAGAAAATAGATCTATAGATTATAGATATAGATATACTATACAGAGAGATCTAGATATATCTCTAGATAGATATCTATATAGAGATAGAGAGAGAGAGAGAGAGAGATATAGATATAGGATATATAGAGATATATCTCTATATATCTCTATATATATATATATATATATATATATAGATATATATATATATATATATATATCCTCTATAGATCTATATATATATATATATATATCTCTATATATATATGTCTACTCTCTCAGGGCCGCACTATCTCTTCTCTCTCTCTCTCTCATGCTCTCTCTCTCGGATATCAATACTTTGGTACTTTATCATGGAAATGAAAGCGACAGCTTATTTCGATCCATGCAGAATGACGGATATCAATACTTTGGTATTTTATGTAGAGGGTGAATAAGCACAGCTTACTTTGTCTTTGGAAATGTTCTACATTATTTGATATAATTTTTAATTCATGATATTGGTTAAACGCTTAAGGATAAACTGATATCATAACTTGGCCCTTATTGACTGATATTTTGGCAAGAGAGCATATTCAGAAGACCAGATAATTGTCCATATTGTCTACAGTTTATAACGCACCACTCTCAGCACTTATCCGTACACAACATGCACATGGAATTTGATCACGACATACTCTCATTTAACGCTGCCTCAATTTCCCGGTTCTGCGAATTGGTTAATTGTCTATGTGACGGAGCAACAGCTTGGTAGGGTTATGCTTCGTATCTTTAAATATATGTGGGTCTATTGTACTAGCGAAGCAAGCAGACACATTCAGTTGGAGCTATTGTGCGTTCGCATGCGATTGCCGTATGACGCGAGCGGCCGCTTCAAACGTCCGATTATCAAGTAGAATTTGCAATAATGCGCTACGGATAAATTCAAACAATGTTTCTCACGCCATTTGTGAACATCACTAAAGACTCGGCTGATCGGAACGGTATCTCTATTCCTACCTGTCAGAATTCTTTCCACATGGCTGGCCGTTTACCATGCTTGTAATGAGGGTAGCGTCGCACACGCATTGTGTTTATACCAGTGTGTTTGAGGCAGTAATTGTATATTTCACACCTTGCGTTGGTGTATTCTGATTTTTATATTACAAGCATATAGTGTATTCCATCGTTCCCGAACTTATGTAAGTGTTTGTACGCAATATGTAATTGCGATCACACATCTCGTGAAAAGAGATTGACGCCTTCCACGAATGGTCACCTTCGAATACGCTTTACAGCTTGCGCTAGTTCGATGAAGAATCGTATTTGAAAAGCGCCTGAAAATATATGACTACAGAGGTGTATGTAAGTATAAATATCTCGTCCGAATTCGGGAACCTATTGCGCCAATATTGTACTCATAGGAACAAAATGTAACAATTTGTGGCACGGCCTGTTTGTTTCCATTCATATTGACAATCACTTCAAATGATGACAGAATGAACATCAGTGGAAAATGTCACAGTTAAATCAGAAATGAGGTGGTATTCAATATGTGCAAAGAATCCCCTATAGAGATAGTATTTCAATTGAGCTGAATCGGAATAAAGCTTTCTTGGCTAGATAGTTAAAACAGACAAATATCAAATATTATGCGATGGCAACAACGTCATAATGGCGAAAATAAAGTCGATTAAAGAGCAATTTGTCATCGCCCTACTTGAGGAATTACCGTATGATAATATTCCAAACATCGAACATTCCAGGCAAAATGCCGGCGATAGTGTAAACGCAGTCACTAAAGACTACAGTAAAGCTATGTTGATTGGTAATAGAAGCTGCAAATAATTAAGGGTCTAGCTTATATCAAAGCGGTTTCAGATCAGAACTACTCGCCGCTATGGCGTCTGGTACCATGTCTTGAGCTTGCAGCCATGATGTGTCCATTTTCTTCTGGTGAAGCACAGAAATGCTTACATGGGCTCGAAAAATCCGTTAGCCTGCCATGGGATTGTTTTAATTTATGCATAACTAGTTTATAATAAATTATTCCATCGATTCCATCCCAAAGTTTTGTCTGGAACAATTGACAGACACAGCTATACCGTATTAGTCTATCACTATTCATGCATATAACGGCTTCTATAACTGGGTGTAATCCAAAACCATGAAATTTAAGCTGCGGATGAAGACGCAATTTGTACGGACTATCTGATTATGCATTTTAGATACTATCAGTGCATATATAAGTTGGTCATTTTGGTCATTAATGAGGCTACGTCTCATGCAAATCGTTTCAGGGATCTGTAGAATCATGATACATTAGGAGCAACTGATGCTGCCGACTAAAAATAACATCACCCCAATGCATTAGGCACATTGGTGTTCGTCCCTTGTGAAATGACCAGTTATCACTTAGAAACACTGTCTGTAGCGCAACCAAGAATATGTGCCCTCATCTCAGGCAATTGTGATCCCACACAATTGTCCATTTATATATATAACAAGACACTGGAGGATTTGTATGCGCTTAATGAAGAAATCAAAGTAAGTTTCCCATCAAACAATACTTATGGATGGCACCTGGCGTTTCTGTGATTTATTTATTACCTTGTATAACCTGCAGTATAATCTATCCCTAACAAACAGTTTTACAACTTGCTGACCTGCAGCGGAGATGCAAATCGTCGGTACGATAGTTACTACTGTGAATTTGACAAAAGTTTCTTAGTTGTATTCTTGCGCTTAACCCTTGCACAAATATTCCACAATGCACAGCGCAGATATGAAGAGCAATATCATGAATCAGTGCCTCGTTGATAATAATTCAATCGTCAAAATAAACCGAATGTATAAACTTGCTCAGGCTAAACAAGTACCCCAGTATGGGGCGAGTTTATTTAGCAAATGCAGTTCGTTCAAATCTCAGACGTACGTGTGCCATAGTTTAATCTCAAAATGCTACGAGAGGGGAACACTGGGAGTGGCTTCAATTAAAGGATAGAGCCAGCATGTATAATTATACTTTAATTGCTTCATACCGGGAGCGGGTTGAGTAGGCAGTATAAGGTATCTCGTAGATGGCAAACACCTATGTTATATAACCAGAAGGTCTTCTCCCGGTCGCAGAGGCAAATTGTGATTCGTTGATAAAGCAATGCAGTTGGTCGGTAATATACTGTTTTATTCTGTGGACACATGCCTGCATAATTTGTTGGAACAACGAATTGGGAATTAATTAAAAGCTGCACATAATTTGCATGTCTTAGAGCGTATCCATTCCTTGCAGGCAGTCTATTAGCTTCATTCATTCATGGTGCTTTTAATATGCTTGCGAAATGAGCTATTCATTTTGTGCCAACCAATTGGACGGTTCCCTCCATGTATACACGGTTCTCTATATGCTACTTTGCCTGATCACATAAATAGACGTTTGATGGTCGGTGATTGATATGATGGGCATTTGATAGCATATAGATGGTTGTATCTACTAACTCATTCATTTAGGTGTAGTCTCGGATTCTCCGAGGTCATAATATTCGTGGGATTTTCGTAAGGCCATTTCGGAACATTTGATCGTGCTTAAGTGCATCTTCTACAGTGCATACACGCAAGTCCTATATCATCACAATCCCCTGAGCATCTCAGCTTCATTGAATTGAATTCTGTTAGGCGTTATCGATAAACGGTGCTCTTAATATTGGTATAATGATAATCATGATGATACCTTAACACCTGTCATATTATAAGATCTCACACACGGAGCTTATGACATTAAGCTGGTGTTTATAGCATAAGAGAGATTGCGTTTTACCTTATGGCAATTGTTTCAGGCAATAAATGTTATGGGTTACATCGTCTTGTGTTTGAGCTCAGATTACTTCATGAGGCATTAATAAATAAATATACAACATGATATATATTTTACACTCGAGCACTGTGGTAGAATAATTATTTAGTTGTTAATTTTGTAAAGTCATGGCTTTCACAAATATATTCATGCTTGGTGCATAGAGAACTGTCACATGCTTTATTTGAATCGATTAATGTTTTCCATTCCTTATTTCATAAACCGGCTTGCATTTGACTTAATCTATAAGCAGTAGGTGTCTACAAAAGCTCGAATGTATGCTTCATTGCAAACCAATGCAAAGCATGCATCAGACAAAAAACGTCAATTTGATTATGCACATCTTGTAAAGATACTGTAGTGAATATATAATTTTTGATAAGCATTATTGAAAGCATCAGTTGATAGCACGTAAGCACAAAATATCAAAATTCGATTATGATTTCCACTCGAAAAACCTATTTAAGGACGTGGCTGCTCCTATTGATCTAAGCTATTCACTCGCGGTCTACTGAAAGGTTTATGTACAAGTTATTCATCACATGTTGTTAACAATTCAAAGCATACAAATGACCGCAGAGTAGTGCCACCTCTAGAAAGAGTGAATATTTCATTTTGAGGACGCTTTTTTCTTTAGGGCCACTCCCGTGGTAATTTTGTAAATCGTCATGAACATTATCGTCGTTGCATATAATCAGACAATATCAGCGTTATATCAAAATTCTCGATTGCGTTGGTCAAATAAAAAAACATGTTTTGTAGCAGAGATAACAAACGCCATACTCTTTCCTAACTCTCATTTAGTCCTCCTGTTCTCAAGCAATCTCCGACGCAGCAATTTATATGGACCTTTTAGCATATTGTGCAGCCATTAAAATGATTTGCTCGAATAACGCTGCGAACTGTGGTTTTGTTTTATCATTTGGACGGTCAGAAATATGAGGCCATAAGTGAAGAATAATATTGATTATCCACGTGTGTCTTTTCTTGCTGAGGATTCCTTATCATGTCTTCAGACGATATGCTGCTCCGTTAAGTACGGTTAGCAAGACGATGAATTGCTGCGATGTAAGATTTCAGACCACCATTAAGGAAATATGAAACAAATGTTCCATTCTGTGCTTTCAGATTACGGTTCATTTCGATAATTTCCTGTGTCCAAATATTGCCGGAAATCCTAATGCTTCATGATATCTACAATCCAGATATTACCAAAGTACTTTCGTAGCCAATAGTTGGATTATCATAAAATACATTATCATTGAAGACCACCGAAGTCGACATTCAGGATAGTGCCCAATTAGGCCTGTGAATAATGTCTACCTCATTGATGGGTGCTAGTGCCGAGGTTGGATTATATTAGGTTGGAGCTCGGATCTATACTGGCACCATTGCCATTAATTCTTAGATCTGCTTCCATTATTGTTGGTCACTATATTTGGAAAACAGGTAATGCTGTGATATTTATATCCACCACATTGCGGACAGTTACAGCTGGTGTGATATTTGTGAGAGCTTTGCTAAGTGCTCTTCATTCGCATAAGTGTCACCAGGAGTTAGGCACGTGGCGTGGTTCAACAAACTCACCGTACTCAAATATTACAAATATAAGCCTATTCTACCGTTAAATGCAATTTGATTTATAAACAGATGGCTATGAATAAATGCTTATGTAATTGAGCATCAAATGGTGTATTAGGCACGTGACTGAACTTAGGGTGATATACGTGTTGTACGCTTCTTCTCTTTTGCGTCCGCTTAATGCATCCGGAAATATATCATATATTTCGTCCCTGATGTGCTCAAGCTCGCATGAATAAGGCAGTAAATATGATTGCTGCATAAAAATGATCGATTTTAATTTCCACTCGAACAACCTATTTAAGGACACGGCTGCTCCTATTGATCTAAGCTATTCACTCGCTGTCAACTCAAGGTTTATGTACAAGCTTTTCGTCACATGTTGTATTCAATTGTTATATCGTTAATCGCTACCTCAGGCCCTTTCATGATCTGTTAGCTAAAGCATACCTCACACTGCTGACAAAATGTTCATTGGGGACAATGTTAACAAATCAAAGCATACAAATGGCCACAGAGTAGTGCCACCTCTAGAAGAGTGAATATTTCATTTTGAGGACGCTTTATTCCCACTCCCGTCGTAATTTTGTAAATCGTCATGAACATCATCCACGTTGCATATAATCAGACAATATCAGCTTTATGTACACTTATTATTTTTTTTAATTTCAATTGTAATATGCATTTCCTTAGAATGATATCATAACAATTAAATGTTCTGAGTTACTAAGCTCACAAAGCTAGCGCCACTTATGCATTATTGTGCCTGATATCTGATTCCGCTTTCTGCCATTGAGATATTGGTCACTTGTGGTCATTAAAGAAGCTGTCTCTGATACAAATCGGTAAAGCGATCTTTCGAACCATAATATAACTGTCCCATTAGACACAATTTATGCCTCGCTTCCTGAATATTCCAACTAGTCTATACAAGCGACACACAGAATAGACACAGCCCTCGTTGCATTGAAAGCACCCTGTAAAATGCAAAATTGTCCTGCGCTGCCCACTAGTAACGCTTTTTAGGGTCCGCAACGTGTCGTCGTGTATGTACGCATGTATGTATGTATGTATGTATGTATGTATGTATGTATGTATGTATGTATGTATGTATGTATGTATGTATGTATGTATGTATGTATGTATGTATGTATGTATGTATGTATGTATGTATGTATGTATGTATGTATGTATGTATGTATGTATGTATGTATGTATGTATGTATGTATGTATGTATGTATGATGTATGTATGTATGTATGTATGTATGTATGTATGTATGTATGTATGTATGTATGTATGTATGTATGTATGTATGTATGTATGTATGTATGTATGTATGTATGTATGTATGTATGTATGTATGTATGTATGTATGTATGTATGTATGCATGCATGTATGTATGTATGTATGTATGTATGTATGTATGTATGTATGTATGTATGTATGTATGTATGTATGTATGTATGTATGTATGTATGTATGTATATGTATGTATGTATGTATGTATGTATGTATGTATGTATGTATGTATGTATGTATGTATGTATGTATGTATGTATGTATGTATGTATGTATGTATGTATGTATGTATGTATGTATGTATGTATATGTATGTATGTATGTATGTATGTATGTATGTATGTATGTATGTATGTATGTATGTATGTATGTATGTATGTATGTATGTATGTATGTATGTATGTATGTATGTATGTATGTATGTATGTATGTATGTATGTATGTATGTATGTATGTATGTATGTATGTATGTATGTATGTATGTATGTATCTATGTACCACCTCTTTCATAGCAGTAGGTTTCTATAAAGCTCGAATGTATATATTATTGCAAACCAATGCAAAGCATGTATGTATGACAAAACTCTGTCAGTTTGATTATGCACACCTTGTATAGTATATTGTGGTGAATACATATTTTTGATATGCATTATTGAAAGCATCAGTTGATAGCACGTAAGCACAAAATATCAAAAATTGTCAACTGCGTGTATGTATGTAAAAATGTGTTTATGTAGCAGAGAAAATGTATGCCATCTTCTTTTGTATGTCTCACTTAGTCCTCCTGTTCTCCAGCAATCTCCGATGCATGTTTGTATGGACCTTTTGCATATGTGCATGCCATAAAATGATTTGCTCGAAGAACGCTGCGACCTGTGGTTTTATTTATCATTTGGATGCCATGAAATATGAGGCCATAAGTGAAGAATATTATTGTATGTCTGCTCGAGCGGCCGTTGTGAACGTAAGTTCATGAATGATCATCGCAAATGAAGAACGATGTATGGACCACTTTTGTTCAAGGAGTCGAAGCGCCTGCCCTACCTTCCCTTCATACGCGATTTTGCATGCATGTAGATTCAACGCTATGTTATCATTAAAATCATTGTAATAAGTCGACTGTAAGGTGTTCTGAAAGTCATGTTTAAAACACATTATATGAAGTCGAGTACAAAACAGGTCTATTCGATTGTATTCGATTATTTCTCCAACTATAGATGATAAAGGCGTTGTATTCTGAGAGTTGGTCACGCTCCGGAATGTCCTTACTGCACTCAGCTTCCCTTGCAGTCATTCATCATACAAAAATGGTCCAACTGCGATCCGCTGTACACCGGTCACGTTAAGGTGCAATATTTGTGAGTACTTTCTTATTGATGGCGAATACTGTAAATGTACATACAAGCATAAGCCTGCTCTGTGTGTATGGAATCTTGCGTGTCTTCTCGGTACAAAACCTCTTCTTAAACAGATTGTACAATCTTGGACAGCAAAACCAATTTCCAGCTGAGGCTATTGTCATAGCTCATACTATAGTGCCATCCACAGTGACTAGTATCTGTTAATCTGTATTATGTATAACAGTGTAGGGAAAATACCATAGCGGCACAAAAAGAAATGAAATGTGCCCACGTATCCTTGCAATGTTATTATATATGTTAATATTGGCGAATGCATGGAATAAAATTAACGACTATAGGAAGTTGCAGCCTGTGAACACATTCCGTAATTCAGTACATATCTAGCATTACAAGACACATTTTACAGCTGGCACTGACCTCATAAGAATGATACATCCGGGTCCATGTGACACAAATTGCTTTCAGTCTCACTGTTGACATTCACATGTTAATAGCGAGTTAGAGAGCTCACACCGCTCATTCATATCTAGGTTCAACAATAGACATGGCACCAGAGAGTAAGCCACACACTGAGTTTTAAAAAGACTGATTTTAATTTGACACTTGTGCACTAACACGCTCGTTTCAACAACTTGAATGATAGATATTCCTCATTAAAACAAAGTAATGCCCGGCGTAAAGTATGATAGGTTGTAAGAAAGGCATGGGCAATTATATTGTAAGAACATAGAAATATTCGAAAGCTCAGCGGCTGCATTAGGTTCCTACTGATCCCCAATGCGATTTGCATCAGGTTGATAGTACCTAAAATACATGCTCAGATGCCTCATTGCAAAAGAAAAAGGAAATGTGGTGGAATAGAAGATTTTGTAGTTTTTATATACAGTTTCATATATTTGAACTCAACTACTAGTGTGTGAATGTGTTAGTGAATC
Source organism: Urechis unicinctus (assembly GCA_034190875.2). Lineage (NCBI taxonomy): Eukaryota > Metazoa > Annelida > Polychaeta > Xenopneusta > Urechidae > Urechis > Urechis unicinctus. The sequence goes on along the minus strand of CM067350.1, from coordinate 29,851,585 downwards.
ACTACGTTTGCTCTTCAATATGAAGATCAATGGACTTATATTTCGGGGAATAATATTTTTGAGCCAGCAAATTTTTAACAGCATTTTATCATTCAATTTAATGCCACCAGTGCGAATACCACTTTCAATAGACATTGATATTGATATCCTTCTCAGAGTCCGTATACAATACTCTAAGAAAATCCAAATAGTTGTATACGGCTGCTGTTCGAGTGAACTATAACATCCCGGCCATTTGAGGATAGAATGCTTCTCCGTTGTCGACCCACAGCTTTATTATGATTTTATCCTATTGGTCGAGGAAGTGGAGCCGTCTATGCGAGTTTACTTCGGCTGATTGTTAATTGTGGTCCTGATTGTGCGGCGACGTATGTTCCTCCACTCACTGTTTTCGCTCAGCATGTAATTTATCAAACAGCAAGTGTTCAATATGATCACTGGAAAATTCTCACCATTTCAAAGTAAATTATTACATTATGTGCATCTGAAGATCGAATATGATTCTAACATTGTCGTGATATCTAGGCATTAGAAAGCGCTGGCGTGGCTATGCATTATATCATCCTTCATCCATACAGCCAATACGTTCTATAATAACTCCTCTTGCATTAATTCATTCAATGCTATTGCAGCTTCATTTCGTACGTCTGATGCCTACAATAATCGTGCCAAGCGAAATCACTTTATTGCTCTCGTGACGTCGTTCTTACGGAAGACCTTGAATCATGATTAAATAGCCACCATGGAATACAACCTAATGCTAACCAGCCAGGGCCTCAAGAGCAAATCCCAATTTCATCATCTGCCACTAAATAAAAAGGCCAGATTACAAGCTCCCTAAAGTTGCCAACTAGGCATTCCTTATTCAAGAATATATACTAACACGCAGATTAATGCAATCATCTGGCTCATACAAATACACGACTTCGAATCACTTCTTCTCTTATCTGGCTCAAGATGTGTTACTGCAACCGCCCTAGTTATGTTATGCATTCGTCAATTGTAGTACTAGAATGTCAAATGTTTTATTCAGGAACTCCTTCCAAATTCAGCAAATCTGGACTTGTCCTTAGTGGTCAACTTGTCGTCGCTGTACATCCAAATTACTAATTGCCTACCCTGAATACCGTACAGCACACACAACACTTCAGGAAAGGCAACTCGCAGTCTTGCCGATGGCACAGAACGACAACTTATCAGCTTTCTAATAATGAGCTCGTATGAGGCAACCTGATTGACAATATGTGTTCCTTTGCATAAAATTGAGTAAACATTCGGCTGACTAATAGGTGTCTTCCTTGTCTGTGGTGGTCCTTTCCATTTGCCGGCTGTACTAATGTCGATATATTATGCTTACTACAAGGCCATCCTTTAATAGCATTAGGAACACGGCGGGATTATGAGTTATAACGGTCATTTACTTTAAGTATGCAATCACTTATATTAAAGTTAATACGTTTGATTCATGGTGTGTGTCATGGTTAAGGATTCGGAGAAAAGACCGCGTCAATCAATTTAGAATATTATCTGCTATAGTGTTTGCGGAGGAGTAAGATAAAGATAGTGTTATTAGTTTTGGGTTTGGACAAATATGCTTTGTACAACTATTAGATCATATGCATCTGACCACCATGTTTCCTAATCCATATCCATTTATCGTATTTATTATAAAATGTGAAAACCTCGATAGGTATCGTGCACTGGCTTTACAAGCCAATCACAGTCGGTGGTTTTTGTCCCCAACCGCCACCTTGACAAATACCATGCTGTATTAAAATTGATTTATACATCCTGCATATGTGAACGTTATCTACGATACAAAAAGCTCATGTCAATGGGGTGTGTTAAAGACGGCTGTCTTAATATCCTGTTAAAGCGATCGGTGTTTTCAAGGCGCTGACGAGTTACACCATTGAGTCCAAAAAGAATGCATCCATATGATGTCGAACAGTTCGGTGACGTCCACTTAGAATTTCAAACGATTAGCACGGCAAGATCGTTTCTGTAGATAAAACGTTGCGACTGATTGAATCTAAGGGGTTGTACAAAATGCCATATGTATTATTCAGGCAAATTACAACTTGAAAAATACGTTTCATCTGAATGAAAGGAAATTAAGTTCTTTCACAACCCCTACGATTAGTAGTATATTTACTGGATTATTTGAAAAAACCCGCACAATCTTAGAAATAAGTGAATGTGCCCGTCTCGTATTATATCATCACTCCCATCCTTAGTCATCATCGCATAACTATTCAATCTAATGTTTACCCCTTATATTTTATTTCATTTAAATTCCGAATTGGGTTCCCAGCGTAATCTGATGTACTGAAGTTATTTACGAATTACGCGAGTAAACGTGATGCACATGTTTGACCATGTCAAATGGCTCTTTCAATGGGATCATTGTGATCCCGCAGAGTTTATCTCACACAATGAGATTATCTATTAGCCATCATTGCAATCAGCGACGATCAGAAAACAACGTCAGCGTCTAGGCAACTTGAGATAAAGAGCAGCAGTCCAATCACGCTGATTGGCGTAATAAAAGGACAGCGAATAAGTCAAGCATTATAGTTGAAAAAAGCTAATAGGGCTGCGTCGCATACATATTTGTCCGTATTATATGTGATATACGAATAGCGTCCATTTTGATTCAATATGGATTCTAAACGCTACGATGACGAAGTGCAGATGAATATTAAATTACAGGCTATCCCTTTAACGGAATTTGAAAGTATATATGTCTAATTCGCATGATTAAGCCATTTGTTGCCTCGTGTTAACCATGCTAGAACGTCGACCCTATAATTGCTTATCCCTGGAATAATCCCTAGGGGCCATTCACATATGCCCGCTAGTGCGACATGGCAGTAACAGCGTCTGTGGTAGCTAAAGCGAACGACTATTGGGTCTTTTGATTTCATAAAGGCAGTTTGCGACTACCGAGGTTATGCATTAAAGAACACGACCAGTCCAATGTGCAGCTATTATAAAACATCACCTTGATGGATAGACATCGCTAAGTAGGGTGCACTGAGGTGAGAATCCACCAATGTAGATACCTGCCCCGGAGCCTGTTCATAAGCAGTTCCATACATTTTCATGCATCAAGGATCAAAGACTTGTTCTATTATTCATTGTGTGCGCTTTCACACTTGGGACACGGCACGATCCGACTATCAGTATCCAGTCTTTGATTGACTTGCTAAGTATTCTTTTCTATTAACGGGGGAAAGGGCAGAATAGAAAAAATGATGAACATCGATGTTAGTCTCATTTATATGTATAATAATATTTAGATATATATATATATATATATATATATATATACATGTATATATATATATATATATATATATATATATATATATATAAAAGTAAATATACACTTGTAAATAAAATAGCATATAAAATTTCATTTAAAATATACATCTGTATACATGTAGGTATATATATACGTATATATGCATATATATATACACACAACCACATATATATCAATAGATAGATAGATCGACAGATAGATAGATATATTTATTTACACACACACACATATATATATATATATATATATATATATATATATATATATATATATATATATATATATATATATATATTTACATATTTATTCTTATGAATGGACATATGCCTGTTTGTGTGTATGTGTGTATGTGTGCGTGTGTGTGTTTGTGTATTTGTGACTGTTTGAGTGTTTCTTATCAAATATTAAACATTAGAACATAATATGATGTTTGCGACTGCGTTCTACGAGTGTGCAATGCATTGCTATTTTTGCATTATAGTTTGAATGCGACTATTGAAAATTAATGAGCCTGCATTACGGCCAGAAGCATACATTAGTAGTCTCTTTGTCCAAGCACTAATCTACCAACCATTCCGTTACCCTCGTATTCAAAATGTTGTCCAAATGGTATGTTAAATTGATAGATACGGGCATAACGCAGATTCAATTATATTACCGTACAACCTGAATGTACCGAGCAAATTCATTTACTCACATTTATTATAGTTGCACCCACCCTGCTTAAGCAACCAAAGATGTATATGTTGTACAAATGCTATAGCAACATTGTGAGAACCGGCGAAGGGAAAGAGCAAACAGGGGCGACAAGCAAGACAAAGACAAATGGTAACTGCCTGTGTTCTAGATAAACAGACATATTCTGTACAGATAAGAGTGCAATCAGGTGATTTCTCATAACGCTATCATCGTAGGCGTCATATAATATACTTATACAGCTTCGAATCAATTATTGCAAAACATATATCACAGTATATTTAGATGTATGTGGATGACGGATGATATAATGTATTGGTTATATGGGTGACGGATGATTTAATGTATTGGTTATATGGGTGAAGGATGATTTAATGTATTGGTTATATGGGTGACGGATGATTTAATGTATTGGTTATATGGGTGAAGGATGATTTAATGTATTGGTTATATGGGTGACGGATGATTTAATGTATTGGTTATATGGGTGAAGGATGATTTAATGTATTGGTTATATGGGTGACGGATGATTTAATGTATTGGATATATGGGTGAAGGATTATATAATGCAGTCCAACGCTTGTACTTAGCGATGTCTATCCATCAAGGTGACGTCCAAAACATACATTATCACATGTCCGTTACCTCGGATTTGGCTTTTGAAAGAATATATCGACACCATCAAAGTCGCACTCGATTACAATTCATAATTATCATGCGCATCAATATTGTCTGCATGCTTGTGAATAACAAATTGAATATTTACTGTCGTATATATACAAAAAGAATATATATACATAACATTGATCACCATACGAGGACTTCCACACAACACACATACCAAAGTCAGCGGTCGTTTTTTTTATGTTCGGCAGTGAGAATGCTGTCTTAGATTGACTCTAAGTGACTATTAAGTTTTTAAACAAATACATTCACAACTATAAAACCTTGACAGGCACATAACACATTGCTGCACGGTACGAAATTTGCATGACAGCACGTGAAGTATGCATTTGAGACTTCAAAATAACGACTGTAGACATATACATAACACGTTTAGCCAATCGGTCTCATCCATAGCGCATTTGACTGGAATGCAACTTAGTAAATACAATCTTTTATTCCTCTATTCATGGCATCACTTTGCAATCATTACCCGATATGTGGACGGACCAGCGAACTTAACAGTTATTGACTGAACCAATCACGTGATGTGTACTTCAATCAGACACGCTGATGGCACATCAGGGTCCACCACCCGAGCATCACATCGTCAGTGTGTCAGTTTCCCGGAGAGCCATTATTTCAACACATTCGATATGACCATGGAGGGTAATGTTATAGCAGACTATGATCATCATTATTCTCACATGAGTTGTCGGTATTCGTCATAGTTTTGTTCTATTCAGCTATCATTACCAGTGTCCACAGAATATATGATACGTTTACGGTGCATTTGTTGTAAAATGATTTGCGGATACTGACACTTTTATGCAATGAGTAGAATATCGACCATCATGCTGGTTGGTTATGGTGATGTTTACAACTGTGTCTGCTGTCAAACATCAGCATGAATCCATGGTACTATATACATTAGGAGGAAAGTTAATGGTGACAATAAATGAAGCTGGTTCTTAGAAGGGCACCATAAAGACAAGTATCATCCATTGTGCAACAGCGTAGTTTTACAACAAGAGCCACAAAGGCAAAACAATCGTTAACTAATTAATATTTGCGCGGAAGTGGTGGGAGACTGAAATAACCGCATGAGCATCCTAATGACTTATAAATGAGCTATATGGGTACGGGATTACCCAGTATCGGTTCTGCTTTTCTCCGAGAGGCAATACTGTGGCCATGTAACAGAGGGAAACATCATTAGTTTGCCTTTTGCCATTTAAAAGGTTGATTATCTTAGTCTATCTGTGTAACCGTAAGCTTGGTGCCATTGCAAAGTATAAGGCATTGAGACAATTAAGGTCGGCGGCTACCGAAGCTTTTATCTAACGTATTAAACTACACTAACGATTGTGTGTCTACATGCGTTTCCCTGCATTGGGCAATGATCATAAACGAATAACAGTCGGGTTTTGCTCTTTTCGCTGCTTTACGAATTGCCGTGACTAATGGTGTAGGAATTACATTTGCTGTTAAAAATTTCGTGCCACCACAATTTAATTGCCACACCGGCACTAAAGTGTTCCCAGAATTCAGCCAGCAATCATTACCGGGTCATGCTGTTACATCCATAGTGTTGGTTAATGTATGAATGTCACGCAGCCAAGCCGCTATAACACTACATTTCGACTCCAAGTAACATGTCTTCAACTAAATGCACTCGTGGTTGGCAACCTTGCTACGTTAACTACAGTCTTGACGTACGTAGCTATTGATATCTCCAGGCGCACAACCGTGACGAGAAAACACACTGTATCTATCTGATGATTTGTAATGCTCACTCAACAGCTCATGGACTGAGAAATATGATAACTTTCTATTTACAGCATTGCTTTAGCAATAGTTGTAGTTCAATCCACCTTATATTGCCTTATATTGTTCGAATAACACTGACGTGACCTACGTTGACCTCTTATTGTGGTTTAATCCATAAGCGTAATTTGTTTTCTGTGGGCAGATGTTAACAAATGGCGAGGCTCTGAATGTAATTTGCTGAACTCAAAGCTTCTTTCCGCGACTGAAATGTGCTAAGTAAGCAACACGCAGCACGTAAAGAATTGGGTACCATGTGAAATTATCCAGTATATGCGAGTCGACTCGGTTGCATTTACCAAAACGCATCACCGCTACACCCAGACAATAAACTGTTCAGTGAGGTCATTAGCGATATCACGGTACGCTGATTTGATCTGACTCCAGACAGGACCAACCCTAAGTTTATTTGCCTTATTGTCTTATCTGTCTTATAGGCTGCCCCAGCCGTCCTATGTCCTCTTTTACATTGAAGTTTGTCATTAGGCTGTATTGCGCTCATCAGGGTATGAGTGATTTACAGTAATATCATTAAGGACAACGATGTTTATAAACAATCACGATGTCACATATTTCGATCATCATGGGGCAAAGAAAATGAGGTAAGTTTGGTATAACAATGCAACGACATGGCGACGAACTACATGTTATGCAGCACCCGATTGAAGTCAATGCGATTGATTCATCATGGTCAGGCAGTGTAGCACCATCATTGAGTAAATGGCTCAAGCAAAATGACGATCACTTAATAATGCTTAAGTTCAGTCGGGAGTACAACATTTATGGTTATCGGAACAGTTTCAGGCAAATCATTTTTCAGAGAATAATGATGCATGAATAGTTTAGTTACAAAGGCTATAAAGAACTTTGATAAAGGTGCAGCGTCACAGAGGTATATGGATTCTGTCATTCACATTAAAAGGACATATAAGAAACTATACACAATTGTCTAACATATCTCGAGCATGCGGGCATATTCAACCATATTTGTCATGCCTGGAGACTGACACGGCCTGAAGGAAGTTAGTGATCGTTAATTGCATTCAGAAAAATCATTACATTGATTTAATGTCTTTTTACTTTTCCGTGGAATGTCTCTGTGCTTTGATATTGTTATTGTATCTTTTCATTTGATAGGACGAGCATAGAGTGACAAAAACAAGTGCGTTGTACCGACACATTCGGAAAATACTCACATTTGATGTATTCTATCAGCAATACGTGTACTCTACTAGACCTACATACCTGGTAAGTCTTTTTAAGAAGAAGAAGCCTTAATTACTTGGCTACATTTACCTGTACCTTAATATCCTTCTGACGTTGTGGGGAGAGAATAACATTAATTTTTACTTGATTTAAAAGCTTTGACAGCTTATAGGTATCTTCTGCTAGCAATCATCTAACATATCACATATTATGGATGTATATATAATATTGAGTTGCTGAAAGGTGTCCATGCAAAGGTTATTGCATTAAATGGAAGCCGTGTATTTTGCGCAAGCCGTGCTGTATCCATCAAGCTACACACCTCATAGGGATGTGAATTTTTATCAAATTAGTAAATGTTTCCTTAATATTTGAATTGAACTTCTTCACTGTTGCTCGTGCTTGTTTATGTTTTTTATTTATATGGACTATTTCATGAAAACAAAAGCCGCATTGTTGAGGCCAGCAGTTCTATTGATGATCTTTATGGCCGACCGTTTGCAGCCGAAGCAACCCTTATATTCTATATAGCATATAGAAATGTGGTTTTGTTATCAAGCATCCAGGAAGTTTCATCATCTTAACGGCCAACCGTTGGCAGCCGAAGCCATCCTCCCATATCTTGCATTTCGAAATTCGGTTATGTTATCAGGAATTCGGGACGTCTGTGTAGTTTTCTTCAGATTTGGAATGAATTATAGCGACATTATCGGAATGACAAATGTCGAAACTGCGTGCACTTCTATTAGCCAGGTATGTGGGCACATTACATGTGATATTCTCGCACCATCCCACATTGTGTTGCAGGAGTTTTATAAATAATCTGCCGGATGTTGAACTGCAGTCGATTCTTTTGTTTTGTATTTTGAATTGTTGAACAAATTGTCACTGTTCAATACATGCCACTCATCACAAGCGATACAACTGCCGTATGATGTGGGCAGTGAGGCTTGGTAAGCTCAGAACAGCCAATCGTCTCATGATTCCTTGTTCATCGCCATAATGACAAAAGCCCCGATCATGAAATACTTTGATTTGATTCATTTGGTGTAAAGAAGAATCTATTCACGATGAATCTATTGGAAATCGTTCGTGGTAACCTTCCAGTTGATTTATGTATAGAATGGCTCGCTGTAGACATTAGGGGCCCCTGCTTGCGACACCCCATTAAGGTGGATACTTATGGTTATTATTCCCAGGACAGACGCTGTAGTCATAAGAGTATTGAAGTGGCTTATAACTCAAAACAAACCAGGGGAATTGTGATATCAGCAGGGACAACAGCCATACACGCATATGATAGATGCAGACCGAGCTTTTGGTGTACATTTGCATTGTTTGATCTCGTCTGCACAGGGTAAATAGCCATGCATTAGGTAATGGTAATGGTTATATTTGGTTTTAACATATCGAGGGGATATTGCGACGGTAATAGATGAGGATGATTGGACAGCTGCCCTTAAGTGCCAGCACCCATTTGGCACAAACCCGTTGCCCAGACCTGGCTGCAGCACCCACGCCACTGGAAGGTCCAGCACGGAACTATCGAGCTTTCTCGTGTACATCTCCTTTCAGAGAGGGGACTGCCATGGAATCAGTCAGGTTTCACACCATGGTATCGAACCCACAACCCGTGAGTCGAAAGGCGACACAACATACTACTACGCAACGACAACCGGCTGTCTTACACTAGGACAATAGCAATATGCTACATATTGTTGCAGAGTGACACGGCCTTAATGAGGCGCATCTTGAAAGCACATCGCGTTTACATTTTCTTGAAATAAACGATTGCTTTATACCTTTATAAATTGTGACTCAAATACATTATTCTGATGTATTAAAGCATTTATAATGCTGAAGTTCTTATATCGACATTACAGGGAATGTAGCAGAAACCATGAATAAACCTGAAGGGTCCTAATGCTTGCCAAGTACTGACGCGCCAGTGATGACAATATATTGTCTTCATATGTACTGCCGCTCAACAATATACATGCTTGTTGGACGATAGTAATATAGTTTTGTTCCTTAACTTGCAACATTAAATCCTGTGCTGATACAGTGATGGACAGTGTTTGAGTTCAACAAAAGCTTTGAATGGCAAAAACTTTTGACAGATCAGTCGTTCAAGGTAGCACGATACAGAAACATCTCACGTCATACGTTTGCAGTCACATGCAATAATGCGAAGTCGGCCCTGACAGGATACTACTTTATAAGTATTGTATTAGTTATATTCTGACATGCATTATTCTGTCGTAATCCCTAATCTTGGTTTGCCAGAAGCCTTGTGCTGAATGGAGATATACATGTGTGTCTGTGTTTGATCACGAAAAAATTACCAGCACTTGCCAAGGCCCATGTTGCCTATGGGAATATTTCTTTTTAAATTCTTGTGAATACAGCAGGTAAAATGAGGGAAGCTATTACACTGCCGCGTTTCGCAAGTGGCACCTTAAGCTCAAGCACGACCCGACAACGCTGTTAACCAAAATGTCATGGTGGCATTCATCCGCATATCAGAATCTGCAGGGAATTGGCAATAAACGCGCTCAAAAGATTCTTTACCCGGCATTATAAGTCAGGATGTGGATATTTCCGTCACGACGTCAATAAAATAGCATCGTCTCTATTTCTTTTGTCCTGATGAATGTAAAGTCAGCAATAAACACTAATTTATATTGGAGTAACGCCCGTTACCTTGAAATAATGCTCAGCATTGTAAACTTGATTTCGTACATTGTACACTAGAATTATTTGGCATGAATGACTTGAAATCGAATATATCTAAGTATATACATATATATATATATATATATATATATATATATATATATATATATATATATATATATATATATATATATATATATATATATATATATATATATATATATATATATATATATATATAAGACACTACATATAAAAATATAAATATATATATACAAATATATATGTTATCTACGATGGCATTTTGTGGGCGGATCGTCTCGGGGCGCACTTACCCTGTACCAGCATCATGTACTTGCTATGAACTGAACAATCATAAGATGTTGAAAGATGATAATTATTGATATGAACATTTCCCATAAAATGAAACCAAATATCTTGGGTTTTGGCGATGCAATAGGTGTTGCGTGAATGATATTTTACAATTGTAAATAAATTTATTTCATACAGTATTTAATTTCTTGTCATGAAAGATGGCAGATGGTGAGTGAGAGAATGACATCAAGCGACTGGAAAATGTAGATCAGCAGGACAAGCTGCTTGGGTGTGACTGCCTCGAAACACCAGCTATTGTAGCCAGGCTTTTGGTGTCCTCTCTCTGTGACCGTTCTCCCTTACATAATCCGCTACACTCTACTTGGTTCTGTGCCTTTTGCACACCCGGGCCTTTCATAGTCTTTGTCTCGTTGCCATTGGCAGCCTGTTGAGCCTCCGTGAGAGCTGCCGACTGTGGTGCAGTTGAAGTTCTTCTCATGAAGAACCCATTGCAGTCTGCCGGCAGGGGGCGGATAGTGCTTTCTCGTTTTTTAATGTCCGCTCGATGGAAGTTGATTGGAAACCAGTTTTCCAGCAAGTCTCTCTTGAGAATTCCCATGCGGCTAACGACTGACTTACAGAAAGTCTGTGGTTTCTGTAATCACGAATGTTATCCACTAAGCAATGTTGCCATTAGCATAACTGACTTACATATCACCATTAAATTTTTGTCAAGGGGATTCCATAAGACAATAGGTGTGGTATTGATACAAGTATGACACAACTCTGCACGCTTTAGCTGCCGTCAGGTGTTAGTTTTCAATCTTACCTTTCGATCACTCCGGTCTATCCCTTTATAAGCTGACCAGAACCACTCCATTATCAGAATAACGAAACTGATTCCGAAACCAACGTATACAATCCAGAAAATGCCCCACAGTGAATTCATTGTTACTTCCACCGTCTCTTCGTCTAGACCGGTGTTGTCTTCCTCGTTACACTGGGAAGTCTTTTGTATCCTGTAAATGACAAGAATATAATCGTATCAATTGTGATTCGTGATACATTTTATTTTGTGCTCAAAATGTGATGTAATATTGGACATTGTGGTGTCATATCATGAGCTGCTGACCATTGCATCACAGCTGTTATAATTAGATCCATGAAGATGGCCCCTTTATCTTACCATTTTTCGTCCAAAGAATCCATGAAGCCACCTTCTCGAAGTTGATAAATAGCAATTGTTAGCTCCTCCGTAAATATTGACCCTTTTGGAAGACCGAAGCCATATCCAAAGTTCCCAAAACCATTTTCCACAATCTTCAAACTGCATTCTTGTCCTGGATATATACGAACAAACGTGATTACTAGAAAATTTCCTAAAATGAGAAAACATGATTGGTCTTTTCCTCTGACACATGAGTCATAAAACGCCCTCATGCCACGATGCTAATTTGTAGTGCTCAATGTTCATATATTAGCATTTAGGGTGGAAGATTTTTGTTTCAATAACGTACCTTTCCAGTATTGTACACCAGGATAGTCGTAGAGCCAGGCAAACTGGCCTTGTTGCCCTACCGTCGCCTCGAACGCCTCCTGTGAGTTTTCGTAGTTACTGCCCCATTCACGCATGTTGTTAGCCATCTTGCTGTATCCATTTAATCATAATTAGCGTTTCTGAATCATAATGGATTGGCTTTGAAACCTGTTTATAATCCTTAACTTTTAATCATGTATAGTGCATTTAATGTGTTTTGTATGCGCACGCTTGTAGAAATTGAAGAAGTGATAAAAGTGATAATATACAAAACAGTCTATCACCATGGAGGTAACCCCTATTGCCCTTTAAACGGTAGTATGACTTTCATTTACGCTACTTACACTAAATGAGATCTGGTGGCTTCATCAAAGTACACTTGCACTTGACTCCCTTCTATGGTGCCATACTTGATAGAAGTCTGTGCTGCCAAGTCTTCGACCATACTGATGTAGTCTGAGGAAACATGGATGGTGAGGAAAGCAGCCAAGTTGGCTGTGTAGGACTGGACCAAGATAAGCGCGCCAAACCACCAAGCACCTGCCGCAACACGGGCTGACGGCCACATCAAAACAAAACATTCATGGCTCACCAATATAAATCAAACCCCAGCATTCACTGATTTTCGAGCAGCGAATGGCCTGTTAATTACAGCTGGTTAAAGTCGGCGATTGCTGCGATTGTGAACGAATGAAAGGACTACCTGACCACGACTTGGGGTGACTCTCCCCTCCTTGTTGAAACAGCGACGCGAAGGCATAGAGCATGGCGTTATGCCAAGTCATGGTATCTTTCTCCTGCTTCCATTCCTTCATATCCCAGTAGTCGACCGTACCGTCTTCATTGACGTCCATAGCTTCCTGCTCGTTCTCGTGCTCGATCTGCGCCTTCTTGCCTGCACCACATGGATAACACGCGATCGCATTATTGGAGTACTATATGTCAAGCCTTGTATTGCATTCAAACGAATAATTCGTGAGGCGACATATTCAACGAGGATCGACTCTCACCGTGATGGCCAAATGGACTAAGCTTGTCCAGTAGCGATATAACGACGCTGACGACGACGGCAGTGCTGATAATTAGGCACCATAACTCATTACTGAGTGGTGTGAGGAACGACCAGGGATTATATTGCTCGTGAGGACTAGTTCCCAGCAGTATACCCAATTGTATATCTCTGTAAGGCTTCGTGAATGATATGACCGTTTCTCTCTTGTAACTAACGGTGAATGCTCCGACGGCCATATCAGCTCTCTGTGCTCATAAACATGACATATTCTATGGAGACAGTCATAGAGCGTCACTTTTATGGACAAAATCAACAAAGACACGATAGCCGGCTTAAGCCATTATAAAACAAATACAAAACATGGGGTTAGGTTGTAGGGCGTTTATTACCATATAACCAGAGGAGTCTGGTAGGAGTTCGGCCACCATGCCATCCCACGTACGTGTCTGCTCGTCCAATCTACCATACCTCCCATCTGGCACAATGTGCAGGTTATAGTTGAACTGGAGCTTGCTTGCCAGCTCGACCAAGAGGTCGATGGAGTAGCCATAAAAACAATCATTGCCCGAGCATATCTCGTCATTCACTGTCAGGTTGGAGTCGTAAAACACGAATGGTGGATCCTGAAAAGCAAGGCAACGATAAATAAAGTATTATGCGTGCATGTTGCTTCGAAAGAGAGATCCGCTGATTAACTTAAAGTTTTATGTATGCTGGCTATTTCATGGTTTCACTGATTAAGACGCTCACTACGATGGTCACGACACGCAGCGTTTTGTTGACGAGATCTCCCACGTAGTCACGTATGTCGACAGCTGGCATATCTTGGAAGGTGTTGACGAGTGTAACATTGGGTAGGAGGAGTCCTGCGCTATCCGACCACACCCCGTGCTGCAAAGCGGACCATCAGTGACGGTAATACTTATAACCAATATCCAGTCATACAATATTGCTCACAAAAATCATATTTTGATGAAAGATGTAAACTGTCGAATGACATTGTCTTGACTCAGCATCTTGTGGCAAGCTGACCTTCTCCCAGCCAGAAAGACTAAGCCGGACCAGATCGTAGGACGCTGACGACGGGGATCCGGTGCCATCAAATTGGAGCCGCCCAGTTATTCCGGGCTCATCTACCTGTTACCACAGTACGCAGCATCAAGAGAAGTAAAGAAAATAAATGTACCTAGAAATATCACAGTAAGAAAACATGTCAGCTATTTTCAAAGCTAGCATCCGGCATGTAATAATTTATACGTCGAATTATTTTCAAATGGATGCGTTATAGCATGAACTGAGTGTGTTTGCGTTCAGGAGCCTCGCGTTGCAGACTACCTTTCTCAGAGCTTCGTTGACTGAGGCACCGTATGTCCATGGAGTGGAGCTCGTATTCCAGCAACCTATACCCGTCGAAGTGATGTTCATACCCTGCCCTTCCACGAGGCTGTGTAGTGCGTGGGCGTAGATGTGGACGGCATCGTAATAAGCAGCAGGATACGCCTGAATAGCATTAACATTGGCAAAGGGCATGTTGGGAAGCTGAATATAACAAGTCATTGCAAGATTTCGTCATGTTTCACTTTCTTCCGTTACCAGCTAACAACTATTGGTTTCGCATTACACCTTAGTCATGCTGGTTATCACCAAACAGCTAATTGACTGCGCCTAGGTTTACATTTGGTGAAGTTGTAGACAAACGTTTTAGAACCGCTCGTTATTCAGAGAGATAAACTAACACTACTTACAATTATGTCCGTTATACACAGGCTCTGCGAACTACATAGGATTTTGCGCAGATGATACTCATGAGAGTTCAATCACGTTATTTTTCATATGTCAATGATTGATAGCAGTTTATTTCCATCTGAGTTTTGACCAGGTTCATGAATGGCACAGTCAATTGGAATGGGACAAAACAAGTCCTTGTTGTGAATGTATGTCTTATATAATCGCATAAGTTGCTGATCACAATGCCTTATAGACCGCTGTAGGAACCCCATACTATTTCAGGCTTTGGCGTTATCGATTAGTGGAATCCCGAGACAATCCTGAACTTAAATGACCCGGATCGATTTTTCGTTTGTTAAGAATGGCATTGGCTTGAATTTACTCTTCTGATCGTGTCATAGGACCTTGAAGTTATGCCGGGGATGGGAGCACAAAGAGCTGACAGAGATAGAATACGAAAGAGAATTGTGGTTCCAGCGCAAATCCTAGCCTCCTCGTGAATATCACTTGCTATTTACACGTATACACAAACAACATTATCAACATGCATGCGTGTGAGCAGGGTGGGTAGAGCAGTTAAATGTTGATTGAAGACACCCCCATAGCAAAGTTCCCATACTTAGAGAGCTGATTTATGCGACGTATAATCAATGCTCTGTCCATGAGGGTTAGGGATACAGAAACATAGATAAACTGTTTAGTGGCAAAAATGGGATTTTTTTGTCTGTATATATATATGTTGTCTAATTACTAAAAGGACCGCACCACGTGTCGTGTCCGAATAAGTCGAATTAGGGTGCCACAATGTTATGCAAGCAGCGTCAAGCATTAGCACTGAGTACTCTATAGTTATCCATTATGAAAACCTCATACTTAACAAAGTTTTTCAAACAAGTCAGCAGTTCTAACTTACCGATATGGATTCCTACATTGAGAGGAAACACAGAATAATCTTACGATATATTATGACATATCGGGGCATCAAACGAATACAATATATCAGTTGCCTTAGCTTGTACTTTTGGTTGGGGAAGATATAAAAGCAATCGATCAGTCAGCTGTGCTTACCGGTGTACCAAATGTATTTCCCGAGCCATAGTAGATGCTGGGATCAGCGAGAGACCATATGCTATGGAAGTTATGGTAGAGGTCACCACTGTAAGTGACTGGACGGGTCCCAAGTACTCCCTCTAGGTAAGGCTTGGTCGTCAGTGCCTCGGGGAGCAGATTCTAAAAATAAGAACAGGTTTATGTACGCCACATCATATTTTCCTCAATACTATGTGCTTGTGATTGTGTTCTGGACACAATGATTGTACGGACGTCACCAGGTTGGATATCGCAGATTAACTTGATGAATGGTTTCACTCACGGAAGCAGTGGAGCCATCCGTAACAATCCACACCCATCCTGCTTGCAGCATATCCAGTGTGTGCGCCTGCTCCAACACCTCTTCCGCCATTTCGGCGTATGTGTTCAGCAGGACAATACGCGCACCTGTGGGATCAACGACACAAATTATTGGGGCCGGTCTGGGTTTGATTTAGTGTGATGATCACACGATGTATTGCTGGGGCTGAGATGGTCATTTCTGCGGTAACTTGACCAGTCTTTAAGAAAGAAAAAACAAATATCTACCACCTGCTGCATATTAAAGTAGAGCAGATCTATGAGTTATTGGTAGTGCCATTATGTGTCTGTATAAACAATTGTTGGGGACACAACCACCAGCAACAATTCACAAGGCGTGTCATGAAGAGAGTTTATCTAAACGAAGAGGGTCAAAGGCAAGCAACCGGCGAACACTTGTCCCAATGTCCGCAGCAGGGCCTTAATTACTTTTATCTGAATTTATTTGATTCCGGCATTCCAGCTGCACTTTTTATCGTATCCATTGTTGTAGCATGAGGTAATTTAAAAATAATCATAAAACTGGCATTACTTAAAAATGATACCGTTCATACCGCTTCTTTGTAATGATTATAACCGCATAATTCAGGCTATTTCAAATAATCCTATGCATATTGAAAACTGCACCTGTATTTTTGATGCCTTTGAGCTGTTGCGAGGCGTCCACTGGCACCGCTCCAGACGTCGCCGTGAACTGCTGGACGCTCAGCACCCGCCATTTGTTCTCCGATGCCAGTTTCTGGAACTCCACCATACCGTTAATGCCTGCCACACAGAAGCAGTTATGAAGCTATGTCAACATTTATGCCACAAACTACTGTCGGGGGTGAAGGATGTAAACTGAGAAACATGTACATGCAAGGCTTGGTAACGATATTTATCTTGAGTACCGTAATCTGTGTTGTCCGTCAATATTGCCACTGTGTCCCATCGGAAGTATTTGATGAAGTCGACGAGTGCTCTGCTCTGCTTCGAGTCAGGTGGCTGCAGGCGAAGCAGGTACTTGTAGGGCACGAGTAAGGGGTCCGTGGCCGAGGGAGAGATGAGGGGGATATTGAGGCCCAGGGAGAGAGGGTGTAAGGCCCTCACTGCGCTTGATGACATGGGGCCAATTATTGAGGTCACGCCCTCACGAAACAGCTTACACACTGCAAGGGAATCGTCAGTACAGAACATAATACAACGAGCATGTTTATTTGGGAGCTTCTAAGCTCGTGCATGGTTATCTCAAGCGCCTTTTATAATAGCTACACTTAAACTTATAGGTAGCCATTGCTAATGGCCTAGAAAGCTTATTGCAGAGCTACAGTATATATAAAATTTTAAGGGATGCTTACATTTTTGAATATTTGCGAATGTTGCTGTGAGTGGTGCATGAACACCAATGTAGCGTATTTCATGGTTGGGGAGAATTGCACTGTTATTGTTGATAACATCTATGGCCAATCGAAGCGCCCCTTCCTCCGTCGAATTGGCTGTCGTAAAAATACAACCTGTAAAATAACGCACAGCGACAGTTATGAGATAAGCATGGACCGATTGCAGCACAGATGCTGATAGCTACCACCAGCATACACAGTATGGCTATAACCCGACCCTTTTTATATTCACATAGACACCAGGTAACAATAGGTCAGCTGTATGTGGGATGTAATGTATTATTTATAGAGCCTGGCAACAGAACGCATTATTCGCTACATGTTATCGCTGAAGAGAATCTACATGAGTAGACAGCGCTAGTGCTGTAGCTTCGGGGAAACAGGTACAGTACACACAATGTTACCATTGAAATTGTTTATTGCGTACAAAGAAACATCAATGTTCTTCTCATCCCATAGCGAATTCGATCGCAGCTTTTATTATGAACGGACATACCGTCGCATGCGCGTTAAAGTGAACCCTTGACGTTATGGGAAATATCACTTACCTATTGCAAGAACCTGTTTGGAGGCAGAAGTGGCTGAGACAAAGAGACTGACAGAAACAAGGAGCGCCAAGTTTATTGACCCACGTCTTGACATGTTTATTATTAAGGTCGAATGTAGAATAATCTTCTAAGAGCGCAACTATCTATACAATAGCCGCAGATGGCGAATGTCGACCGACCCCTGCTGCTATATCACGCCCGTCCGGTTAGATGCGGCGTCCAAGTTGTCCCACATAATTGTTATGTAGCGTTGACGCCTCGTGGCGGCCCGCACACGACCGACAGCGCTGATTGGGATGCTGTACTGGCAGGTGAGAGTCGGACCTTAAATGTACAGGTAGACGCTCGCAGATAGTATCAATAAGTCTCTATCCCATCTCATCACGGCGTTTTTTTTCTGTCTGAAACTGTCGCATTGACTATGTGAAATATGAGGTTTGTAGGAGTAATGCGAGCTTTGTGGAGCGTCACATGGGGTGGGGTGGGTCGATATTAGTCGATATAATAACAGTGTGCGGCCACAATGGGTCAGGTATTTCTAGTCGCCTTGGGTACGCCTGGAAATCTTAACAACCCAAAACAGGATCATGAATATGTTGTTCCGGTAATTATCGACCCGCTATTCGGACGGGGACAGGGTGTTTGTAGTATGATCGTGGGGTTAGGTATAACATTGGGTAATGACATGGGTGGCAAGGAGGGTGTGTGGGGGGATGGGGGCGTAGGGTTTAGGAAGCAAGGTTGGGAGATGATGAGGGTAGTAGGCAGGGGGTATGGTGATGGGGTAATGGCATGGCTGGAATGGTGTGGGTATGGTGAATGGGGTAATGGCATGCATGGAATGGTGGGGATTTGGTGATGAGGTAATGGCATGGTTAAATGATGGGGATGGGGTAATGGCATGGTTGGAATGTCGGGGATTTGGTGATGGGGTAATGGCATGGTTGAATAATCGGGATGGGGTAATGGCATGGTTGAATAATGGGGATGGGGTAATGGCATGGTTGAATAATGGGGATGGGGTAATGGCATGGTTAAATAATGGGGATGGGGTAATGGCATGGTTGAATAATGGGGATGGGGTAATGGCAGGGTTGGAATGGTGAGGGGATGTGGTGATGGGTTACTAGTTAAAGTTGAAGTGGTTGTATCATAGCAACCAGTTACAGTACCTTCTTTAACCAGGGGCATGGACGAAATGGATTCACTACACGACAGATTACACCCAGATAATGTAACCCACGCCGTAGACCCTTTTAGATGGCTCATAACCCTTATTCAATGGTTAGGTTTACGCGCTATTTGCGTTTCAATGCAATATCTGTTAGATGAGAACATTGCAAGCGGTTCTCTCTCTTTGAAGCAGTGCCTCTGGGTCACTGACCTATATTTATTACGTGTTGACTCTAAGAGCGTTCTGCTTTATATCGTGGTCTCTATTATATTGTGCGATCACGCGAAAAACCCGCTTCAAATCACAGTAGACAGGGGAGTTGTTAAAGGAATAATGAATACATTTCAAGGCCAGTTGCTAATGGAGTTTAAATCTTCATTGCAGCTTTTCAGCACCCGCATGATGTATTTGAATGAGTTTGAATGAACGGGCATAATATCCTAATGTACTCCCGCTCGCAGCTATAACTATGATAAACAGAGCTCCAACTAAATGGTGTCTTCATCAATATATTATGATACTGTCTCGGAAAAGCCAAGGGTATTTTGACTACCCTGTACCACGAACTTCAACGTACACATAAGATGAGGATACTTTTGGTTTTCAGATGTGCTCGTTGGGCGTTATGCAGCTTTGTAAGGGGTGTAGCGCTTTTAAACAAACAATGCTGTAGAAAAATACCTCGTAAATCCAGACAATCAAAACAAGAATATCATTCCTTGTAGAAATTGAACATTAAATGGGCGACAATATGTGCTTCTTGTCTGCTGGAATCCTCCTGGCTTATTTCTTAAATTATTTCAATCGCTGTACCATTGTGTAGCATTCTTCTGTTAGTTATGTCCGCATTATCGCGTGTAAGTGATACATAAGTCATTGGATGCTTTTATACTCCTTTATGTGGATGTTATGCATGGTGTACGGACGGGTAGGCTGCTATAGTTCGCAATATGCGGTCTGCCTTCGTCGACGTGGTTTCCATGGTTGTATGAGTCTTATCGCATTACCACACCCGGTCGTATCAGTCCCAACAAGAACTGCCGCGCGTCACACAATCTTTAGCAGCGAAAAGCGCTATTCCCAATCAATTATGTTAATAAACCGTACATACATAATAGTGGAAAACAGAGGGCACAGGGAATATGGTGACATTCGTAAAAAAGAAATGTAAAGAGTTGCATCCCCAGCCTTGGGTGTATAGTAATGCCCCATATTGGCATATTGAGCGCTTCGTTCATAAGTGCAGTTAGTCTTATTGTTGATAGGTGGATCTGACCATCTGCTATGGCTTATAGTAACTTTGCACTTCCAACAGACTTAGCCAAAACAGAACTGAAAGGAAGAACACGCTTATGAACTGTGACGAATACTAACACTAGTATATTGCTAATAGATAACCTGCTATATAAACTGAAGTGACAACCTATATGATGGCAGTTCAAAATATGACTGGGGATGATAGAATGTCAGATACATATATATATATATATATATATATATATATATAAATATATATATATACATATATGATATCTAGATATATATATAATATGCATATATGATATATATATATACATATATATATATATATATATATATATATATATATATATATATATATATATATATATATATATATATATATATATAAATATATATATATATGTGTATATATATTACATATATATATTATCTATATATATATATATATATATTTATAATATGGTATTTTCCCCTTAAATATGCTGTAAGAGAGCATTGTCGGAAGACTAGACTATTGCTCATTTTGCCTATTCTGCATATAACCACGCTCAACATGTACCGCTCATTCGTTTAAGCATCCTTATATAATTTCATCAGGAAACCAATCAGAATGAAGCGGGTGAAATCAGCTATATGACGTGTTGTTAGGTCAAAATGCTCATAATATTATCGAAGGGCTTGAAATTGAAGATTGCATTAATGAAGAACCGAACAAAGGTACAATAAAGCAGATTGAGAGAATGACAGGAAGAGGATCCTCTCTAAATAGGTATGTATACATATTCATATATATAGTAATATATATATCCACATATATATGATTTTTTTTATATATATATATAATTTGAAGACTTACACCCGATGCAATGACTTCGAAACTTTTATATGAGGTGCATATATGTAGCTTGATGGGGCTGGTCATTCACGCACCAACAACAACATGTATCTCCCCCATCCACCAAGCCCTTATTGTTACTGTATTGTCCATAAAGTAATACCAGACGTTGTGTTTAGCAATGAACCAGATGATTTTCCATTATCTTTGAGTGAAGAGGTTACTCTGTTTATACCATCCACTCCCTAATCTAGGGTAAATCTCCTAGGTTAGACAATATAACCATCCTAAACGATTATAAAGAGGTTTTGGCGGCTACAGTAATTAGCCTGCGAAGAAGCTGATTTACTTAAAAATGTATGACAGATATTAGTTTGTTTCTGACAGTTAAGACTGCAGTTTGATCTATGACGATGGACTCAATTGGCAGAAAGACGAAATCGCTTGGCGGCCAAGGGATTGAATCATTTGCGAAAAGGGACGATGCCGCAGATAGTTACTACACATCTTCTGCTGCTTTTCCTTATTTGAATTTCTATGACTACACTTATATTGTATCCATTCGATGTGTCTAACAACGTGCCGATAATCACTATTCGATATGAATAACATTAAACTGTGTTAATTGTACTCATGTGTTACACATACACAAAGTCAAATACACAAATATCACGAGGCGCTATAATTACGTCCTTCGCAGTCATTTTAATTTTCTCGTTAGCAACTAAAATCGCTTTTTCAATTTGGTTGAAAGCTGCCTCCAACGATAACAGTTCATTCAGTACACATTTGCTCATGCAATAGTATGGAGCATTATGTATTCAGATATTATTAAGGCCAGCCCAACATCAGAGAATGCATAACTTCGAAATGGATAGATGAATTGAGTAAAATATATTCATTTGCCGTTTCGTGATTTAAAGCATTGCCCGATCATCATATATAGTGATTAACTAAGTTGTTTTCTTGTGCGGTCAACGTGGTCGCACCACGTAAGCTTAGGATCAATGTAAATACCTAGAAGCGGAAAGTTTTGTGTTTTAAATGTGTGGCATTGGTGGTTTGAGATTAGTTCCTGTTAAGTGCCAATTCATGACTTATTACCATTACTGTTAGTTTCGCAAGCACCCACAACAGGTATGCTGATCGCGCATACCAACTTTCCTTTCATAATGCACACATTTCCTGAATACATCTGATCGCAGACCGAAACAAGTATTGTTCAAATGTAACAATACGATGGTCAGTGGAACATCGTAAGTTTATTGCGTGAAGATTGTGAGACTATTTAATTCCTGCAAATCGTGACATCCTTTAAAATGCGTCGTACGAAAGTTGCAAATAAATAATAACACATCGATATTTGGCGTAGCGTTCAACAGTAGGACGATATCGTATCGCAGATTAGCAATTATGCTTGTATTGCATCAATCGCATTTATGAGCAAAGGCGTTTAAACGCAAAATTCCATGAGCATTGCGGGGTGAAGGGTACACCTGGCAATTTGCTCAATGTCAGAAACAGACACTTGTATTTGTATTAAGACATAATAAATGTTCATGTGATGTGATGCGTTAACGTACGCTGGAAATCCTCCCACCTCTTTGATGTCACACCTGGATTGACATAAGTATAAACATTAATGACCTGTTTAACTGGACCTAGTTTTGATTGCATTAAAGAACACTCAGATCCTCGCCAAAAAAGTCCGATGAAGCCCTTCAGAACTGTTATATTATTACATTATGATAACTGGAGATGTTATAACGTTATGATCCGACTTTCTATTGTACCTTTTTGAGTGGAGAGTTTTATTTCCTATTTATTTTTCTCTCGTTGTTATCACTTCGTTTTTGCTTATTTTGTCATTAAAGTATATTGACATGTTTACTCGGCTGTATAAAATTCAACAAGAACTAAATCGTCCTATATTATTCATGCAATGTCTATTGAATATCACCTCAATTCTGCCATCTTAAGTGTCACAGTTTGCCTTACAACACAAAGCTAGGTCTTTATGAAGATAGTTTCGGCGGTATAGGTTCGGGAATGATCACTTGATATGCTAACGTACTCCCTGTCAAAGCTATGACTATGACTTCTTCCTATGTTACCTCGGAAACGCCAAGGGTATTTTCCGTTACCCTGGTTGTCCATATCGGAATTAGGATATATTCCAGATGCGTTCGTTTAAAGTGGCGTAGCATTGTATAGGACATTGTCCTAATGCATAGTGGCCTAAAGTTCCTTTCAACCGATAAGTTGCAATTTAATTCGTGGTTAATTCAGAAAATCAAAACATGAATATCATGCCTCTTATAAATTGATCATTAACTGGGCGAGTTTGACACTTCCCACAGTAAAATAGTTTTTCCACACGTTTTCGTTGATCTCGTATCCCTCACCGAATGTTAGCAATTATTGGTCAATCTACACGATCAAGATACCTCTTTATTGAAGTAATTCGCAATGATTGAGATGAGTAAAAACATCACAGCTTGGTTTAAGGAAAGAAATGGGACGCATTACTATGGCCGTCGCATCAGTATCAATCCGACCTCTTGCGTGTCATTCTCCCGTCAGGTTCGGTAGTGACATATAGAGTGGTAATGGGAAACTATTCCATGGAGACTTCTGCTGTTGTCAGTTAGAGGTACGTGCAATAATAGTTGAAAAGGGAAGACCCAGGGTGATAAATTTAGTAGAAGCGATGAAGGCATGTGCACGAATGTGTTCTAAAGTGCAATCAATTTTTTTGCTGACCGCACTGCTTTCGCTTAGAATAGATTTTACTTCCACCAAACTTAGCTCTCATATAACTCAAAGTAATTGTACATGGTTATGAAACTGTATTCTAACACTAGCATAGTGTTTGTAGACGGACGGGTGCACGGGTGCAATTTGCACCCGAAACTTAATTCTGCTTTCGTGTAACCTGCTAGCAGACGGATTACAAACCGACGGATTACAAATATGTTCATGCAATAGTATGGACCTCCTTTACATATATGTGATGACAGTTCACTACATGAAGTGAGATGTTTTGATTCACATTCATAGACCTTTTGATAAATTGGCTTTACAATCATATCGTTTAAAGTCTTATATATTTACCAACAAGTGTTTTCGATTAATACAGCCACACCAACAAGCATAGGCGATAATCCCGCGTTACTGATAGATTTATGATATAGATGGACTGCATCCCTACCATTGACTGGCTGTCCACTCTGGACAGCGCCGCACAAATCAGTTCGATGACCATACAGAATGACCGATATCAGTACAAGGGTATTTTATCATGAAAATTTAAACGACAGCTTATTTGTCTTTCGATGTTCTTATTCGTGATATATTTATATAAGGGTTTGTCTGGTTTTCTTAATATCAGTACAATTTGCAATAATGCGCTACGGAGAAATTCAACCAATGTTTTTCGCGCCATTTGTGAACATCACTAAAGACTCGGCTGATCGGAACGGTATCTCTATTCCTACCTGTCAGAATTCTTCCCACATGACTGGCCGTTTACCATGCTTGTAATGAGGGTAGCGTCGCACACGCTAGTGGTTGTACACGTCAACATTGCGTTTATGCTAGTGTGTTTGAGGCAGTAATTGTATATTTCACACCTTGCGTTGGAATATACTGATTTTTATATTACAAGCAAATGGTGTATTCCATCGTTCGCGAACTCTAAGATATTGTACGCAATATGTAATTGCGATCCAACATCTCGTAAAAAGAGACAGACGCCTTCCACGAATCGTCACCTTCGAATACGTTTTACAGCTTGAGCTAGTTCGATGAAGAATCGTATTTGAAAAGCGCGTGAATGATGTGTATGTAAGTAAGATTATCTCGTCTGAATTCGGGAACCTATTGCGCCAATATTGTACTCATAGGAACAGAATGTAACAATTTGTTGCATGGCCTATATGTTTTCATCCATATTGACAATCACTTCAGATGATGACTGAATGAACATCCGTGGAAAATGTCACAGTTAAATCAGAAATGAGGTGGTATTCAATATGTACAAAGAATCACCTATAGAGATAGTATTTCAATCGAGCTGAATCGGAATAAAGCTTTCATGGCTAGAATGTTAAAACAGACCAATATCAAATATCTTGGGATGGTAACAATGTCATTATGGCGAAATTGTAGTCGATTAAAGAGCAATTTGTCATCGCCCTACTTGAGGAATTACCGTATAATGATATTCCAAACACCGAACATTCCTGGTAAAATGCCTGCGATAGTGTAAACGCAGTCATTAAAGACTACAGTAAAGCTATTTACAGACTATGTTTATTGGTAATGGAAACTGTAAATGCATATGGGGTCTAGCTTAGATCAAAGCGGTTTTAGATCTACTCGACGCTTTGGCTGTCTGGTACCATGTCTTGAGTTTGCAGCCATGACGTGTCCATTTTCATTCTTGTGAAGCACATAAATGCTCACATGGGCTCGATAAATCCGTTAGCCTGTCATGTGATTGTTTTAATTTACACATAACTAGTTTAGAATAAATCATTCCATCGATTCTATCCAAAAGTTTTGTCTGGAACAATTGACAGACACAGCTATACCGTAAGACCTTACATTTCAGTCTATTTCATGCATATAACGGCTTCTATAACTGAGTGTTGAGCTATGGATGAAGACGCAATTTGAACGGGATATCTGATTATGCATTTTAGATACTATCAGTGCATATATATGTTGGTTATTTTGGTCATTAAAGAGGCTACTTCTCATGCAAATCTGTCGAATCATAATACTTTAGGAGCAACTGATGCTGCCGACTAAAACAAACATCATCCCCAATGCATTAGACACATTGGTGGACGTGCCTTCTGAAATGAACAGTTATCACTTAGAAACAATGTCTGTAGTGCACCTTGTATAACCTGCAGTATAATCTATCCCTAACAAACAGTTTAACAACTTGCTGACCTGCAGCGGAGTCGCATGCTAATCGTCGGTACGATAGTTACTACTGTGAATTTGATAAAAGTTTCTTATATGTGTTCATACGCTTAACCCCCACAGAAATATTCCACAATGCACAGCGCAGATATGGAGTGCAATATCATGAATCAGTGCCTCGTTGATAATAATTCAACCGTCAAAATAAACTGAATGTATAAACTTGCTCAGGCTACCAAGTGACCCAGCATGTTTTTTTTAGCAAATGCAGTTCGTTCAAATCTCAGACGTGTGCCATAGTTTAATCTCAGATTGCTATGAGAGTAGAACACTGCTGCAATTAAAAGATAGAGCCAACACGTAAAATTGTAGTTCAATTGCTTCAAATCGGAAACAAGTTGAGTAGGCAGTATAAGGTATCCCGTAGCTGACAAACACCTATGTTATATAACCAGAAGGTCTTTCCCCCGGTCGCAGCGGCTATTGTGAATCGATGATAAAGCAACGCCGTTAGTTGGTATTTTGCGGATTCATTCCGTAGACACATGCCTGAAAATTTTTGTGGAACACGGAGTTGGGAACATATTAAAGCTGCACATGATTTGAATGTCTCAGAGCGTATCCATTCCTTGCAGGCCGTCCATTAGCCTCATCATTCATGGTGCTTTTAATATGCTTGAGAAATGAACCATTAATGTTGTGCCTATGGATGCAACGGTGCACTCCATGTATACACGGTTCATTATATGCTACTTTGTCTTATCACATACATAGAAGTTGGGTGGTCGATTACCGATATGATGGGCATTTGAAAGTATATAGATGGTTGTATCTACTAACTCATTCATTTAGGTGTAGTCTCGGATCCTCATGTGATTTTCGTTAGGCCATTTGGAACATTTGATCGTGCTTAAGTCCATCTTCTACAGTGCATATACACAAGTCATGTATTATATCAATCCTCTCAGCATTGCAGCTTCAATGACTTGAATTCTGTAACGGATTATCGATAAACAGTGATCTTAACATTGCTAAAATGATAATCATGATGATACCTTAACATCTGTCATGTTACAATATCTCACACACGGAGATTATGACATTAAGATGGTGTTTAAAGCACAATACAGGAGAGTCAACATCGAAATACCTTATGGCTATCGTTTCAGGCAAAGAATATTATGGGTTATATTGTCTTGTGTTTGAGCTGAGATTACCTTGTAATAAATTGTATTAGATTGACAATCTGATAAATATTTTCGGTAACAGTCGTGTTACCTTATTCCTTAAATCTGTATTCGTATTCAACGAATTGCCGGATAGAGATGTAACAAGTGCACTTAGCTTGTATGCTTTGCTAGTTTTAACATTGTGGAATCAATGACCATATTAACATACTGACCATATCCAGACGCTGCCATTGTCCATCGTCCTTTGTTGTGATTATATCAGGGATATTTGTTGCGTTATTGCATTTGTATAGCTTCTCTTCCAACTATTTTTATCACTATTACACAAATATAAGCGTCCATCTAATTAGCATATACGTATCTATTGGTAAAATATCACGCGTAATTGAAGACTATTGACACTCGGGCACTGGGGTAGAATAATTATTTAGTTGTTAATTTTGTAAAGTCATGACTTTCACAAATATATTCATGTTTGGTGCATATAGAACTGTCACCGGTTCTATTTGGATGGATTAATGTTTTCCTTTCCTTATATTATAAACCAGCTTGCATTTAACTTGATCTATAAGTAGTAGGTGCCTCCAAAAGCCCGAATGGATGTTTTACTGCAAACCACTGTGCCCAGAGTATATATCTGTCCAATAAAAAGCATGCATCAGACAGAAATACTTCAATGATATTATGCACATCTTGTATAGATATTGTGGTGAATATCATTGAATTGTATGACAAATACAAGGTATATACAAAAAAAGACTTTGCACTAAACTCCGTACTCACGTTGTCGAACGCAAATCATGCTCCAACATCAACAGTCGCAAACAATGTCTTTTCCTATAAGGTTTATCAAAATTCAGCTGTCGTTTGGAAGCAATTTGTGAGTTATCAGGTATTTTTAAAGATATTTATTGGCTCAATTTATAATAAAGATAAACTGGTGTAGAGCTATCTACAGCATACCTAGTAATACTTTTGACAATATTCTGTGTATGGATTTTAAGATGTATCAGGTTGAGTCTGGGCATATATTGAATACCGGGTTACTGAAAACAAGACACATTCTGAATATAGAAGGTTCACTATGTCATCTGCATCTTGTCTATCTAGACTCCTGTCACTTCAACCAATACGTTTGGTGCAATATATGGAAGGGAAAAGTATTCGAATATTTG
>CM067350.1:29810188-29817688 GCA_034190875.2 Urechis unicinctus | reverse complement strand
TAATAAAATACGAGGAGTCATGTTGTATGTGATGTTTGGTGATATTTGGAATTCTATTGATGTAATAGACAATATAAATGTTGTAATTCCCTCGTAATAGCGAACATCTTTACGACTGCACTTTGTTGTCTCGACTCAATAAATTAATCCAATGAAGGGTACTTAGGTCAACAGAAGATCTGCCTTCATAAGTAAGACGCGTCTCACTCGAATGCTGTCACTATATTGATTAAGAAGACACCATAACATGTGGATCTTGCTTATGATGGCCGATATACACACACAAAGTAGATAATCCTCTATTTAAACCCATTGTCTTTTATTCAATTAATATGTAATCCCGTTGGAGAGGATTGTAAGCAGCAATTACAATCAGCAGCTATGCATACTATTGCATGAATCGAAAGGCAATTTACTCAACTGATATACTTCCAACGATCTTATACCGAATATACGACTTGTTTCAGAATGAGTTTGAGAATAACATAAATGGCTTTCACAACGTTGCACTTTCATCATCAAATGCGCTGTCGGAGTGACTTAATCAAGTATGGCTGCCAGCATTATATTCATTGCATACTAGTCATATTACATTCCAATATCGCCACATCACAATAACGGTTGCCGCAAAAATCTGTTGAAGAGAAACGTGCCAACCATTTGCTGTCATCTTTTCATCAAGCCATGGTTATAACCAGATCAGCGTGGTAAAGCAATTACGATAATAGAATAGCTCTAAAGTCGATTAGCAAAATGGGATTAGCATCAGGCGCATTGAATTCCAGTCTTAGACAATCATATATTAGGACATACTATGTTTAATTTACACAAATATTTTCCATACAATTTGATTCGAGTCTGCTGCAAATATTATATCTACCTTATAGGGTTTGACATTGTGAAAATAGTTAACCCATTGTGGCATTTTACAGGATTTTGGACGAATCACATCTTTTGGCAACCGAACATATCGGTTCCATCCAAGGGGAAAACAAGTGTGGAAGATGAGAGATGTGAGAGAGAGAGAGAGAGAGAGAGAGAGAGAGAGAGAGAGAGAGAGAGAGAGAGAGAGAGAGAGAGAGAGAGAGAGAGAGAGAGAGAGAGAGAGAGAGAGAGAGAGAGAGAGAGAGAGAGAGAGAGAGAGAGAGAGAGAGAGAGAGAGAGAGAGAGAGAAAGAGAGAGAGACAGAGTGAGAGAGAGAAAGTGAGCGAGAAGGACCAAGTGAGCGAGAGAAAATGAGGGAGGGAATGGATTAATGAATGTTTAAATCGACAACCACTTCCTTCACACCAACCTCAATGGACTGCATTGTTGCAAACCTCGCTTATCTGTCTGGAGCTGTTCATTGCTATTGGAGTTTACCACATCTTCCATATCAAACATCACAAAACGATGGCATGACCGCCAGATGAATCAGCTTAGCCGAGCATTGTTCAAAGTAGCTTGTTCACCATGAGCGAAGGAAATACATCAATTTGTATTGCGTTTTGAGCATTAATATTCTCCTGACAATTGTTGAGAACAACGCTAGTCCCACGACAGCTCTATCTTACTTGCAATTTGTTACCGCAGGACTATAAAATTCCAAATGACAGTTTCTGGATAGTTTATTTCGTCTGTTGATATTGATGGTGAAAATCGCAGGGAGAATGGGGAAAGGAAAATATTTTCACCTCTGTAATATTGAACATAAACTGTTATAAGATATTCATACGGTCTCTAATTTCAGGAGTATTGATGAAATGTAGGCATGACCAAAATCAACATAAATCAGTTACCATCCCAGGTAAATAACCTGCCGCTAAGGGATTGCCTCGCAATAGACACTAGCCATTACGTTGTGCCACAACTCGAGTAATCTTACACACAAAAAAAAAAGTCGGCATTCATTTCCACGGAGATTGAGGCACCCAAACTCTTTCTACATTTGCGAAATGGTGGTGTAAGTGCCAACAACAAAGAATATGCACTGTTCCATGTTTGGTTTTGATCAACTGCAGATGTTGAATGTGGTCGAAGCAAACGTTCTGTCATGACGATAATCAATATGGATGATGCATTCGATTATGTAGATTCCATATAATAAATATATCTGCTTAATCGTTGAGTATGGTCCAAAACTAACAGGAGCATTATAGTTACGCATCTCTTGTACAGATATACATTTAGTTTAGCCTACATCGGTTTAAAACTTGTGGATTAAGCAATGCATATTTGTGTCCGTGGCCCTACTCAAGAGATTTATACCAAGCCAGCTGAATATACATCAAATTGTTGGAAATAAATACTTTCAAACACTGTTGATACGTTACCTAAAGCAGAGTGAAAACTAGCACACCATACCGCGAAGCCAGAAGCGGAGTCTAACAAGCACCAGTAGCACAATGTAACTAGCACACCATGGGTCTAGACCAGGAGCAGTTTTTCAAGATATGTGAAGTGTATGCATGCTTGAGAATAAGTTCAATGAACATTTTAGAGGTAATGTATAGAGCAGAAATGATTACTGTGCAGAAAACCGAACGCCACGACGGGGACGGGGTCATTGCCCGACATGAGATATGCGCCTATTAATCGCTATTCGCTACAAGAAGCAATGCATTTTAATTTCAAATATGAAAGACCAACTACTCGTCAGCCACAAAATATCTATACTTATATCAATCGTGTTTACTTACCATTCAAAACAGGTGTATGACAAGTATGGATGGTCATGATAATTTATACATAATGACACATGGGATATCATATCGCTTGCATCGCATTTCATTGAGGGTTCAATTGAAAGCTACCACGGTCGTTACGTCTGATAGCAGTTCGATAATGTCAGCGACAGGGAAATGGCTGAGTGGCCTACGAGAGTGATGCGCATCACGATGTCTGATAGCAGTTCGATAATGTCAGCGACAGGGAAATGGCTGAGTGGCCTACGAGAGTGATGAGCATCACGATGTCTAAATTGACAACACCTCAATATGGTTACTTATTAATTGATGCCACAATTATGACCCGATATTCTTGATGTAGACTATAAGTATGATCAGCATTACTTTTGATTGATGTGCTTATTCATTGCTTGTGACCAAAACTGCGATATGCGTCATTAACTAACCATTGCGTTTACATAAATCTTTTGAGGCACTGAGTTATGTGCTGCACATCCATAAACCCAAGACTTACGACAGTCAGTCGATTGTGTCGCCAAGCAAACCAATTTCACGATTGATCAAGGAAAATTTGCTACGTTATCTTTAATCAGATTAATATCCTTGGGGTATAAATGTGGGTTAATATATTTTATTATAATTATTTTTCAAAAGTGCAATGCCAACGAGCCTAGGTTCCTTGAAATACCACGTTCACGCAGCAATCTAATCAAAGCCTTTAGTATATTATAATTCCAATCTTATTTGAACCTCGTTTACAGAAGCAATCTTCTCGCACATTGGCGGTGATGTGGAACACCTGTGTCGTCTCATATGTGACAAATGCTATATTTCATATATACGCACTGCGGTGTGTTCTATAACATCGCAGATATTTGCTCATTCGTATCCTATATTCAGGGGTAATAACATACTTTGCACGGACAATGTTGACTGTGCTATATATATAAATATATATGGATATAAATTTTTCTATGTATACGTATATATATATATATATATATATATATATATATATATTTATATATATATAAATACAGATATAAATATATATATGAATATATATATATATATCAATATATATATATATATATGTATATATATATATATGTATATATATACATATTTATAGATATATATGTGTAAAGAATATATATATATATATATATATATATATATATATATATATATCTATATATATATATATATATATATATATATATATATCTCTATATATATATATATATATATATATATATATATATATATATATATAGCGTTTGCAAGCGAGGAAGGAAACCAGCTTGTCGTCAAAAACCTCGTTATGATCTTCTATGTGGATAACTACTATTCTGTCAAAAGCCGCTTCGTTGACAGTGATGAAGTTCAAGACTAGATTTGCGCGTAAGCCTAGTATAGAAGTGAAGTTTCTGGCTCACGATTACGACTTGATGGAGTATTTGAGGTGGTAGCGATTGTTGCGTACCAAGGTACAAAGACAGGAGACCCTTCCACCATTTCATGCAAGTAGGGTTTTCTGTATAGGATTTTATGCCAGATGGGCAGGATGATATCTAACACGAAGAATATTGACGGGGGAACCGGTGTCAATTTAAAAGACAACCTCTGATTTGTCAAGCATGTGCATACAGCATTAAACATCTTTGCGAACACCAGAAGACGATACAGCGATTGCAGACTTTTTCGTACGCATGGCACTAGCACTTCAACATAAGATGAGTACCGCCAGACAAAAATGCAGTATCTTTGTTGATTAAGAGACGAGGTCGTTTTGTATCGCTGTGAGAACAATGAGGTTGAAATGGGTTGAGGTACAACCAGTCTTTGCATATATTTTGTTTACTGACTGGTCTGCTCCTAACGCCTTGCAATGTGTCGTTTCGTTTTTAGAAGCTTTGCATATATCAATGCTTGTATCCAGTGTGAGTGTACGCTCTTACAGGGGCGTTGTTTGTGCATTTGGGCCACGGATCTACAACACTATGCGGTCTCTAAGAATAATACAATACAGCACTCTGAACCTCGCTGCTGTCGTATCGTGATCTGTGGTGTGGAGATGCAATAGATACACACTTGTGATAATGAAGACTCGAACTTTAGGTGTAGGGTTTATAATAACTTGAACTTAAATTGCTGACTTCAACTTTCGAATTTTAGATGTAACTTCGCCTAAATTTCAAAGAGAGATGTGTTGAGCTCGGAGGCCAGGCAAAACTGATTTTGAAATGAAGTGCTTCCCTCAACGACTAAGGCACGCCATCCCAATTCTCATGGGACGTGCAGTAGCCAGGTCAGTGAGGGTTGGGGGCTTCTGGCGTTGCCTGGGGAGGATGGCCTTGTGGCTCTGGAATATGGGGTATGTATGAGGAGAGGAGGAAGTGGCAGGTGACGTATAGTCACTCGTGGATATGGGAAGCTGGAGTTTATAAATAATATCAGCTATAGGGGGTTACTCCATCAACTGATGAGAGGGTACGTCATGATGATGGGTAGGTTTGTTATCAATTTGGCACTCATCACTGCTCTGAAGTCGAATAGTATTTTATCATCACTCCCATCCTTAGTCATCATCGCATGACTATTAAATCTAATGTTTACCCCTAATATTTTATTTCATTTGAAGTTCAAATATGGTACCAAGCGTATGGTGATGCACTGAATTTTCAAGTTATTTACGAATTACGCAATTAAACGTGATGCACATAACTAACGTTTGACCACGTCTAATGGTTCCTCAATAGAAAACTGTCGAATCTTTCAATGGCATCATTGTGATTTCGTAGTGTTTATCTCACGCAATGAGATTATCCATTAGCAATCATTTCACATTAGCAATCATAAAACAATGTTAGCGGCTAGGCAATTTGAGATAAAGAGCGGCAGTCCTATTGCGCTGATTGGCGTAATAAAAGGACAGCGAATTAGTCAAGCATATTGCATGCCTAATGGTTATAAAAAGGCTAATTGGGTTGCGTCGCATACATGTTCGTAAATATAAGTGATATGCGAATAGCGCCCATTTTGATTCAACATGAACTATAAACGCTACGAAAAAAAAGTGATATCCTGTTATGTGACAGTGCCTAATCTGTTGCCAAATGGAGTAAAATAGACCGCAGACAATGAGATATATATATTGTATGATTCCATGACATGATCTGACGTATGACAAGTGTAACCCACATGTTGCAGATTAATTAACAAAAATGGATAAATCAAATCAGGCAAATAGCTGTGCATATTGTCACGCCTTCATGACATTTGAAAGAGCCACATCAAGCTAGTTTTTTCAACGTTTTTTTACAAACGTTGCGAGTCTATACCTCATAGCTCCACCAATAACCAATTATAAGAATGCATTTTCCTGACAATTATTGCGTATGATTTCAATATTTGCAAAGTACGTGGTGGGCATCATTCAACATTGGCACAGCAGTTTAAACCGAGGTCACGGCGATTTGCTCACGCTTGGTCCGACAGACCTTGACAAGAGTATTTCCAACCCGGTACTCAGATTTGGTTGCTCTTTGTTTTGTTTAAGACGCTACATTTTATTTCAAAACCCGGAGCAAATATACAAATCATTTTCATATGCTGTTTTTGAAATAGAAAGAAAAAGGTTAAAATATAATACATCTGTGAAGATGAATATTACATAGGCTAATCCTTTAATGGAGTTTGCTAAAGCGAAGCCATTTGTTGCCCGAGTTAACCATGCTAGAACGTTGATCCTATAATTGCTTATCCCTGAAACAGTCCCCAGGGGCCATTCAAATATGCCCGCTAGTGCGACATGGCAGTAATCGCGTCTGTGGAAGCTAAAGCGAACGACTATTGGGTCTTTTGACTCAGTTTGCGACTACCGAGGTCATGCATGCCCGAAGACGATTTGCTATGGTACGATTCTCATTTTAAATGGCTCTTTGCTCTATACATTCCGTTACCCGTACGACTTTGACAGTATCCATCAATGGCTAAATGAACTTAACCAGCAGTTCTTGATAATGGGGGACATTAAAGAACACGACCAGTCCAATGTGTAGCTATCATAGAACATCGAGACAACCGAAATTGTTTTGGGATCGTTTGGATGTACGCAGACAACCCATTGTCTGAAAGCAAAAATATCAACGCGGCATCGAATGCGGGACAGAGATTTGTAAAAAGGTCTGGTAACACTCCACATAAGACCCCAAATAAATGCGCATCGGAACGGAGGTGCAAATAATAGGCAAGGTCGCGAGGTTTCTATATTAATTCATACAGCTACAATCAAATAGTCTACAGGGCTGAAAGTCGCATATGATAAAGCATGTGTCATGTAGACGATCAGATCGTATCTAGGACTGCCATAATGGCGTCTTACGATCATACAGATTATGCTTCCATACTTTCAATCAGCGTCTCCATCTTTTATAAGATGGAGATTCAGCGCAATTTTGTCACCTTCCCTGAGCAAGGCTCTCCTTTCAATGCATGTGCTCCTTATTTTCTACTCTCTCTCTTTTTCTATCGCAAGACAGTTCTTTTTGAAGAGCATGTACATATACGACAGAAAATTTCAATTTGTTATTCACAAGCATGCACACAATATTGATGCACATGATAATTATGGATTGGTATCGAGTACCACTTTGATGGTGTTCATATATTCTTTCAAGAGCAAAATCCAAAGTAACTGACATCTGATGATGCATATGTTTCGGACTTCACCTTGATGGATAGACATCACTAAGTACAAGCGTCGGGCCGCATTATATCATCCGTCACCAATGTATCCAATACATTAAATCATCCGTCACCAATATAACCA
>CM067350.1:29715188-29805188 GCA_034190875.2 Urechis unicinctus | reverse complement strand
GACGTACGTAGCAAATGATATATCCAGGCGCACAACTGTGACGAGAAAACACACTGTATCTATCTGATGATTTGTATTGCTCACTCAATAGCTCATGGACTGAGTTTCTATTTACAGCATTGCTTTAGCAAAAGTTTTCGTTCAATCCACCTCATGTTGTATACAGTACGGGTAACACTGACGTGATCTACGTTGACCTCGTGTTTTGCGCACGTCGTGTTGAATCAATCAAGCTACACACCTTATAGGGAATTGTATTTAGCAAAATCAGTAATTGCTTCCTTCTTCTTTGAATTGAACATCTTCACTGCTGTTCATGTTTGTTCATTTTTTATTTATATGGGCTATTTTATGAAAACAAAAGCCGCATTGTTGGGTTATGTTCGAAACTATCATGAGCACGATCAGCACACATCACATGGCGACAAATACAGTTATTTTGCTGTGCATCGAGTTGATGTAATCTTACATTGTATTTATAGAAAGTGATAATTTACGGAACAGTAATCGTTAACTACGGTTTGTGCAATATGCATAGAAGCGTCTCTTTTCTGGTACCGGCAGGGGCGAACTGGTACCGGCCCACGACATCTGAATGTAAATCAGGCAGATCAATAATTAATGGCTTCGATGACAAGGCCATGTTATTACATGTGGCCACGTAGGTAAATGGGATTGTACATCAAAGGCTATGTGGTTATCAATGTCCCATT
Source organism: Urechis unicinctus (assembly GCA_034190875.2). NCBI lineage: Eukaryota > Metazoa > Annelida > Polychaeta > Xenopneusta > Urechidae > Urechis > Urechis unicinctus. The sequence goes on along the minus strand of CM067350.1, from coordinate 29,804,475 downwards.
AGAAAAAAATGCTGTTTGTCGGTGAATTCACTGTTGAGATTAATACTATGGTAGCTGTATATAAATCAGGCAAATACATTTTTCCAATCTTCATTTTTGTTGCCATCTTCAATGACGGTATCTCTGCTATATTTAACATTGTCGTTACGAACAACTTGCCAACGCATATATACTATTTTCTTTATGCGGAGCATAAGCTGCTCTGTTGGGTAGTTCTATAGAAAGGAAATAATTGCTACACAGTGAAATTTATATTTATCTTTGTCTTTTAATAACCTAGACTATCTGAATTACGCTAGTATTTTTCTGCATATTTCTCCGTTCGATTCATAAAGGTGATGTATTTCCATTGTGAGTCTGAGCGGGCTTTAAATAGTTAAATGAAGTGATGTGTACCACTTAATCGTTGTCTAACTTGAGAAGACTTTCAATGAGTGCTTGTAAAAGATTGATCACATATTTCTGCTCTGCTATTCGCCATGCATGATTCCATTACATTTGATGCATATCACTGCTTTGATCCTATATTACTGATGACGAGTATAACTGTGCCAAGTGTTCATTGTGAATGATGCACTTATTCAAATTCTTGACCTTTATTGCGATTGACGACCTTAAGTTCTCAGCTAACCATTGCTTTTACATTGCCCGGTTGAGGATTTTATCTATTTAGATGAGTCAGTAATGATGTCATGGTAAGCTTGATTCGAATAAACATGGGGCCTGCAGCTCTATTGTTTCATCATCTTTACGGCCATATAGCATATAGGAATTTTGTTTTGTTATCAAGCATCCGGGAAGTTTCATCATCTTAACGGCCAACCGTTGGCAGCCGAAGCCATCCTCCCATATCTAGCATTTCGAAATTCGGTTATGTTATCAGGAATTCGGGACGTCTGTGTAGTGTTCATCAGATTAGGAATGAATTATAGCGACATTATCGGAAAGACAAATGTCGAAACTGCCGTAGACTTCTATCAGCCAGGTATGTGGGCACATTGCAAGTTATATTCTCGCACCATCCTGCATTCTGTTGCAAGAGTCTTATAAGTAGTCTGCCGGATGTTGAACTGTAATCGATTCTTTTGTTTTGTATTTTGAATTGTTGAACAAATTGTCACTGTTCAATGCATGCCACTCATCACAAGCGATTCAACTGCCGTATGAAGTGGGCAGTGAGGCTTGATAAGCTCAGTACAGCCAAATGTCCCATGATTCATGGTTCATTGCCATAATGACAAAGGCCCCGATCGTGGATGAAATATTTTGATTTGATTCATTTGGTGAAAAGAAGAATCTATTCACGATTGATCCATTGGTAATCGTTTGTGGTAACCTTCCAGTTGATTTAAAGACCCATATATGTGTAGAATGGCTCGCTGTAGACATTGCTTGCGACACTCCATTAAGGTGGATAATTAAGGTTATTATTCCCAGGACAGACGCTGTAGTCATAAGGGTAATGAAGTGGCTGATAACTCGGAATAGACCAGGGAAATTGTGATATCAGCAAGGACAACAGCCATACACGCATATGATAGATGCAGACCGAGATTTTGGTGTACATTTGCATTGTTTGATCTCGTCTGCACAGGGTAAATAGCCTTGCATTAGGTAATGGTAATGGTAATGGAACCCTTGTGTTGAATAGAGATAAACAACATTGTTACATAGTCGTAGAAGTGCTTGTGTCATCCAATTGCTATTGATGTTAAAATATAAAAAGTAAGGCTTGAGCGAGCAACTCTCATTAGCAATATCATTTACAACATGATATGAAAATAGCTAAGTATATAATGTTCGAATGCTATTCAAGTTATAATAAAAGAAGCTTCAACTCCGCGGCAGCAATGGAATGAAACAATAATGTACACACACATTCCTTCTAGTGCATGGAATGTTGATGCATCTTATCGCATTTGTCCTTTGATCATCATAATCAATGTAACAAGCATCACCAATAATCAATCCCCTCCAGCAGCACCTACTGAATCACCATAATAAAAGTCATCATCATCATCATCATCATCATCATCATCATCATCATCATCATCATCATCATCATCATCATCATCATCATCATCATCATCATCATCATCATCATCATCATCATCATTATCATCGTTATCATCATTATCATCATCATCATCATCATCAACATCATCGTTAGGGTCGTCCTCGTCATATCCACACCTATTACTATTGTATTCCTCCTCCACATCATCATCATCCTCAATCGCATGGAGCTTCACCACCACCTTGGTCCATTTGTATCGGCATTGCTCTCCCATATGAACATTGCCGTTGTATTCATATTGTATTCTGACCTGACCGATGGTTGGCTACTCCATGAAAGCTGTGACTAACGTGAAATGCTTATCTGATAATTGATATCGAGAAGCCCATATGCCTACGTGTTGCGCTGCAAGCTGACAAGCTATGCAGACCTAGAGCCAGTCTATAGGCCGAGTATGTGATCTGCAAATAGATATACCGCCATATTTATGTTGGTATTATCTTTCTTGACGTTAATGATATGACACCATGAGGTGGTTACATGGTTATTGTCCTCTCCATATTGATTTGCTTTTTAACTGATGCTGCGTGCACATGTTATGCTATTCAAAGGAAAGGATAGAAATCCATTGATTGCCAATGTGATTGGTTGCGCGGAACCAACACGTGCGACTTATCGATGGTGTCTGACATTGATTTCGCCTTAATATATCTCTGTCAGGTACACAAGCTGTTTAAAGCGGGTTTGGATGCTGTGAGTCTTATGTCATCTTAGATATCCAGTACAGACAATGAGTACATCAGCGAATGGAGATCTCATGATACAGAAGCAACAGATATGCATGCATTACGTGCTAACTGGGTTGTCTTTCCCTGCAGCTAATTTATCGCGTTCAGTAAAGTCGTAGTATGTCCACAGCGGTCATGATTAATTTGCTGTGCATGTTACCTAAACACGAGCCAATAAATCATCATTTATCACCATGAGCTTTATCCAATCTACACGGTCAACTACTACATTTTCTTACAGACCATCTATTATCTGTGTTTGTTTGTCTGTTCCACTGGTGACGGCGGTACAACACACGTTATGAATGATCATACTAGGCGTCTCCATAGTTAAAATTGTGACCATTTTACCGACGGCTATAAATCGTGTCTTGCCTTGATGAGGCGGATTATGTTCTGCTTCGTTTACTGACCAGCATAACAAATATAATGAAGTGTTTAGTTTGAGAATATTCACAGGAAGCATACAGCTTTGATGAAGATGTTAAGTACCACTAGACGTAGCCCTGTCACGAATGCTTTGGTCCACCATCGTTCGCCCCTCATTCAATGGGAAGTGATTATTGAGAAGTCTAAAAGAGATGTTGCGTTGGGCGGCTTATCATACCAAATATATACATCAAGTTATGCATTATTTATAGCAAATGTAGCTCGAATTGCAGATGGTGTATCGGCATGTTTTGTACATGCCGCTATGTTCTGGGCAAAGTCATAATGATTTGGCATATATTTCAGAGAACTTCATCCACTGCTAGGTTGGTATATGCGAGTTCTCTAAGTAGTAGTACCTCGCGTACAATTCTACTGATATATCGAACCTCATGTTACTTGAAAGGTGGTTGTTGTCTTGAGTGATCCCGTTATTGTATGATCTCTGAGTGTGAAGGATCAGCAGGAGTAAGCGTTAAAAGCATCAAGTTAGTAAAGGTGTCATATGCTGGTAATACGGATCCGCTGTATGGGACTCGACGCAAGCTTTACGAGGCCATCAAGCCAACCGCTCCTGGAACAATACTCTTATCCAAGTGATGTGCTTCAATTTGCGTTGACAAAAACGGTTTTGGGGACAGATGAATCCTAATTTTCCGTTCACCTGGGAAACGAACGAATCCCGTGTTGAACAATGACGGTTTCATCATTGATTGCGACAAGGAAACAAGTCTTTGTTTGACGTTCAGGAATAAAATCGAAGTAATGACTATTACACCTGCCAGGTTTGCGACACTTAGAACATAGATCGAACATGATTGCACATGTAAGCACATAGTTTTCTGAAGATTCCTCAAGTACATCGATTATTGGTAATGAACGATTATTCACAACTATGTGATGGCATCTTACCAACAAGTGTGACTATGTAGATATCATATGCCTTCATATGTAGATATCAAGATGGTGGCAATCATATTCTATGGCTGTAAGCGACGCTCTTTGTTTTTGCTCGGCATTGGTCTGAGTAAAAAGCCATTGCCAACTCAATCACATCCATTGGGTGTCATGGGGCTTGATTTTGGGGATTACGACGTAATGGTGGATGTCTGAATGTTACTAGTACAACGCAAGGAGAAATGTCAGATAGCATCCACTCAAGTAGTTTCCGGTGAGATTAATCAATACAAATGCTGGTCGGTGTTTTGGCGTCCATACACTCATGTCTGGGCATCGCCTCATGCTGTGAGATAATATTGACATATCGGTTGTATCGGAGCACAAAAGAATCGCACTACAGGTGCCTATGCATTCATAGCTATTGTTTGCAGTTCCGTTCCGTTCACATATTATTAGGGCAATTCCAACTCGCCAGGGGGTTTGGTTGACACCGATGTGTTGACCGAGGGTATGTGCACACTAAATAATTAACAAGCTTTTGTAGTGCATGTTCTCTATGATAACTACTGTTGATAATTAACTTAACCAACTGCTTCAATGATAAATCGCGCTTTCCTATCGGTAATTCCGATACACTCTGCTTGATATGCGAATCAACCACAACGTCAAGTGCCAGCAATTCGAAAACTTTATACAGAACTAAACCTAATCGTGTATTGATATATCTCAAGTGTAACTATTCTGTGACAGCACATGTACCTCTACTATCCAGCCAGGTGCCACATTACCAGTCGTGGGGAATAACATTCATATCTGATAACAATCTAACACCATGCTTATAATGCTGACTCTACCCATAGTATACAGCAAATGTAAATACATTACGTAATGCAAATAGTGCCATTCTGTTTCGGCGATGACCGTCTCGTTGGCGTATTTTATACAACCTCTTCCTAAAGGGGTTTCTATTGCAGTGGCTTTTAACGAAGAATTGTCTTGGGATACAGCAGCATCAACCGGTGTAAGGCCCCAGTGATTAGGCCGAATCACATTACGATAATACCCACACATACCCATGCTAAAATGTATGAGTTTCTTGCTCTCATCATATTACAATGGCGTGGTACGCAATATACGCTCCATTGTTGCATTCGTTGAAGCGAAAATACACCTAAGAATATTTACGAAGCGGAGTACCAAGGGATAAGTTCTGGCGATGCCAATTACGGTAGAAAGTGACTCAGTGACTGTAACACGAATGTTACTTTCCCATTCAATTGACCCAGAAAAAGACAGTCAGGATCCACTGACAAATATCGAGCGTAGTCTTCCAGTAATACGGGCGAAGTTTGAGGTACCATACATGGGAAATATGGAATAACGCAACTCGTTCGTCATTACTTGCCACAAATATTTTGTTGTTGATCAAATGTGAAGTCAGAATCACATTAATAATTGCATGAAATGCACCTTAAGTGTTTACATAACGCTCACATCATGGATTGTTTTTACCTGCCAGAAACTGGCAGAAGGTGTCCCGAGTCACTGGTTCCACGAGAGCCATTACATCCGATTCCCTGGTGTCGTCTGTTACTCAAATGTGGAAATAATATCTGTATGAAGTCAATTGACTGGTATAGGGGATAGGAGTTACAGGTTTCATATGATCGCGAATATCTAACATATATGTGTACGTCCGGATAGTTACAGGATACAGCTGCTACACAAAGGAATGGGGTTAACCTGTATAACAAACCAGTCAGAGTGTTATTTTATGGTGTAGTTTCTTATCCTAACAGTTGGCTCATCAAGCGATTATAAGGAGCGCCTTGTTTGACAACCATAAACATCTCATTTAGCAGGTGGACAGTCCGTAACCATCAAGGAAAGTAATCTAAAAACATCACTGCGACTTGGCCGGAATATAGACGCCCATATTATACCAAATATATTGCAGCTTATGCATGATTAATAGTGAATTTCGCATCCGTGGTAAAGTATCCAAGTAACCATGCTGCACATCGCAAGGTAGGGATGATCCATTGAGTGCGCGGTGATGGTAATGAGATGACGCAGTTAATATGCCGTTTACACTTGTGATTTTCTGCTTACCTCTTTCCTTTTTTTTTCCGCCCATTTCCGTTTCTCACAAAAACATAACGTGTCTTAATTTGTTGATAGAGAAGCATTGTAGGGGTACGACCTGACTGTCATCTACCACCGAGTGTATTGTGCTGTTCTGGGGAACTATTCTGCTATTGGTAAGGAGTTGGGGTGCTGAATACCCTGTTGGTTTGCTTTATGAAGCCAACCCACAAACCCAAGCCCTCGAATTGACTATCAACTGAAGAGGCTTTTATGAAAGAGTGGATTGGTGATATTATATCGTCGACTGGTGTCAGACCTTGGTGATCAATCCGAATCACGTTGTAGTAATGGCTAAATAAACCTATGCGTACATAGGCACTAAGGGTCTATTTGGCTGAACAGATTATATTGATAATGATAACAGAATACTTGACGTATTTCCTATAATATCCGTAACATGAGGTGGAACAACAATTTTCAACATTGAAAAAAACTAGCCTAAACCAACGTCCTCAATCGACTCCACTGGTCTCGAGACCTAGCCAGGGATCACATTCATGACAAAATATCGAAGCTGATTTGACTAAAATCAGTCCTTATCCAAAAAACAATACGCTGGCGACCTCTACTTAGATTGTCAATACAATGCTGGCGAACAGCCTAAACAGAATAATAGCCACCAGTTTACTCAGATATTACTGCGATTATAGAGTGTTACTGTCAGAGAGGAAACATGTTTATCTGAAAGTGTTCATTGGACTGGAATTTGTGGAAAACGGCGACTTCTGCCCAGTCTACGGAGTTGTTCATATTAGTTCATCATCACTATCGAAACAAAATAACTTGAAGGGAAGCAAGTGGTCCGCTACGCAGATGATATGGGTAGTCGTTTGGTCGTCACAAGACGGAAGCTGAAGATAATCCATGTTATCAAGTGGTAGGGTCATTCGTATGGGGCTGTCTGCTAATGTGGGCACTGATAATGCTGCTAGTCATGTTGTTGTTGCTTTTATAAATGGAACAATTCAATCGGTATGGATGAGAAAGCCTGCTGACTGTCGGCTTTCTGCAATATCTTTCGACCAACCTTTACAACCTGAACAAGGCAATGTTATTAACTTTTATACAATCATTTCAATCAGATAAACGACCTGTGCAATAGTGTCACACCTAATTGAACTTGACTTGTAAACATAAAGACTCAGTATGAAACAACAAGAAACAGTTCCTGCAGCGCCGCTTTATACGGAGCTACCGCAAGAAGACAAGGCTATCAGGCCACGGATCTGGGCTGGATCAGGCTGTCGGTCCACAGTCTGATCCAGCCCAGCCATTTATGCCTGTGGAGATTGCCCGGCTGCAAAGCCATCACGAGAGAGGGACAAACGAGCAACCGTCTGCAACAAACATCGCCTTGGAATCAGAACCATGATCGTTATCGATGGCAACCTCGTAACAGTGAGATTTGGAATGGAATTTACTGATTGTACTCGAGCTCGAGATAAGGGCCGTGGTCCTCTGCGGCTTCTCAGTGGCTGGAATGATTATCCGCCACAAGCTGCTGATCAAACCCAAGAAGCATAATGACGTCAGCGTCCTGCCAAACAGCAAGCTGGACACGATTACCAGCCATATACCCGCCGCGATTTATGACGAAGTGTTCAAGCTTATTCTTGACGAAATGTCCCGATTCTGACAGAATGAAAAAGTAATCCAAGCTGGAGCACAAAAGGTCCACGTTGCATTTTATGACGAGACAGAAAAACATGCTACTTCAGTCGCTTTCATGCAAACATTAAATGTACCGCAATCTGTGGCGAAGATGAGCCCCCAGAGTACATCCCATAGGGGCGACGCCAATTTGAAGAAAAAAACATTTGTTAGATAAAGGCAAAAAGCGTCTTTCAGCCCTTGAAAGTTGTGTAAAAGAATTGAAGGAAGAGATATAGTATCTGGTGGAGGGAAAGAATGATTAGGGGAAAGAGTTGATAAATGGTGTAAGTGATATGAGACTAAGAACGATGACCGAATGAAACGAGTAAAACACCTAAGAGCTTGTCAGCGGGCGTGAGATGCAGGCCAGGCCACAGTAACATGCTGCTGCGGAACGGTGGTTTGCGTGTACCTAATGTGCAGCCTCGTCTTGTCTTTGTTCAATTTTCTTCACACACGATAACAGTTGGGCCGATGAACGTGGCATGCATCACCTGAATTCTCACTGCTACGCTTGCTAAGCAGCTGTAATAATTCATTTTCGGATTGCCAGCTTCATAAATGCTTATCAATAAGCGTACCAATAATGCCACAATTGAATATATGAGAAGCTAACGCCTTTTGCACAGGCACCAACGCGTTTGTGACATAACAGTGCATCTAAAATGTTGGCATTCAGGTGAAGCGCGATTGCAAAGTTGCATATTAGTGTATGCTTCATTAATTTCAAAAGCAAATCGTTGTCTGTCCAAAACATCCAAATAATACATGTCATAACAGTTTTTTACCCATTCTGCCGGTTTAATAGTTGTAAGCTATGTAAGTATCGGCAATTGTGAATAGGCACCTATAAGTGCGCAGGCAAATGGGCGCGCACAATCAGGTTTGTAAGGACGTCGCAAAATTGCGATTAAACTCGACTTTGGTGATATGTTGCATCCTGCTTTCGATTATTTTATCATATCAAGACACGAATCAAACCTATAAAATAGCCCATTATGCTGAGATGAAGATATTTGGACAAGATCGACATAAGCTTATAAGAGAAGGACTCACTGCCAATTGAGCTTGTCATCCTAGCATATTATCGTGATTGCCAATCGCACAATTTGCAATACAGAAGGGCTCCTAATAATATGCCTCCCAAAAAGGAGAAATTTACATTTGGGTAACTAATTGGTTGGCGATTAAATTGAATGAGACGTCCAAGGATTCAAATGGGACATTTGTGTTATCCGAGTTTCGTTGGTGGTGTGCATAAACCACTAATAGCTGAAGATAGGGGTGAGGCAACGTGGAATTCAATGGCAGAATAAATAACAATATGGTATCGATTTCCCTTATTGGATACCCATATTGACACACCCTGTTCACCTCGACTCAGTGACGGCCGGATGCTGAAGTCTTTGTTATTTCTCTGTCGTTCAATAAATCCAGACAAGACGATCGTGATTTATGAAACAAATGCCTCGTCTCCTCACACTACAGCCCACTTATGGATCACATCATACTTAAGCCCACGCTTTCTACAACAGGGCTCTTTGTTAGGCGAAACTACATAGTTGTAGTCAAAATATATTAACTAGATATTTAATCGTAAAGGTTTATGCATTTTCGGTATTCTCCGCCTATTTTCTAGTCTGAAACATCAGTGAACACTGAACAATATGATCAATATAAAGATGGGTAGTAGAGTGAATGACGTTAAAAGCTGACGATGGGATCATATATGTGTAATCGGTAAACGTAAAAGCCACGGCGACATTCAGAAGAGTGACTCACGCACAGTGGATAGTTCGCTATGTTTGCTTTATGTTACATATTTAACATTCTCCATATCGCAATAAACTGTATACAAATTTCAATAATGTTGATGAGGGGGTGTCGGGTGGGTATTTCGTGCATCAGTTTGGAATGAGAATGGAATAACTTTCTACGTACAATGGCGAGAACAAAGCAGATCATGCGCACTAAATATTTGGTATACTTGATGGTTGGCATCCTGACCAAATTGATGATGATATCATGCTATTGATCTGATAAAGGTCCACTGGATCTTATGTGTGCATTGCCTCAATCAATTCAAAGAATGGAGAATATGCAAGCGGTTGCCTATGTGGTAGTGACGCATCACTGTATTTGCGACGAAGATCACCTTGTCACTTCCCCGGGATAAGTAACTTATTCTCTGTGCACTATTTCACCTACATATTGCTATGTAACGTTGGATGGTGTATTATGTGTATGCCGTCAGAGCCAGACATCCAATCAAATATTATGCGACAAAATTGTGCAAATGTTATAGCTGTTAAGTAATCAACGAATGGTGCAAATGGAGCTGTAAACCTGCCATCTTAGTTGTTGCTATGAACACACTATTTGGCGAGTTGACAAGGGAAGGCAAATGAAATGTATCTTTATGCGACAGTTCTTTGCTGCAGCCTAGAAAGTTCCATGTCTCAGTTACGGATATAGCTATGACACCATCGAAGAGTGGTTGTAACGTAGCAATGAATTCGCGAAGACTATATATCTCTATCACGTGTAATCATCCTGTAACTTTGACATCTCATATTCCCAATAGCTAACAAAACGCTATTACAGAAGAAAAGAATGAGAGATGGCAACATGAAAGAGTGCATAATACAAGGCATGAATATGGTTTTTAAATGCAGTGAACATCATTTTCGTTGTATAACTGATGTTTTTGCCGGGATTATAAATGGTATGAGTGTTTTAAGTTTACCCGTTATGAAGTTTGCATAACAAATCCATTCAAGTATTCTAACAAACGGAATTGTCGCCTCATCCAACCTCAGAAAACATTTGCAAGCCGCGTTAAACTGACAGCATGATTGCTAAAAAAATCCACAAATATGTTGTAACAAAAGCGATCCGTGCACGAGCTGTTCATATTTGAAACTGTCTTCGTGCAAATAAACCTACAGGAATGGGTAATTGGCTTCACAAGGCATCAGGTGGATCTCTTATTTTTGAACAATTTACTGTTTGTAGTCTTTTTCGTTAGCCTGTGACACCTATTTATTAATTATATCAGCTTTACCAATTTTATGCCTATGAAGGTTACACAATACACATCTGTATTAGATTCCTAGAAGTGCTTTTAGAGATGAGTTATTGTGGCAATTAGTTTTGATGTATATTTTGCTTCCATTCTTGCATAGTTGCAAAATTGACTCATTTATAACCACCTCGTGCTATTGAAAACACCAGATCATCGTTAATTAATTTATATAAGAGCAGGGAAAACAGCCTCCCAACTTTGTTCACCTAACTGTTCAAAAACACACCGAATTAGAGATCTAATTATGACCCGGCAAGTCCCGTGTCGAACGAAAGTAAATTTTTAAGCAAATATCTGTTGTCACCGAGTAAAGCAGTAAGTGCTGTAGAGCTGATGATGCACATGATGTATTCAAAAGTACTTCTATCCAGTCTTAATACATATAACTGAACCAGTATATCGATAGTCTTCAGTTGCGTCTAATATATTTACCGATGGCATTGTTGTGCTTATGCAGTATCTAAACTAGCGGTATCCTTCGAGTTAGACTGCGAACATACTGCAATGGAATAACCAATTCTGTCACCAGGAATAACTGGTGCGTACCATGATCTGAACGGTGTACGTCAATATACCCTGATATCGATGTGCATTTGTATTAAGCCTTGCGGTGATTGATAATATAACTGATAGTGCAATCATTCATTCGAAGATGGTCGCACCAAGCATATAATCAAGTAAAAACGTACACGCCGCATGTGTCCAAACTTTGGTCAACATATATATATATATATATATATATATATATAATATATATATATATATATATATATATATATATATATATATATATATATATATATATATACATATATATATATACATATAATTACAAACCAATGGTGTACTTCTATTGTATATATATATATATATATCAATATATATATATATATATATATATATATATATATATATATATCAATAAATATATATGTATATATATATATATTAATATACATCTATATTCATTTATGTACATGTATATATATGTTTATGTTTGTAGGAATTTAAGTCGGTTATGGTTTCATTGACCTTCTACGACTGTTTATGTTTATGTATATCTGTGTATATATATAAATAACTATCCTATCCACGGGTGTGATGTCTGACTCGATGTATTAAGAACATAAAGCGTCCGCTATTGTCTAATGGGGTCGATTTTGATGCAGTATTAAGAAGATCAACGCTGTCGGAAAAAATACTAGGCTGATTCAGTATATTTGTTCATCGTCTTCCGATTCTATGTTATATTCTTTGCCGACATTTGTTGATGTGGCAAAGGCAATCATGATGTTGTGCACAGAATGGGGAAATGACAGCTGCCGAGATCATAACGTTATTGGAAGCGATGATTTCTTTTCATGATAAATGAATCTTACATTGACATTTCTAGCGCTCGTAATTGCATCTTTACTATCGCCACTGTCCACAACAGAGAGGTGAATTCAAAGGCAATCACTTCTAATGCTTCCTTAAGCAGTATATTGTCATATAAGTGAGTTTAATGTCTTTTCACAAACATTTCACGAAAACATTCATTTACTTTATCATAATAACTAGTGTTTCAAGTGCGGTAACAGGAGCAGCACGCATATTTTCACCAGGACATGTGCTGACGATGTGATTGCTGATCACATCGCCAGAGAGCAGTTTAATTCAGGCCATTTATTGCATAACTTTAAGCCCTACGAGGCCATATGCGTCTATCCTTTACTGAAAGCCTCTGATCTGTACTAATTCTGATCTGTGATAAATGAAGTCTTTGTCTGCGATTATTTCGGAAGAAGCATTGGGCCAACTACTTCGATAACAACCTTATTCAGATTCCTGAAAATTCTTGTTCCTGTTGCATACTCACAATTAATGATAAACCATAGAAGGATTAAAAAAGATACAAAACAAATCAGCGTTATCACGTGTATATGGATGTATTTTTATCAAGTATTCAATTAAAATCCTGCATCAAATTCGATTTGCGAGATATTGATGGCGTATCTAGGGTATGGCACCAACGAATGAAACTCTGAGAAGCATTTAACACAGTGTGTAAGCTATTTTTTGCAGGTGGAATGTAAATAATATGTAGTCAAGCTCAAGGCCATATTATCGAAGTTACTAAACGGTAGGCAGCCACGCTGACATGGCAAAGTAGTGATTCTAAACTATACCCCTTTATGGCAACCATAGATTTCTAGCCGTCAATTTATAAAAGTATATATGGCCGTTTAACTAATCTTTTCTCGCGTAATGTGAAAAAGAGCTCTCATAGAGAAGAGTGTATGATATATTTCATTAGGCCCCCTGGTTGCAATATGGAAGATCCCATCGGCTTTAACCGCTTCAATGATTTAGTGGTCGAGTCACGTGTCCAACAAAACAGACGTGCAGCTGCTACCCTCCCTAATGATTAACACCTCACTCGGGAAGGAAAAACGTTGATCATAGAGAGCCTAGCGAGTGATATATACTTTCACGCAATGGCATACGTAATATATTGCGGCTTCCATTCATTGGGTGACATGACCTCTAATATATAATATATATATATATATAGAGATATATATATATAGAGAGATATATATATAGAGAGAGATATAGATATAACCGCTTCAATGATTTAGTGGTCGAGTCACGTGTCCAACAAAACAGACGTGCAGCTGCTACCCTCCCTAATGATTATATACTATATATCACTCTATATATATATATATATATATTGATATATAGAGCCTATATATATATATATATATAAGGAAATTTGGGCAAATTGGCCGATTATAAGCAACATGGAAAGAGAACCGCAGCTGGCATTGTATATGCTTGCTTCATGGTCCAACATAGTGATGATAAAACCTAACATGTTTAACAAGCAATGCGCGTCTCGGCATTAATCCATACGAGCACCGGGAAGCGTCACAATAAAAGCCACATAATCTTGTATATACATCTATATCTTAGATTGTTGTGTAAGTATTTGTACATGACTCTGTAGAGATACTTCAGGGAAGCACAATATCCCTGCAATTATTCATTGCAAGCTAACATAAAAGTGACCGTGATTTCTTTAATTGGTCACAATTCTCCTCTTCTATTGGTCCTTTTTATGTATGCGTAATCACACAAAGTATAATACATACGGCCTGTATTTTACTCGCCAGTCTGTGTTTGATAATTGGTAACCGTAATGCATGAATTTTACTGACGGTCAATTCACTCCTTTGCCTTTATGACATTACACTACTAGACTTAGATTGATGGCGGGTCCCCTATCAATCACCATGCGTAATGGGTGGCTGTTGCTCTTTAGCTTTTCTAATAACCATTGATTATGATGCGTTGATATTTCTCGGTTTTCCTTCAAATAATTAAACTATATTCATTTGGGGTGTTGAGGACTTATATTACATGTAATGCATGCAACTTTAATCCTGGGATTCAATCATTTAAATGTTCTGATATCATCAGATAATGTCGCTTAATAAATGATAGTTGCTCATTGTGTAGTCTGGTCAGTTGTCGCAAACCTTCAGATTGTAATCACAATTGAATTCTCAATTGGCTTGTTGGTTTTCCGCGATCAAATCTTGCTTTCCTGCTATCATTGAACGCTGTAACTAAACATGACAAAGCATTGCGACTGTTACTGATGCCAGATAACTTATGATTTTCCAGTTGTGAAGCTTGATATGATCTACTAAGCAAGCGGCTAGATAATGCTCAGAGCGTGGTCGATTAGAAGTCCATCATATCGTGATTCTGGACCGTCTGATTCACTAGTCAATAAAAACCACATTTCGGGACCCCAGGCTTCCCTTGTGGCCAGTTGTAAACTAAGTTTAAGAGCCATAAATTATGCGCCTGTGTTATGATAGACGGGTAGAAATGTATTCAATGGTGTTTTGGCCTGATATCGCGGTACGAATGCTTGAAACATTCTCATACTGTAGCATTTGCAGTTTGTCAGATTCTACTGCTCCTGATATGCGTAGCAATCATAACAGCAACCCGTAAAGACTGCTAACTCTCTCCCAAAAAATTTAGTAATACAATACTGATCTGAATATAAATGTCAAAATTCACTGACTCTTGAACAATCCTTTTGGTCTTATCCGCATGGAACTAACACGATTAAAAATTTGTTATGCTACTTATCCATGATAGAACGTTGATACTGTAGATGCTTAAATAAAACTATGGGTTGTATGACATATATATGCTAGCGAAGCAAACGAATGGCAATTGTGCAATTTGTCTCTATAAATTTCGGTTAACGACAGCGTGTGATCGCTGAGGGTAATCTACACCAGGATGTAATTTGCGAACTGACCTAGTTGTGCCTGAATAATTCAGGGTCAAGTTAGCTAAGTTGCTTTCATGGAAATAGGGTCGTTTTCGGCTCCGTACTCTACTTAACCTGTCCGCTGGCATCATTGTATGCATACGCAATGATATACACCATATGAAACACAACAAACTGGGTGACTGGAAAATGGTCAAAATTATATTATGTACAACCTATTACAAAGAACACTATTTCGAAAGAAGTTGTAAGCGTTAACCAAACTATGTATCTTAATAGACATACTGGTTATTCTGTGTTCCATGCTTACATTTCCTGAGAGTTACGTCTGCCGTTATTCCACAGCTGATTAACATGTTGCTAATGTTTCCTATATTATAGAAGCCTTTTAATTGCTATATACCATAGGGTTTTGGTGGCCATCTTCAAAATCTTTGTTGAAGTTAAGCCAATCGAAAATGAGCGCTCCATAGTCCGTCATATATAATGAATGTATAATTTGTCATCAAAGATTGCAACCCAAACCACGCGAAAGGGCACACAACGCGATGTAAGCTGCTGTTGAGTTGTATAACAGGAATAACATGACAATGTTTGGTTATTGGCATTCAACGTGTAAGCTGATGTCGTAGCTAAATACGCATGACATCAGTAATGGATATATGATATGCAGGGAGCTTATCCAATACCACTACAGCCGTATGTAGGCATCATACATGTTTTCATCCGTATATGATTCAGGCAGAAAACAGGGTCATTGGGAGCAGTGACAGCGTATATGTATGTACCATATGAGCGTCGCTTTTATTTTGACGATACCCCCGCAGTGCATCTGTTGTAGTTTCCATTTTTAGACCATTGTAATATATACTCCAAATTGGAAGTCGATCTTCCTTTTCGTTTGTAGGTTAGGCAGAGAGTCATTTAGCATATTGGCCAGGCTGCTTCCGGAAAGCCGGTAAATATTTGATAATTGATCAAAAGGTTGTCCCTCTTGAGCTGCACTTGACATAGACTCATTCGAAATGGGTGAAACGTAGGCCAGCTAATGATGTGTGAGGTCTGTGATGGTCAATCAATTGACTGAGTGTTTAGGTTCCGCCAGCATGACGCACCCGAGTGCGCACAGGTGAAACAGCATAGAACTTCCTTCCATTGTTAACTTTCCTTAACGGCATCGCCATGGACGAGCAAGCGAGAGGGAGACCTCCAACTTCAACTGATTGGAATGATTGGGGTACGAATCGTTAGTGTGCCTTCCTAATAAACAAAACCCCCACAAAACACACATATGGATAGGGATGGCAATGGCCAACAAGGCCACGACACATCTATATAATAATGCATACAGCTATCATTAAATGATCAAATGGTATGTCCCGCTTTGCTTGTTCAGCTGACAAGTTTGGGACAGAAATCGGCGAATGATAAAGCATTATCACGCACCAAGGCGGCTCGTCGGTAATCAATCACATTACACACGTCCGATTAAGTCCTATAAATAGGTGGGTAGCATTGTCGATTAATTATAGCCACTTTCTTGTGCAACAAATGTTGGGCTTTAGAAGCGGCCGTTACGTGGAGACGGTGCAAGCATGGCGTGGTAACCTAAAAGCCGTCAGCAAAAAATAGAGGGGTTAATCCAGAAAATACATCAATCTACTATTACATTTGAATGTGCGTACGCAGGCAACTTGTCGATCTGTGGTGGTTGCCTGCTGCCGTTACGCCACGTTCATAACACAAAGAGCTCGCGTGAGCAAAGCAGTACTCGGATAAAATGCATCATTTATAGTCCTGAAATACACGCAATATGGCATACCATGTCACGTTCAGAGGATGGGCAGTGATCGTTGTGCTCTCCAATAAAAATGCATGCTCTTACTTATTAGCTCTCTCGACAGGTAAACCGTCATGCAACAAGAAAAGAAAAAAGAAATGAAACGCATATTGTACTGATGTTCATTCACTGCATAATTGAGAAAAAGATTTAGCATAAGCTATAAACATTGGAGAAAGGTTTACGCTACAAAAAGTAAGATAAACAGTTTACTTTAGAATAATCAGCAATTAAGAGGCATGCACGAGACTATACACCGGTTGTAAAGATCAATGAAGGATGTCAGTAGATTGTACAGAATTGAACAAGACATGGGTGGTACATCAGGACTTTACGTGCGTCAATGCTTTGTCTAAGGGTATGTTTGCATGTTTTATGACTATTTTGCATACTTCGATACAGGCAATGAACAAGCTGTACTCTTCACATCAACCATACTTATATATGGAGTCGCATTGAGACATGTGGATACAATGACATTTATTTGAGAGAGGGAGTGATATGAGTACGCATCGTTAGTGTGCTTTTCCAATAACAAAGCCCCCCCCCCCCCCCCCACAAACACACATTGGGACAGGGATGTCAATTACCAACAAGGCCACGAGGCTTCTATATTAATACATTCAGCTATTATTTAATGGCTTGGGAAGCTGTTATGTCCCGCTTTGTGTGTTAAGCTGACATGTTTGCAAATGAAAGCGGGATATGATAAAGTATTATGACGCAGCAAAGCGGCTCTTCGATATCATTTATATTACAGACGTCAGATTAAATCTTGGGATTATGTGGGTTGCATCTTCGATTAATGATGGCCACTTTCTTGCGAAATAAATGTTCATTGGCAAAATGTACCAACACAGTATCTAATCGTAGATTTGCATAAAAATTGAAATCAGATCGTGCCTGAGGATGTCAAGTTTTAGGCATTTTCCCCCAAGTAGAGGCCCGTCCTTGCTGCAGAGACCAGCGCATTGCAAGACGAGCTATTTTACAAATGCTGTTAGCAGTAGCAGGTTGGTACATTACACAATGTTTACAACGAGAAGCTCAATAACAAGCACGTATATTGCGTTGTATCGAACTGTAGCTATTTTGCGATGAACGTACGATTTGTTGATAAACCATTCATTCATGAGGGCAGCCTGAATTCAAAAGCTTGCAATCGAATTTGAAAAGCTCTGTCCGGACTCATGGTGGGACTATGGAAGTAAGTAATTTGTAAGTCAGTTGCCTGTGGCATCGCTCCAGCAGCCGGTACATGAAGACTGTACAAACATTATCGATGCCATAACTTCGATTGTAAAAGGGTGCTATTGAAAGATAACCACAGAGATGATACACTATAAACAAGAGTGCCAACCAACCGCAATGACGTGGTAGCCTTATAGCCCTCACCCAAAAGTACAAGGCTGATCCAGAAAACAGATAAATCTGCTGAAGTATTTAAATTTGTGTGTACTATTTCTTATATATATGTGCCGATTGCTCGCTGCTATTCCGCGACGCATATGATATAAATAAATCCTGTAAGCAAAGTAGTCCGCAGTTAAAATGCATCGTTTACAGTGCTGAATTATATGACTATATCCCATACCATGTTCTACACGTACCTTACCCATACCATGTTCTACACGTACCTCACTCATACCATGTTCTATAATCATTTTAAATTAACTGATCTCTTTCGATCAATATTATCACGTTCGTAGGAAGAGCAATGCTTGCTGCGCACTTCAGTTGGAATGCCTGTAGCAGCAAACCAAAAGCCAATGAGCATGAAAGGTGCGTGTGCTTAGAGGTGCCATACTGACAGAGCTATGATGTTAGGCTGAGCACGAGCTGACATTGGTCATATGAACCATCCGTTTCCTATTAATTGCTCAGTACCCTGTTTATAAATGACCGTATAATCAATGAATTATTCATTGGCAGTAACGATGCTCTGCTCAGCGGTTCAGCGGCATACTGTTGCTTAAAAGGTGCCATGGGTACAAGTATTGCTGAATAATACGCGATGATATCTGGGGATTATCGAAATTGACATAAAACCGAATACGTTTGACGTCAATGATGGTCATTGGTGAACACTCGGAATCATTCGTAAATGAGTAATGTATAATGCATTTACCGCGGTAAGTGTCATTGCTCGCTGACAGCAATCTGTCTGTCTGGGCACTACTTACCCAAGCAAGCACCCCATGGTCAAATAATTGCCAGCGTCTCACAAGTACGTTGCATTTGCGGCCCATTCCACATATGTGTTTAGTACATCGGACGATATGCCATCATTTATTTACCTTGAGACGGCTAAAGCACTTGTGCGCTCTCAGGTGTACAAAAATAACTTTATCATCATATTTCGAAATTTGTAAATATGTGATTTGGCATGATCTCAACCTACTTAATGCGACAATGGCTGATATGAATTGTTCATGCAGAGTTATAACCAAATTTCGTCAAGCTTTGCCTGCTGTTTCAGATTGCTCAGTCAGAAACAAAGCAAAATAAACAATACAATTATGAACGGGAAACGTTCTATTACACCTACGTAATGTAACTCATTGTGTTGACAGTAATCCAATTCGATTGTTTTTCTTACAAAGTGGGCCCCTTGCAGCATTCGAGTTGTTTAAGCATGTCAAAACTATCGGCGGCAATACTGCTGGTTCTTTCTCTAAATGTCTTTAACGGAGGGGATTTGAAACATATCTAGATTGTTTTGCTAATAATAAGCACGTTGATATCGCTAATCAAAATTGGCTGTCTCTTCTTTGATAGCAAAATGTCATTCATATGGTATCAACACGATATCAGCCTCCCACGACTATCTTGATTTGCTAATAGTCTAAGTGGTGCAATAAATCGATCCTATATTGTTGCGTCCTCGTTAAACCATAAGCAGGGTAACTAAGGACGTATACGGAAGGCATAGGGCGGTTTATGACATAAGCATGGTATTTTCTCCAGTCTATATCAGAGGTTGGGGCATTTCAGATATGATAACTGGAGGTAGAGAATGCCATTTAATGTGTTCATTTTCCAGACCACCACATATGGTTTGCGTTAATGTTGTTCGATTTCGACACTCTTGCCCTTCGAATGCAAAGAACTAATTGTAAATGCTCTTTGTCATAAGGTAAAACATCAACAAATCGGAAAAGATGTCAATGATTATTTCACATCAATTCAACATCTAGTAACCCGCTTAATGCAAAGACAGACTTTTGCGCCTGCAGCACGTATTACACTCTTTATTGCGAATACAGCTGATATTATCGGGAAATATCTCCTGAAGGCTTCTGGAAGGAGGGTTCATAGTAGCTGTTATATCGTTGCCTACTGCATCCTGCTCCATTATGAAGGATACTTTTGCGTAAAAACAACGCCCTTGACAACGGTGCAGATAGTCTTATAACAAACGTTGCTAATGATAAAACTTCCGAGCCACATTTACAATACGCAGAGGCAGGTATCTCTACTTACTAATATGAACAAGGAGAAAGGTTTTTCAAAAAGATGCTATCCGAATAGTTCTGAAAGCTTTTGCTGTATCAGAATGCAGCATCTGAACAACGGCTGCTCCGACAAGGAAAACAGCATCATCAAAAGCGCAGGTTATTTGCCATTGTCGTCGCCACGCTAAGCAGGTCTACTTTTGAACAGGGTTATAAACTTACTCCAAGAGACAAGGATTGTAACGCCGCCCGGCTTCCGTGACCGAATAATTGATTCATACCAGTCTATTGCATCTCGTATTTACATCAATCCGTGCGGAAGCACTCTTTAATGTTTCATATTGACTTGTTTTCACTGGTGGGTGGCTGAAGATAGGCGTTCCGTTTTTGGTAAGAATGCATATGACTGGCTTCGTACTCGGCTCCATCAGTTATTTTCATAAAGATGTTGTAATGTTCTGCATCCACGGATCCCACATTCCGCACTGAGTCCATGTTATTCTTGGAGTCAAGCAGCACAAACCATTTCGCCAATCAACAACGATTCCCCATCTCACCCCAAGGCAGCCTTACTATCATTAATTACTATTGTAATATAATGAACTATAAGAACTGGTACTTGTACCTTGTGCAAGCGTACTACATAATTACGGACCTCGGATTACCGAAAAGTAATCTCAAACCAACCGCACCATGATGCTCGGACACAATGCTTAGGTGACAATGCATTTTAACATCCTTACCCATACAGTCCCTACATTATCAAATAACGCAGTGAAATCCCGGTGGCATTAGTGCATTCAGTACTGCTCACGCTATGCCATGCTAATGATGCCTACAATAACCATTTTAATAGAATTCGCCTCATGTTTCCCCCGTGCCCTTAAAGCTCATCGGGAGCAGCCTATGCACTGAACATCAGGGAAAGCACAAACGCCAGCGCTTATGAGGCTTGTTTATTACATATTGCTGCGAATAGTACCGATCGAATAAGCGATCAGTTTTGAGCATTCTGTACTGCATGATGCATGCAGGTTTTGTAGAGTAATTCTTCTTCTTCTTCTTCTTCTTCTTCTTCTTCTTCTTCTTCTTCTTCTTCTTCTTCTTCTTCTTCTTCTTCTTCTTCTTCTTCTTCTTCTTCTTCTTCTTCTTCTTCTTCGGAGGAGGAGGAGGAGGGAGGAGGAGGCGGAGGAGGAGGAGGAGGAGGAGGCGGAGGAGGAGGAGGCTTCTTCTTCTTCTTCGGAGGAGGAGGAGGGCAGCGGAGGAGGGCTTCGGTTCTTCTCTTCTGGGGAGGGGGGGTTCTTCTTCTTTCTTCTTCTTCTTCTTCTTCTTCTCTTCTTCTTTTTCTTTTTCTTCTTCTTCTTCTTCTTGAGGATCTGTCTTCTTCTTCTTCTTCTTCTTCTTCTTCTTCTTCTTCTTCTTCTTCTCTTCTTCTTCTTCTTCTTCTTCTTCTTCTTCTTCTTCTTTCTTCTTCTTCTTTCTTCTTTTTCTTCTTCTTCTTCTCTTCTTCTTCTTCTTTCTTCTTCTTCTTCTTCTTCTTCTTCTTTTATTCTTATTCTTCTTCATCTTCTTCTTCTTTTATTGAACAAAACTTGCCATATCAAACGTCAAAAATCGACTCGAGATATATTCAGCAGTCGTTTGCAGAAGCGATTGCTTTTATAAAGATTTCGAACCTGAGTCTGCGGAATCAAACCTTATTCATAAAGGAAGGAGTTGGCGACCTCTATTTAATCTGTTAACTCATCGCTTGCAAAAAAAAACCCTCAGCTTGCTTAGATACAGCTGAGATTAAACTTTGTTTCTAGCAGAGAGGACACATGTTTACCAGTTAGTGTTCACTAGACTGGAATTTGTACAAAATTGTGACGTCCGCCTGGTCCACGGCGTTGTCTACCAATGCTGTCCGTTTGCCAATTACTCACCTTGATTCAATCAGACTGTGCAGTATACTATGCAAGTATCATGTATGGTTCAGCCATTGGTATTTAGCTATGTCTTAACATTTTCCACAGTTCTCCGCAGATGCCTAGCGACACTGTTCTTATGAACCATGGACGCTTTAGGAGAATATTCCCCCACCAACAAGACCTTAGTCTAGCAGTCGGCGATACTATCACAGCTAATCCCCCATCAATACACAAATGAGAGATAAAATCTAGCACTTATATCTATATCAATCTGATTGCAAACATTTGCTTCCGCTCCCACTCTGAGATTGGTTGTTTGGAATTCGCTCGGAGCTTGGTCACTGCACGTAATTATGGCGTGTATTTTGTGCATCAATAGGAACGTTCATCTCCCAAATTACTTGACCTGTGTTGACACACGCACTGTTGTTATGTTTCGGTGGCACTTTGAATATCAGTGATTTTAACACAAATTAGACATACATAGTTGTGTTGGTTTGGTGGCTTCTTTCCGTAATCTCAATAGCATAATCTGTTAATCCTGGCGCCGTTGTTTGAAGTTGAAGATATTTAGCGGTAAGTTAAGCAATTATTTTATTTACAGTGAACCTCCCACCGACGATGATCACCCCCAGAACCGTTCTCAGTTCATACTAGCGAGGTGCCTCGCATTGCATCGTTTTCAACAACGCGACTGTAGCGACGCAATTATTGTGGTATGAAATTATCTACTTTGTTTATTATCAACAACTTGCGACGAAAGCATTGTAAATTGTCTCATAAAATATGTGCGGATCTTCACGAACATCAGATTGCGTGTTAAAGCATTTGCAAAACATACATGTACTTTTCATAACCGACAAGGCATTTAACGTTAAATATTACAGTAGAACAATCCCTTGTAACTTTGAGACTGCTCCCTAGCAGTCCTTTATTTGATTTCAATCTGCAACGTAATTATTTTATTAATACAAATTCAGCTTCCCGTCTCAGAAAGTTGAGTTTGCGGATTTTCTCCGTGAATGCGTTCGTATGTTTGGTTTGCTCATTACAGCAAATTCTTCTCGACGTTTTGTAGGTTCAAGCGCCGCATTTATCAAGGATTTTACTCTTTTATAGCCACTTGAGAGAAAACAATCCATTCACCATTGATCCATCGCATATCTGTCTTGACAGCCGTTTGTTTGATTTAAAGCTCCATAGATCCATGAAATGGCTCGTTCCGAGCGCTATGGTTCTCCCTAGTGTCACCCGGTGATAATGTACTTTCCCCTTGGAGCGTTCGGCCTAGTTGTTAATATACAGCAACAAACGGACCATATTCGACAACGCCATACGTCGTCTACGACGTGTTTTTCAGTATTACACAATTGCTTAGCAGGGCTTCTTCAGAGTCATGTTAAAATACTTACACTCAAGTCTAAGACATAGGTGTACATACGTGGTTATGTGGCTGTTATTGTGACGCTTCCCAGTGCTCGTATGGATTAATGCCGAGACGCGCATTGCTCGTTAAACATGTTAGGTATTCTCATGACTTTGTTTGACCATGAAGCAAGCATATAAAATACCATCTGCGGGTCTCATTCAATGTTGCATATAATCGGACAATTTGCCCTTTCGACCAAATTTCCTGTTTATTACAATGCGTACAAACTATTGGTTACACTGAATCTTTCATCATTTACCTTGCTTAACTTGTTGATATGTTGCCCAGAACTAGATGGATATATATATATACACACACACACATATATATATATATATATAAATATATATATATTATATATATATATAGATATATATATATATATATATATATATATATATATATATATATATATATATATATATATATATATATATATATATATATATATATATATAAATCCGTGTGTGTGTATGTGTGTGTGTATGTGTGTATGTGTGTGTGTTTCTTTTTTAGAGCGGTCTTTAACCCGTGGCAAACGCCATTTAAGAGGTCATTTCACTTATTATGCATCGCTAGGGTTATGCAGTCGAAAGGACCAGTTATACTTCGAATAGTCTTGGATACGTAAAACCCTCAAATTCTTCAGAAGATATCATACCAGTGTTGCACTTATAATGCCAGAATATGGTTAATTGTTCGTTTTTACACTTATGGCGGAATATAAGCAACGTTACAGCTGATGACAAAGCTGTTAAGAGGCAAAATTCTTCACACACAGGGATCGAAAGGGAAGGTTTTTGTTGATACAAAAGAGTGAATGAAAATAAGACGCTTGCTAATTCGTAAAGCTGTACTTCAAATCTGGTATGGGATATGATTCAAGATAACAAGAAGCAAAGCTCTTTTGTGCCTTATTGTAAGTAATACTTAACTTATTAATGTTAAATGTCCATCTTCCGGACGATAACAACGGAATCTGTTAGCAGTTAGCAGGCAGCAAAATACTTGCACAGACAACACGATTACTTATTGTTTAAACTGGTTTATGCTTTGTCTTCATGAAACGCAGTTAAAGCCGGAAAGCTGTCCATTCCCTGTGTCTAAATGCAATAAATTGCCGAAAGAATGTTATACAGCTCAAAGTTTTGCTGTTAAATGCAACATTTCTTATCCTTTATCGACATCGGTCTTCGCGCAGCCGATAGCTGGATATACACAACTGTGCATGTTATCAATACCACACTCATTACACGAACTTATAACGGCTATAAAAGTGGAGTTTTGACTGAGGATGAATCGCTAAACCATCCTTAATACGTATTTACAGTTGTTTTTTGCGATGGTTAGTAAAAGTTGACCATTGATGTCAACATATTGATAAGCTGCAAATTTATAAAAGACACTGGACTACATGCCCAAAAAGCCATCCTTTAGCGATCCCAGAACAGCCTGTTATGGTACTGTTGAATGCTTCTTTAACAATACATATGTGAAATGTGCCGATATGCGAATTGGGCTTATATATAAGTAAATGATGCATGCTTAAGGCAAATTAAACACTAAATGTAGCGGGTATTTACACGTGGTTATTGGTCATCGGTACGAGTGCTAGTGGACTCTTCAGTAGTGTAAATAGGAAAACTGCCAGTATGTGCTCTTCACGTTGTATGTGCGTTATTGCGTATTAGGGTCGGACAATGTAGATCAACTCTTTACAGCGCAGATAACATGGATAATTAATGTCAATCTAAACAGCGACGGTTTGATAAGTTAATATATCAGGCATTTGTGTAACTTTGGCAACTCATGCATAGAACTAAGAATCAATATTTTCCAAGAACTATATGGCTTACAAACGTATACCAAACGCTTTGATCTCTGTTGCTTTGTTTCCATCTATCTTAACATTGCGTAAATCTAGGAAAGAATGTGGTGCTTTCTGGCTCATTCAATAGCATTTTCATGCCTATGTTTTTGATGATATACTTTACATGACCATACACGTTTTACAACGTACATGTACTCATGAACATAAGCGTGAAGTGGGGAGTGTGGATGGGATGAATTCAAAGGCTTGCTTAGAAGACAAAATTTACCTGAAAACATGGCGGACGGAATTACACAACACTTCAGCAGACGATAATCACAGACAAAGACTTAATTGATCACCGATCATATTTAGTACAGATCAGAGGCTTTTATTAAGGTTTTCATGAAAGGATAGAGGACTATGACCTCGTAGAGCTTAAGGTTATACAATGACGGGCCTGAATTAAACAGCACTCCAACAATCACATCGCCAGCACAAGTCCAGTTGAAAATATGCGCGCTGCTCCCGCTACCTCACTTGGAACACTGGTTATTATGATAACGTGTTACCGTTTATCTGATAGAATTTATGTACACTTGATGCCACGTTAATTCATCTCAAGGTCTCGCAATCTACAATCTCTTTTTATACTGTGGTTGGTTCGAGGAGGTGCAGAATGCATTTTAAAACCTAGATTTATTGCCCTTATCAATATGGTACCGTTATAAATATCTCCTACCATGCTTAGAGGCGCAGCTTCCTTCGTGTTTTCATATCCCCAAGGCATAGTTTACCAATGGAATGCAATATATCACAGGAAAACTTGACTTCGGTGAGCACTTTTTCATTCTAACGCGTGAACGACACGCGAGATTTCTGCTGAAGCTGATGCGACTGGTGTAGTAACGCGTCCCAAGATACGAGACTTGGTCGTTGCATATCCTATAACATCACATACATCGTTTATCTAAGGGTTGAGCTTAATATCATCGCCAATACCATGGTGTTGAATTCATGTCGATACGGTATATAGTAGTCACATTTAAAAACAGGGCGAAGTAGAACGTATGTCGGCTGCATCGATTTAGGTTAAGACCAATACAACAACCATCGGGCATCCTAAACAATATCGACCACCGCGTCGACGTTTCGAGTGTAATTTACTCTTATTGCCGAGCCGTAGTAGGATCTCCGTTATGCTTACGAATGAACATGATTATTTAATCAAATTTGTGTACCACTTCGTAATCAAAACGAGAAAATCATAAAAGTTTTACTTCTCTATTGACATCCTAGTGCCAGTTTCGTTCGATGATAACAGTTATTCAACATTCTTACGAGTGTCCTGGGGCTTAAATGTTGAATGTATTCTTATTGGTCTGAATGAATCATTCCTAGGTTAAATCAAATATTTGAACGCATATTTTGCTTTATAAACGCTACAAACTACCATAAATAATTCCTTTCCTTTTCTAACTTGTTAGTACTCAAGAAAATGGCACCAGAGTGTGAGAAAAGCGGCACGCATGAAAACCAATAAGTTACCAAACACTTTGGATGGAATATTGTATGCATTTATGCATATCCTACCTGGATTGATATATCAACAAAATCGATTTGTTATTTGCGGCCTGTTGTATTTCTACTCGTTACCGTTTATCCACTTGTCTTCTAGCTTCAATTTGATCCATGTCGCTTGGCTCTTGGGAGCTTAATACTTTGGCTGAATGAATAACGTTTTGCAAAAGAGCTACGCAGTTATGTTTGGTAGCAAGAATATTTCCCAATTGCTCAACGTGTTAACTGCCCGTACATGATACACAGATATAGCATATACAGCCAAACGTAGATCTGTCTCGTGTCACTGTATGTTGGCTGTATTTGATTCCCATCCCACAATATAATCCCTTTATGACGGATCTATGTGACTGCTTTCGGTAATGAATTTGACAGAACTCGCATTTCTACATACAAAGCCTAGAATAGCCTCGCAATGTTCTGCATATATATCATATAATTTCAGATTACTGGCAATTCAATTTATTGTTCTTATACAACGGATACAGATGGAATTGTGATGTTATATGTGATGACATAAGTAGCTGCTTGATATTCAAAGCATCGCACTATATGCCGCAACCGATGATGAGAATCAGACAATGTACATAATGATTTTAGCTCTGAAGCCAACTGCTTTCCTAACACTAAGTCAGAGATTTTTGCGTGCTATTGATATTCAGTGTGTTGTGCCCTCTTCTTTGTTTTAAGAATGGATATCGATGCATAACTCAGGACTGACTGTGACATCCAGACTAGTGTTATGTAAGAATTTGAAGTTTTATATATCTTTTTTTACGGAGAAGGATAATATATATATATATATATATATATATATATAGATAGAGAGATATATATATATATATATATATATATATAGATATATAGAGAGATATATATATATATATATATTATATATATATATATAGATATATAAATATATGTATATATATATATATCTTTAAAATAAACTTTAAAGATAGAATCTCATCTATTATTCCGTAATATATATATATATATATACAAAACATATATAAAATATATATATATATCTATATATATATACATATATATTTATATGTATATAATGTGAATATATTAATATATATATATATATATATATACATATATATAGATTTTACATATATATTTATATATATACATACGCATATATATATATAGATAAATATATATATGTATATAACATATATATATATATATATTTATATCTAAAACATGTATATATATATATAAAACCTACATGTTTTAATATATCTTTTTTTTTACGGAGAAGTATAATATATATATCTACATATATATATATATATAAATATATATATATATATATCTATATATATATATATATATATATGTATATATATATATATATATATATATAAATATCTCTTACTTATATTGAGGTAAAACCCTTTTTTGATAGCTATCGAGCATTGAATATCGTCGATAACTGCGTCTGGCGTCCGAGCGATCATATTGCGGTATATCA
Source organism: Urechis unicinctus (assembly GCA_034190875.2). Taxonomy (NCBI): domain Eukaryota; kingdom Metazoa; phylum Annelida; class Polychaeta; order Xenopneusta; family Urechidae; genus Urechis; species Urechis unicinctus. Next base: position 29,775,644 of record CM067350.1, on the reverse strand, counting down.
GCTTTTTATCAAAGTTTTGACACATGCGGCTTGTATGTTGCTTCTTGATTGTATTCTTGGTGTGACCATCTTCGAATGAATGATTGCACTATCAGTTACATTATCAATCACCGCAAGGCTTGATAAAATGTACATCGATATCAGGACATAGTATATTGTCTTTCAGTTCATGGTAAGCACCAGTAATTCCTGTTGACATCATTGGTTATTCCATTGCAATATCCTTTTTTTCCGGCAAGCGCTAGCAGTCTAACACGAAGGATACCGTCAGTCTAGATACTGCATAAGCACAACGATGACATCGGTAAATACACCAGGCGCAACTGAAGAAATGCTGGTGCAGTTATATGTATTAAGACTGGATTTAAGTACTTGGGGAATACATTGTGCTGATCGTGTGCATCATCAGCTCTTCAGCACTTACTCCTTTCCTCGATGACAACAGACATGTGATTAAATATTTTCTATCGTTCGACATGGGACATTAGCTATGTTTTTCAACAGTTACGTGAACAAAGTTCCCTTATATAAATTAACTAACGACGATTGTGTTTCCTATAGTACGAAAGGATTATAAACGAGTCATTTTGCAACTATGCAAGAATGGCAGCAAAATATACATCGAAACTAATCTTTAACAGCACTTAAAAGGAATCTAATGACTGACGAATATTTTGTACCTACATTGGCACGAAATAGGTAATGTTGATAGAATCAATAAATAGGTGCCACAGGTTAACAAAAAGAAATCAAACAGTAAATTATTCAGAAATAAGAGATCCACCTGAAACCTTGTGAGCCAATAACCCATTCTCTTAGGTTTATTTGCATGAAGACGAACAGCTCGTGCTCGGACTGTTTTTGTTACAAGCACATTTGTGGATTTTTGTAGCAATCATGCTGTCAGTTAAACGCGCCATGCAAAGATTCACTGAGGCTGGATGAGGCGACTATTCCGTTTGTAAGAATACTTGAATGGATTTTCTTATGCAAACTTCGTGACGGGTAAACTTATAATCCCGGCACAAACATCAGCTATCCAACGAAAATTATGTTCACTGCATTTAAAAGCCATATTTATGCCTTGTAATATGCACTGTTTTATGTTGCCTTTCATTCTTTTCTTCAGTGATAGCATTTTGTAAGCTATTGGGAATATGTGATGTCAAAGTTACAGGATGATAACACGTGAATGAGATATATAGTCGTCGCGAATTTATTGCTGCGTTACTAACACTGTTCGATTGTGCCATAGCTATATCCGTAACTGAGACATGGAACTTTCAATGCTTAAGCAAAGAACTGTCGCATAAGGATATATTTCATTTGCCTTGCCTTGTCAACTCGCCAAATGATGTGTCCATAGCAACAACTAAAATAGCAGGTTTACAGCTCCATTTGCACCACTGGTTGATTACTTAACAGCTGTAACATTTGCACAATTTTGTCGCATAATATTTGATTTGATGTCTGGCTCTGACGGCATACACATAATACACTATCCGACGTTACTTAGCAATATGTTGATGACAAAGTGATTCTCGTCACAAATACAATGACTACCACATAAGCGACCGCTTGCCTATTCTACATTCTTTGAATTGATTGGGGCAATGCACACGTAGGATCCGGTGGACCTTTATCAGATCACCAGCATGACATCATGATCAATTTGGTCAGGATACCAACCATCAAGTGTACCAAAAATTAAGTGCGCCTAATCTGCTTTGTTCTCGCCAATGACGAGTAAGCAGAAAGTAATGCTTTAAAAAGGAGCGATTATCCATCCACTGTGCGTGAGTCACTTTTCTGGATGTCTTCAAGGCTTTTACGTTTATCGATTACACATATATGATCCCATCGCAAGCTATTAACGTCATTCACTCTACTACCCAGTTTTATATTGATAATATTGTATAGTGCTCTTTGATGTTTCAGTTTGGAAAATTGGCGGAGAATACCGTTAGTGCCACTACGATTAAATGTCTAGTTACTGTATATTGACTACAACTACTTAGTTTTACTTAACAAGGAGCCCTGCTGTAGATAGCGTGGGCTTTAGTGTGATGCTATCCTTAAGTGGGCTGTAGTGTGAGGAGACGAGTCATTTGTTTCAGAAATCACGATCGTCTTGTCTGGATTTATTTAACGAGTTCAGCATCCGGCCGTCACTGAGTCGAGGTGAACAGCGGGTGTAAATATGGGTAGCACATCACGGATATCGCTACCATATTGTTCTTTATTCTGCTATTGAATTCCACTTTGCTTCACCCCTATCTGCAGCTATAAGTGGTGTATGCGCACAACCAACGAAATCTTTAATCCAATTGGTCCATAACGATAAGATAACATCAATGTCCCATTTGAATCTCGGCCGTCTCATTCAATTTAACAGCCATCCAATAACATCCTCGAAAGCCTGTCAATATTATCATATTACACGATGTAAATTTCTCCTCTCGTGGAGGCATATTATTGGAAGCCCTTCTGTATTGCATTGCAAATTATGCGATTGGCAATCACGATGATATGCTAGAATGATAAGTCCTTCTCTTATGAGCTTTTGTCGATTTTGTTCAAATATCTTCATCGCAGCGTGATGGGCTAAATTGTCGGTTTGATTCATGTCTTGATATAATAAAATAATCGAAAGCATGATGCAACATATCACTAAAGCCAAGATTATTCATAATTATGTGAAGTCCTTACAAATCTGATTTTACGCACCCATTTGCCAGCGCACTTACGGATAAAATGGCTATTCACTATTGCCGATAGTTACATTGCTTACAACTAGTAAACCGGAAGAATGAGTAAACCTGTTATGACATGTATGATTTGGATGTTTTTTAACAGCCAACGATTTGCTTTTGATATTAATGACGTATACACTTAAATGGAAATATGCAATCGCGCTTTACCTGAATGTCAACATTTAATATGCACTGTTATGTCACAAACGCGTTGGTGCCTGTGAAAAAGGCTTGAGCTTCTTATGACACTCAATTGTTGGCATTATTAGAACGCCTATAGATAAGTATTCATGAAGCTGGCAATTCGATATGAATTATCACAGCTGCGAAGCGAGCGTAGCTGTGATAATTAAGATGATGCATGCCACATACATCGGCCCAACGGTTATAGTGTTTGAAGCTTGCAAGCAAATTGAACAAAAACGAGTCTGAGCTGCATAATAAGTACACGCAAGCCCCTGCTCCGCCACTTCAGCAGCATGTAATTAGATTTTTACCATTTTTGCAGTCAGGCAATCTCAACACCAGTCGACGATATTATATCACCAATCCACTCTTCCATAAAAGACTCTTCTGTTAATACTTAATTCGAGGGCTTGGGTTTTTGGGTTAGGGCTTAGATAATTGACCAGGGATGCGAAATTCACTATAAATCATGCATAAGCTGCAATATATTTCGTATGATATGGGCGTCCATATTCCGGCCAAGTCGCGGTGATGTTTTTAGATTTCTTTCCATTTCTTGATGGTTATGGACATTCCTCCTGTTAAATGAGATGTTGAAGGTGGTCAACCAAGGCGCTCCATACAATAGCTTGATGTGCCATCTGTTAGAATAAGAAACTACGCCATAAAATAACCCTCTTGCTGGTGTGTTATAAAGGTAAAACCCAATGTAGCAGCTGTATCCTGTAAATATCCGGACGTACACATATTTGCTAGATATTCGCGATTATATGAAACCGGTAACTTCTATCCCCAATACCAGTCGATTGACTGGATAGAGATATTATTTCGCACATTTCAGTAACAGACAACAACAGGAAGTCGGATGTAATGGCTCTCGTGGAACCAGTGACTCGGACACCTTCTGCCAGTTTCTTACCTGCTGTGCACCTACAGAATTGCTGACTGACTACACGGTGTAATATCAATAACAGCATTGCCAAGGATCTATTAAGTCATGAATAAAGCTATGTATTTCCATTTTCAGATCACGGCGCGAAGGCTATTAATGAGCTCTTGATCGAGGCTGCTCACCGGCTTGTACCATTAGATGCATCCAAGCATATTGGTTTCTCTATTTCATACACTAGACATGGAAAGATTAATAAAGGTGGGTTAGATATGCATGAGGTTAAATCATATGGTCGCTAAATAGCTTATCATTGTATTCAGCTGTTGATACTGATAGTGATACTCTTTGAGCGAAAAGCTGATGGCACCTTATTGGATAGCCCATCTGTGATTTATTCAATGACATCAAATGGCATCAGCATTTACATCATTGGCCGGTAAAAACAATCCATGATGTGAGCGTTATACTAACACTTAAAGGTGCATGTCAAGCAATTCTTAATTTGGTTCAGACTTCACATATGATCAACAAAAAACTATTTGTGGCAAGTAATGACGAACGAGTTGCGTTATTCCATATTTCCCATGTATGGTACCTCAAACTTCGCCCGTATAACTGGGAGACTACCCTCGATATTTGTCAGTGGATCCTGACTGTCTTTTTCTGGGTCAATTGAATGGGAAAGTAACATTCGTGTTACAGTCACTGAGTCACTTTCTACCGTAATTGGCATCGCCAGAACTTATCCCTTGGTACTCCGCTTCGTAAATATTCTTAGGTGTACTTTCGCTTCAACGAATGCAACGATGTAACATGATGAGAGCAAGAAACACATACATTTGAGCAATACCGGAATAAAAAGATATTGCTCAGTTTCTGGTCCAAGTTGTTGGTTAATGCACTTCTATGGCATGGGATGGTATCAGCGGTAGCCAAGATTTGTGGGTATTATCATACTGTGATTCGGCTTAATCACCGAGGCCTGACACCGGTTTATGTTGCTGTATCCCAAGACAATTCTTCGTTAAAAGCCACTCCAATAGAAACCCCTTAAGAAAAAAGGTTGTATAAAATACGCCAACGAGACGGTCATCGCCGAAACATAGTGCCAGTTAAATGACATCCAGGCCCCTCTCCAAATATCAAGGTAATTCGCTAGAATGGCACTATTTGCCGTAAGGTAGATGCCAGCTGCCAATGAGGCACATCACATTGCTGCTTTATGTACGGATTATCTCGCCTAGTCACCTCAGCACAATAATTTGGTATGGTATGAAATATAAATTACTAAATATAATCGAATCTCATGTCGTGGGATTCTTGGCCCATCACCAAGAAATCCACCAATATAGATTATGCAAATAATCCTATCTCCTGAATCCTGCGCATCACATATTCAGCACAGGTTTGCACAAAGACGAAGGAAGATTCCAATGCCATATAACCTCTCTACTCACAATAGGTGTCAATCCTCGGTCTAATAACTGATATTAAATAAATTTAATTACGCATATGCTGTAGGCGCAGTATTATTGAGTCAAGCAGCATAATTTACTCCCTTAGCAGGCATGATTACAGCAACAAACTGCACTTTAAAAGCAGTTTCTGCAAAGAATTATAATTATAAGACTATATTTAGAGGCGTATCTCTATTGGTCAAGGAAATAACAATCCCTTAAGCTTCCCTTAAACTTCATATAGCGAATATATGAAATCAGCGACTGACACCTTTGCTAACATTTTGCTGCATAAACGCGCCGTCCCGCTACACAGAGTCGACCCGCTGGCAGTGAGGTTATTGCATTCTGGTATCAACAAACAAAAGCAAGTAGATAATACGACCACTAAATCAAATTTTTTACCGCCATATTAAACGAATCTGAGAAAACCTCATACCAATTAGATGCAAACACAAATGAAGTGTATTTGGACTTCAAAGATAAAGCAATTGTTATTAGTTTTGTGCTCTGATGCACACGCGCTCTTCTAAGCTATACCCTCCACATGAAGTTACCTAAGTCATTCCTGATATGATGCTTAACAAATAAAAAGCATTGTGTGATAGTTCATAGACGACGTTTTCTTTAACTTATCCTCAGAATGAATACAATTAACATTGCGGACCTGTCATTAAATGTCACGGACACATGCTCAAGGAAAATAAAACCATATGATCTATCGCAACATAGGCGTCTGCCGTACGGAACGAGACGTGTATATTAACGCTATACCTGAACTGAAACATCGATATTACTGGAACCTTTTACACGTGGGGTTTATTCTTTCCAGTGCATCACATCTTACGCAAAAATCACACTGATATCAACCAACACGAATAATAAATCGAGGTGGGGAAAGCGGCTACATTACGGAAACGACTGTGCTTGCGATACTTTGGTATCTGCATGGAAAACATTGACTTACACATCATATATTGATAGATTGGGACCAGTATTCATAAAGCGGATTACATTATTCATTGAAAAGTACACCTGATTACCTTTACTTGTAATGCGCTTCATTGGTTACAATATTATGCATCAATTATAACCATATATTCCATCAAAACATGATCAGTCACTGCATTATGAATCTGTAACTGTACGAATGTTAAAGTTATACTTATGGCATGCGTTTATTACGCCATGCAGATATGGTTGCTCGTTATTAAACAGCGGCGAAGGTTTGATCAATATTACCCGCATTCATGAACACATATTGGTAACGAAAACCAACCGTCATTACAAATAGAAGCTTCTGTAGGTCTACTTGTGGGCGCCTTTGAAACGCCAGCATATACAAAGCCGTGTTCATACATACAGAGCTCAGATAATTACGTAATGTATTTCGGTTCGTTGTATAATATAGGTAGAGTCAGCATTATAAGCATGGTGTTAGAATTGTCCTCCGATATGAATGTGGCACCTGGCTGGATAGTGGAGGTAAAGGTGGGTCACAGAGTAGTTATAGGTGTGATATGTCAATATACAATTAGGTTTAGTTTTGTTTACATTTTTCGAATCGCGGGCACTTGACGTTGTGTTTGCTTTGCATACCAACCAGAATGTATCGTAATTCCCGATAGGAAAGCGGCCATCGGCTGAAGAATTCAACATGCTGTACGACTGATTAGTGGGAATTGTCATTATGCACCAGGTCATCACACTGCTATGTGTTGTTATGAAATGTATCTAGAAGGCTGGTGTGGTTCAGGAATGTTGAGATGTGGACGTTGTGGCAGCTTCTCTAGTATATGTGTACGCTATATCCCCTTGATAAAATGGTGTAGTGAATCCCTGATTTTATATGCACCATAACACCTCACTGATTATAAATCCACAATTGTAAAACATTTTAAGGATAAACGTAAAGCGTCATTCATCATTGGTGTAGCTGGTTACGTTAATTATCAACAGAAGTTATCAAACAAGAGCTAATTATTTAGTGTGCATAAAACCGCGGTCAAACCTCGGTGTCAACCAAATCCCAGGGCGATTTGGAAATGTCTTAATAAAAAGCAAATTCGGTCAAGACCGTCCATGTCCGCTCTCAAGAGATGCAACGAAAAAATCGCTGCGCATTCCGTTGCAATGTTATTCTGTTTTATATATTTGAGTGTTATAAGTTTTCGATTCATTAGCTCTTCGCTTTGCACGTGAATGCTTATAACGTAGGGACACCGATAAAATTCATCAAAAACGGCTACTCAATGAGGTTAGTAACAATATACCTATGACCGATTTATAACGAGTTAATTTCAACTTAAAAGCAATAATTATGTGCGCCTATGTATCTGTCTATGTTTAGTGCTCACCACAATTGGAGCAGACGTTGTAGGGTACGTTCTGATGCAGACGTATGTTCGCATACTCTACATAATGTAGACGGATTGAAGGGATATTGGTTTGCATATCAGTAAAATGACTGTAATCATATTGTACGAGTTAACATACTACAACGATTGATCAGATCTGCCCACGTTTATATATGGACGGAACGGAACAGCTAACAACAGCTACGAATGTGTAGGCGCATGTACTGCGATTCTTCTGTGCATCGAGAAAACCGATATGTCACATATAATTTAAATAACCACTTATTTGACAATATTATCAATCTCGCATCCAGAGGGGATGCCCAAACTTGAGTTTATGGATGCCAAAACACAGACCAGCATTTGCTACGATTAACTTACCGGGAACTACTTGAGTCACAAGGGGATCGGGTAAGTGCGCCCCCGAGACGATCCTCCCACAGAATGCCATCGTAGATAACATATATATTAGTTTATATATATATATTTATATATATTTAGTTTATATATATATATATATATATATATATATATATATATATATATATATATATATATATATATATAAATACATATGTTTTTAAATATAGGTAAAGATATATATATATATATATATATATATATATATATATATCTATATTTAAATGTATATACACATTTACATATATGTATACATATATATATAAATTTACATATATATATATACAGATATATATATATATAAATGTATATATATAGGTATATGAATAAATGCATATGTATATATATATATATATATATATATATATATATATATATATATATATATATATATATATATATAATATGTATATACTTAGATATATTCAATTTCAAGTCATTCATGCCAAATAATTCAAGTTTACAATGTAACAACTTCCCTCATTTGACCTACTGTATTCACAAGAATTTAAAAAGAAATATTCGCCTAGGCAACATGGGCTTTGGCAAGTGCTGGTAGTTTATTCGTGATCAAGCACAGACACGCATGTATATCTCCATTCAACACAAGGCTTCTGGCAAATCAAGATTAGGGATTACGACAGAATAATGCATGTCAGAATATAACTAATACAATACTTATAAAGTAGTATCCTGTCAGGGCCGACTTCGCATTATTGCATGTGACTGCAAACGTATGACGTGAGATGTTTCTGTATCGTGCTACCTTAAACGACTGATCTGTCAAAAGGTTTTGCCATTCAAAGCTTTTGTTGAACTCAAACACTGTCCATCACTATATCAGCATAGGATTTAATGTTGCAAGTTAAGGAACAAACCTATATTCCTTTTCGTCCAACAAGCATGTATGTTGTTGAGCGGCAGTACATATGAAGACAATATATTGTCATCACTGGCGCGTCAGTACTTGGCAAGCATTAGGACCCTTCAGGTATATTCATGGTTTCTGCTACATTCCCTGTCGATATAAGAACTTGAGCATTATAAATGCTTTAATACATCCGAATAATGTATTTAAGTCACAATTTATAAAGGTATAAAGCAATCGTTTATTTCAAGAAAATGTAAACGCGATGTGCTTACAAGATGCGCCTCATTAAGGCCGTGTTACTCTGCAACAATATGTAGCATATTGCTATTGTCCTAGTGTAAGACAGCCGGTTGTCGTTGCGTAGTAGTATGCTGTGTCGCCTTTCGACTCACGGGTTGTGGGTTCGATACCAAGGTGTGAAAGCCTGACTGATTCCCCGTGACTCGGATGATCACATTACATGGCAGTCCCCTCTCTGAAAGGAGATGTACCCGAGATAGATCGATAGTTCCGTGCTGGACCTCCGTCCCAGTGGCGTGGGTGTTGCAGCCAGGTCTGGGCAACGGGTTTGTGCCAAATGGGTACTGGCACTTAAGGGCAGCTGTCCAATCATCCTCATCTATTACCGTCGCGATATCCCCTCGATATGTTAAAACCCAATATAACCATTACCATTACCTAATGCAAGGCTATTTACCCTGTGCAGACGAGATCAAACATTGCAAATGTACACCAAAAGCCCGGTCTGCATCTATCATATGCGTGTATGGCTGTTGTCCCTGCTGATATCACAATTCCCCTGGTTTGTTTTGAGTTATCAGCCACTTCAATACTCTTATGACTACAGCGTCACTGCCCACTTCATACGGCAGCTGTATCGCTTGTGATGAGTGGCATGTATTGAACAGTGACAATTTGTTCAACAATTCAAAATACAAAACAAAACATCCGGCAGATTACTAATAAGACTCCTGCAACACAATGTAGGATGGTGCGAGAATATCACATGTAATGTGCCCACATACCTGGCTGATAGAAAGTATACGGCTGTTTTTACATTTGTCTTTCCGATAATATCGCTATAATTCATTCATAATCTGATGAACATTACACAGACGTCCCAAATTCCTGATAACATAACCGAATTTCGAAATGCTAGATATGGGAGGATGGCTTCGGCTGCCAACGGTTAGGCGTTAAGATGATGAAACTTCCCGGATGCTTGATAACAAAACCAAATTTCTATATGCTATACAGAATATAAGGGTTGCTTCGGCTGCAAACGGTCGGCCTTAAAGATGATGAATAGAACTGCTGTTTATTCGAATCTGAGTAGCGTACCATGACATCATTACTGAATCAAATCCTCAACCGGGCAATGTAAACACAATGATTAGCTAAGAACGTAAGGGCGTTAATCGCAAGAAAGGTCAAGAACTCTGAATAAGTACATCATTCACAATGAACACTTGGCATACTAATACTTATCATCAGCAATATAGGATCAAAGCAGTGACATGCATCAAATGTAATGGAATCACGCAGGGTGAATAGCAAAGCAGAAATTTTTGATCAATCTTTTACAAGCGCTCATTGAATGTCTTCTCAGACAAGGATTAAGTGGTGCCCATCACTTCATTTAACTATGTAAAGCCCGCTCAGACTCACAATGGAAATACATGACCGTTATGAATCGAACGGAGAAATATGCGTAAATGGGTACCAACAGAAAATTGTGGACAAATACAAGCGTGATTCTGACAATCCAGGATGACGACGGTCGATTAAAGGACAAAAATAAATATAAATTTTACTGTGTAGCAATTATTTCCATTCTATAAAGCTACCCACTCCGCATACAGAGAATAGTATAAATGCGTTGGCAAGCTTCTCGTAACGAAAATGTTTAGAATAGTAGAGATAACGCGATTGAAAATGGCAACAAAAATGAAGTTCGGAAAAATGTATTTACCGATTTATATTCAGCTATCACAGTGTTGATCTCTAAAGTAAATCCACCGACAAACAGCGTTTTGTTCTCACGAGATATTAATACACATAGTGTTTGATGCACAATTCCATTTTCTTTCGTGGCCACATGTAATTACATGGCCTTGTCATCGAAGCCATTAATTATTGATCTGCCTGATTTACATTCAGATGTCGTAGGCCGGTACTAACTCGTCCATGCCGGTACCAGTAAAGAGACGCAAATATCCATATTGCACAAACCATAGTTTAAGTTTTACTGTTCCGTGAATCATCCCTTTCAATAAACACAATGTAAGATCACATCAACTTGATGCACAGCAAAATAACTGCATATGTCTCCAAGTGATGTGTGCTGATCGTGTTCATGATAGTTTTGAACATTACTCGACAATTCGGCTTTTGTTTTCATGAAATAGCCCATATAAATAAAACATGAACAAGCACGAACAACAGTGGAGATATTCAATTCAAATATGAAGGAAACATCTACTAATTGGGCAAAATTCACATCCCTATGAGGTGTGTAGCTTGATGGATACAACACGACTTGCGAAAAACACACGGTTTCCATATAATGTAATAACATTTGCAACTCAGTATTATATATATGTATCCATAATATGTGATATGCTAGATGATTGCTAGTGGAAGATACCTATAAGCTGTCAAAGCGGAACTTCAATCGTGATAGAAAAAGATATGATTAAATTAAATCAAGTAAAAATTAATGTTATGCTCTCCCCACAACGTCAGAAGGATATGTAGCCAAGTAATTAAGGCTTCTTCTTCTTCAAAAGACTTACCGGCTATGTAGGTCTAGTAGAGTACACGTGCTAATATTGCTGACAGAATACATCAAATGTGAGTATTTTCCGAAGGTGTCGGTGCAACGCACTTGTTTTTGTCACTCTATGCACGTCCTATCAAATGGAACGATACAATAACATTATCAAAGCACAGAGACATTCCACGGAAAAGTAAAAAGACATTAAATTAATGTAATGTTTTGTCTGAATGCAATTCACGATCACTAACGTCCTTCAGGCCGTGTCAGACTCCAGGCATGACGACTATGGTTGAATATGCCCGCATGCTCGAGATATGTTAGACAATAGTGTATAGATTCTTAAGCCTCCTTTAAATGTGAATGACAGAATCTATATACCTCTGTGACGCTGCACCTTCATCAAAGTTCTTTGTAGCCTTTGTAACTTAACTGTTTATGCATCATTATTCTCTGAAAAATGATTTGCCTGAAACTGATCCGATAACCATAAATGTTGTACTCCCGACTGAACTTAAGCATTATTAAGTGATCGTCATTTCGCTTGAGCCGTTCACTCAATGATGGTGCTACACTGCCTGACCATGATGAATCAATCGCATTGACTTCAATCGGGTGCTGCATAACATGTAGTTCGTCGCAATGCCATTGCCTTGTGTCATTAAACCAAACTTACCTCATTTTCTTTGCCACATACAAATGCATCAAAAAAGCGGACGATGGCTACCTACCATTACCCAACTATCCATGATGATCGAAATATGTGACATCGTGATTGTTTATAAACATCGCTGTTCTTAATGGTATTACTGTAAATCACTCATACCCTGATGAGCGCAATACAGCCTTCTCGGCGGCCTAAAGACAAACTTCAATGTTAAAGAGGACATAGGGACGGCTATGGCAGCCTATAAGACAGATAAGACGATGAGGCAAATAAACTTAGGGTTGGTCCTGCTTGGATTCAGATCCAATCAGCGTACCGTGATATCACTAATGACCCCACTGAACAGTTTATTGTCTGGGTGTAGCGGTGATGCGTTTTGGTAAATGCAAACGAGTCGACTCGCATATCCTGGATAATTTCACATGGTACCCAATTCTTTACGTGCTGCATGTTGCTTACTCAGCACATTTCAGTCGCGGAAAGAAGCTATGAGTTCAGCAAATTATATTCAGAGCCTCGCCATTTGGTGGACATCTGCCCACAGAAAACAAATTACGCTTATGGATTAAACCACAATAAGAGGTCAACGTAGGTCACGTCAGTGATACTCGAACTGTATGCAATATAAGATGGATTGAACTAAAACTTTTGCTAAAGCAATGCTGTAAATAGAAACTTATCATATTCCTCAATCCATGAGCTATTGAGTGAGCAATACAAATCATCAGATAGATACAGTGTGTTTTCTCGTCACAGTTGTGCGCCTGGAGATATCATTAGCTACGTAGGTCAAGACTGTAGTTAACGTAGCTAGGTTGCCAACCACGAGTGCATTTAGCTGAAGACATGTTACTTGGAGTCGAAATGTAGTGTTATAGCGGCTTGGCTGCGTGACATTCATACATTAACCAACACTATGGATGTAACAGCATCACCCGGTAATGATTGCTGCCTGCATTCTGGGTACACTTTAGTGCCGGTGTGGCGATTCAATTGTGGTGGCACGAAATGTCAACAGCAAATGTAATTCTTACACCATTAGTCACGGCAATTCGTAAAGCAGCGAAAGAGCAAAACCTGGCTGTTATTCGTTTATGATCATGCCCAATGCAGGGAAACGCATGTAGACACACAATCGTTAGTGTAGTTTAATACGTTAGATAAAACCTTCGGGAGCCGCCGACCTTAATTGTCTCAATGCTTTACAACTTGGCAATGGTACCAAGCTTACGGTTACACAGATAGACTAAGATAATCAACCTGTTAAATAGCAAGAGGCAAACTAATGATGTTTCTCTCTGTTACATGGCCACAGTATTGTAGACAATTACAATCGAAATACAGGTTGCTTGCTTCTGGACAATAGAATCACAAACTACAACAAAAAAACATCAATACTTTTCAAAGGGGAGGTGAAAACCAAACTGTGTCGAAATATGCCATTGGTGAAATCATCAGATAATTGATACAGTGCATCATTGTCTCTCGGAGAAAAGCAGAACCGATACTGGTTAATCCCGTACCCATATAGCTCATTTATATTTCATTAGGATGCTCATGCGGTTATTTCAGTCTCCCACCACTTCCGCGCAAATATGTAATTAGTTAACGATTGTTGAGCTCTTGTGGCTCTTGTTGTAAAACTACGCTGTTACACAATGGATGATACTTGTCTTTATGGTGCACTTCTAAGAACCAGCTTCATTTATTGTCACCTTTAACATTCCCCCTAATGTATACAGTACCATGGATTCTTGCTGATGTTTGACAGCAGACACAGCTGTAAACATCACCATAACCATCCAGCATGATGGTCGATATTCTACTCATTGCATAACAGTGCCAGTATCCGCAAATCATTTTACAACAAATGCACCGTAAACGTATCATATATTCTGTGGACACTGGTTATGATAGCTGAATAGAACAAAACTATGACGAATACCGACAACTCATGTGAGAATAATGATGATCATAGTCTGCTATAACATTACCCTCCATGGTCATATCGAATGTGTTGAAATAATTGCTCTCCGAGAAACTGACACACAGACGATGTGATGCTCGGGTGGTGGACCCTGATGTGCCATCAGCGTGTCTGATTGAAGTACACATCACGTGATTGGTTCAGTCAATAACTGTTAAGTTCGCTGGTCCGTCCACATATCGGGTAATGATTGCAAAGTGATGCCATGAATAGAGGAATAAAGGATTGTATTTACAAAGTTGCATTCCAGTCAAATGCGCTATGGATGAGACCGATTGGCTAAACGTGTTATGTATATGTCTACAGTCGTTATTTTGAAGTTTCAAATGCATACTTCACGTGCTGTCATGCAAATTTCGTACCGTGCAGCAATGTGTTATGTGCCTGTCAAGGTTTTATAGTTGTGAATGTATTTGTTTAAAAACTTAATAGTCACTTAGAGTCAATCTAAGACAGCATTCTCACTGCCGAACATAAAAAAACGACCGTTGACTTTGGTATGTGTGTTGTGTGGAAGTCCTCGTATGGTGATCAATGTTATGTATATATATTCTTTTTGTATATATACGACAGTAAATATTCAATTTGTTATTCACAAGCATGCAGACAATATTGATGCGCATGATAATTATGAATTGTAATCGAGTGCGACTTTGATGGTGTCAATATATTCTTTCAAGAGCCAAATCCAAAGTAACGGACATGTGATAATGTATGTTTTGGACATCACCTTGATGGATAGACATCGCTAAGTACAAGCGTTGGACTGCATTATATAATCCTTCACCCATATATCCAATACATTAAATCATCCGTTTCCCATATAACCAATACATTATATCATCCGTCACCCACATATCCAATACATCTAAATATACTGTGATATATGTTTTGCAATAATTGATTCGAAGCTGTATAAGTATATTATATGACGCCTACGATGATAGCGTTATGAGAAATCACCTGATTGCACTCTTATCTGTACAGAATATGTCTGTTTATCTAGAACACAGGCAGTTACCATTTGTCTTTGTCTTGCTTGTCGCCCCTGTTTGCTCTTTCCCTTCGCCGGTTCTCACAATGTTGCTATAGCATTTGTACAACATATACATCTTTGGTTGCTTAAGCAGGGTGGGTGCAACTATAATAAATGTGAGTAAATGAATTTGCTCGGTACATTCAGGTTGTACGGTAATATAATTGAATCTGCGTTATGCCCGTATCTACCAATTTAACATACCATATTAAATGAAATTTTATATGCTATTTTATTTACAAGTGTATATTTACTTATATATATATACATATATATATATATATATATATATATACATGTATATATATATGTATATATATATCTAAATATTATTATACATATATACGTACATATACATATGTTCAAATAAGTAAATATCTAGGTACATATATATGCACACACACACACACACACACACACACACACACACACACACACATATATATATATATATATATATATATATATATATATATATATATATATATATATATATAAATATACATATACAGGCATAGATATATACGTATATATATATATATATATATATATATATATATATATTCACACATATACAAACATAAAAACATATTTACATATGCAAACATAAGTATACATATAAAGGCATAAATATATATATGTATGTATACATATTTATACATGTAAACATGCATGCAAATATACATAATATTTATGCCTATATAAATTTATATACACACATAAATATATATATATTTATTTATATATATTATATATATATATATATGTATATATATATAATTATATACATATATTTTATATATATATATGTATATATATAAATATATATATACATATATTTATATAAATATATATATATAGATATATATACAGATATATATATATATATATATATATATATAAATGTATATATATATATATAAATATATATATATATGCGTGTATATATATATATATATATATATTTATATATTTATGCCTATTTATACATACATATATATATATATATATATATATATATATATATATATATATATATATATCTCTCTATATATATATATATATATATATATATATATATATATATCTACTATCTCTATATATATATATATATATCTATATATATATATATATAAATACCATGCCCCTGGATGTGTTTCTGCTCGCACATTAATTTAATGCAATGGTTACCTTGCAATATGTACTTTCTGCTTTTACCCACCACTAACTCAAAGCCATCTGTGCACATCTAGTTTTAGTGCTGATTTCAATTCAGCAGGTCCATAAACGGAAGGCATCTAATCATCATAACCATCCCCATCATTTGAGGGCATCTATTAACCCTTATGCTTGATGAAACGTTTTCAACTCTGAAACGTGATGGAATTTAACGGGAGTGGTCTCCTAGTCCCATTGACTGCTTCTTGTAATGACCTATGTTGACCTATACAAAGTTTATTTCTGCAGTTGATAATTATCCTCGCTATTTCATTACACTAACTTGAGAAGCATCACCGACTACATGTTATATACATAATTCCCGATGGTGACATCAATTAAATCGGAAAATCGACTCCAATGGGTGGTTTTGCGATGTAAGAAAGCAGTCTTTTAATGCTACATTCATGGTCCAAATGCTGCTGTACCATTTGCCAAGTATAATTGGATCATCTTATCTTGCCCATTTGCGTGCAACGTACTTGAAAATGCATCTAGGCTGTGGTGATATTGCGTGTCATCCGTATTTGCTGGATGCTGTCCAGTTGTCAGGCGTCCTCAAGAGCGAAGACTGAAGGTAGCGGCATTTTACAAAATAATGGCCTAAGAGAATATATGTTATCAATGTTGGGTGACTCGCAGTATGTCATGTTTGAATTTGATAATTGGTGTGAACGTCTTGTTCTTTGACGTCTAAAACCTGCTGGGTATATCCCAACAAAATTAACATTCCTCTCTTCGTGTTGAAATCAATTAAAGCACCTAGTCGAAATCAGGTAATTGAAATGTTATATACCTTTATACCAACACAAATCTATTTATGCCGTTTCAAAGTTTACTATCACATCTAGTACAAAAACAAAGTACACACGAAAAGCGTGTTTTATTCATAAGACAGGGTTCCGGCCTTGTTAATGAACAGCGAGACCGCTGACTTCGTGTAAACTTGCTGTAAAGTGCTATGTCTCATGATTAGTTGGTGTATATTGCATGCCGCTATTTTACTCATCACCGTCAACCATAGGCCGTCTGACTTATTCCCATCAATAACGAGAGAGTGAAATGAGACTAACATCGATGTTCATCATTATTTCTCTTCTGCCCTTTCCCGCGTTAATAGAACAGAATACTTAGCAAGTCAATCACAGACTGGATAATGATAGTCGGATCTTGCCGTGTCCCAAGTGTGAAAGCGCACACAATGAATAATAGAACAAGTCTTTGATCCTTGATGCATGAAAATGTATGGAACTGCTTATGAACAGGCTCCGGGGCAGGTATCTACATTGGTGGATTCTCACCTCAGTGCACCGTACTTAGCGATGTCTATCCATCAAGGTGATGTCCGAAATATACATCGATGTTTTATACAGCTATATAGCTACACATTGGACTGGTCGTGTTCTTTAATGTCCCCCATTATCTAGAACTGCTGGTGAAGTTCATTTAGCCATTGATGGACACTGTATAGTCGTATGGGTGTAGAGCAAAACAAAGTGTAGAGCAAAACAAACCCACATAAATACCCTGGTATGTACAAGCGTTCGGTCATTTAAAATGTGAATAGTGCCACAGCAAATCGTCTTCGGGCATGCATGACCTCGGTAGTCGCAAACTGCCGTTATGAAATCAAAAGACCCAATAGTCGTTCGCTTTAGCTACCACAGACGCTATTACCGCCATGTCGCACTAGCGGGCATATGTGAATGGCCCCTAGGGATTATTTCAGGGATAAGCAATTACAGGGTCAACGTTCTAGCATGGTTAACACGGGCAACAAATGGCTTAATCATGCGAATTAGACATATATACTTTCAAACTCCGTTAAAGGGATAGCCTGTAATTTAATATTCATCTGCACTTCGTCATCGTAGCGTTTAGAATCCATATTGAATCAAAATGGACGCTATTCGCATATCACATATAATACGGACAAATATGTATGCGACGCAGCCCAATTAGCTTTTTTCAACTATAATGCTTGACTTATTCGCTGTCTTTTTATTACGCCAATCAGCGTGATTGGACTGCTGCTCTTTATCTCAAGTTGCCTAGACGCTGACGTTGTTTTCTGATCGTCGCTGATTGCAATGATGGCTAATGGATAATCTCATTGTGTGAGATAAACTCTGCGGGTTCACAATGATCCCATTGAAAGAGCCATTTGACATGGTCAAACATTAGTAATGTGCATCACGTTTACTCGCGTAATTCGTAAATAACTTCAGTACATCAGATTACGCTGGGTACCAAATTCGGAATTCAAATGAAATAAAATATAAGGGGTAAAGATTAGATTGAATAGTTATGCGATGATAACTAAGGATGGGAGTGATGATATAATACGAGACGGGCACATTCACTTATTTCTAAGATTGTGCGGGTTTTTTCAAATAATCCAGTAAATATACTACTAATCGTAGGGGTTGTGAAAGAACTTAATTTCCTTTCATTCAGATGAAACGTATTTTTCAAGTTGTAAGTTGCCTGAATAATACACATGGCACTTTGTACAACCCCTTAGATTCAGATGTGCATAACTCAATCAGTCGCAACGTGTTTTCTACAGAAACGATCTTGCCGTGCTAATCGTTTGAAATCTAAGTGGACGTCACCGAACTGTTCGACATCATATGGATGCATTCTTTTTGGACTCGATGGTGTAACTCGTCAGCGCCTTGAAAACACCGATCGCTTTAACGGGATATTAAGACAGTCGTCTTTAACACACCCCATTGACATGAGCTTTTTGTATCGTAGATAACGTTCACATTTGCAGGATGTATAAATACATTTTAATACAGCATGGTATTTGTCAAGGTGGCGGTGGGGGACAAAAAATCATTGACTGTGATTGGCACTTGTAAAAGTCAGTGCACGATACCTATCGAGGTTTTCTACATTTTATGATAAATACGATAAATGGATATGGATTAGGAAACATGGTGGTCAGATGCATATGATCTAATAGTTGTACAAAGCATATTTGTCCAAACCCTAAACTAATAACAATATCTTTATCTTACTCCTCCGCAAACACTATAGCAGATAACATTCTAAATTGATTGACGCGGTTTTTTCTCCGAATCCATAACCATGACACACACCATGAATCAAACGTATTAACTCTAATATAAGTGATTGCATACTTAAAGTAAATGACCGTTATAACTCATAATCCCGCCGTGTTCCTAATGCTATTATAGGATGGCCTTATAGTAAGTATAATATATCGACATTAGTACAGCTGGCAAATGGAAAGGACCACCAGAGACAAGGAAGACACCTATTAGTCAGCCGAATGTTTACTGTCTTGTATTCTAGATATCAATTGAATACTTTTTGATTTAATGACAGCACGCTTTAATTGCCATTCAACGGTATAAGCGCCATCCCGTTCGTTACTCAAATTTATGCAAAGGAACACATATTGTCAAACAGGTTGCCTCATACAAGCTCATTATTAGAAAGCTGATAAGTTGTCGTTCTGTGCCTGAAGTGTTGTGTGTGCTGTACGGTATTCAGGGTAGGCAATTAGTAATTTGGATGTACAGCGACGACAAGTTGACCACTAAGGACAAGTCCAGATTTGCTGAATTTGGAAGGAGTTCCTGAATAAAACATTTGACATTCAATTACTACAATTGACGAATGCATAACATAACTAGGGCGGTTGCAGTAACACATCTTGAGCCAGATAAGAGAAGAAGTGATTCGAAGTCGTGTATTTGTATGAGCCAGATGATTGCATTAATCCGCGTGTTAGTATATATTCTTGGATAAGGAATGCCTAATTGGCAACTTTAGGGAGCTTGTAATCTGGCCTTTTTATTTAGTGGCAGATGATGAAATTGGGATTTGCCCTTGAGGCCCTGGCTGGTTAGCATTAGGTTGTATTCCATGGTGGCTATTTAATCATGATTCAAGGCCATCCATAAGAACGACGTCACGCCAAGTAAATTGCTTCTAACACCTGAAAGAGCAATGGAATGATTTCGCTTGGCACGATTATTGTAGGCATCTGACGTACAAAATGAAGCTGCAATAGCATTGAATGAATTAATGCAAGAGGAGTTATTATAGAACGTATTGGCTGTATGGGTGAAGGATGATATAATGCATAGCAACCCGAGCGCTTTCTAATGCCTAGATATCACGACAATGTTAGAATCATATTCCATCTTCAGATGCACGTAATGTAATAATTTACTTTGAAATGGTGAGAATTTTCCAGTGATCATATTGAACACTTGCTGTTTGATAAATTACATGCTGAGCGAAAAGAGTGAGTGGAGGAACAAACGTCGCCGCACAATCAGGACCACAATTAACAATCAGCCGAATTAAACTCGCATAGACGGCTCCACGGCCTCGGCCATTAGGATAAAATCATAATAAAGCTGTGGGTCGACAACGGAGAAGCATTCTATCCTCAAATGGCCGGGATGGTATAGTTCACTCGAACAGCAGCCGTATACAACTATTTGGTTTTCTTAGAGTATTGTATACAGACACTGAGAAGGACATCAATATCAAGGTATATTGAAAGTGGTATTCGCACTGCTGGCATTAAATTGAATGATAAAATGCTGTTAACAAATTGCAGGCTCAAACATATTATTACCGAAATATAAGTCCATTGATCTTCATATTGAAGAGCAAACGTAGTGATTCACTAACACATTCACACACTAGTAGGTGAGTTCAAATATATGAAACTGTACATAAAACTACAGAATCTTCTATTCCACCACTTTTCCTTTTTTCAATGCAATGAGGCATCTGAGCATGTATTTTAGGTACTATCAACCTGATGCATATCGCACTGGGGATCAGTAGGAACCTAATGCAGCCGCTGAGCTTTCGAATATTTCTATGTTCTTACAATATAATTGCCCATGCCTTTATTACAACCTATCATACTTTACGCCGGGAATTACTTTGTTTTAATGAGGAATATGTATCATTCAAGTTGTTGAAACGTGTTAGTGCACAAGTGTCAAATTAAAATCAGTATCTTTTTTAAACTCAGTAAGTGTGTGGCTTACTCTCTGGCGCTATGTCTATTGTTTAACCTAGAGATGATTGAGCGGTGTGAGCTCTCTAACTCGCTATTAACATGTGAATCTCAACAGTGAGACGTGACTGAAAGCAATTTAAGTCACATGGGGCCGGATGTATCATTCTTATGAGGTCAGTGCCAGCTGTAAAATGTGTCTTGTAATGCTAGATATGTACTGAATTACGGAGGTCAATGATGATTTAATTACGGAATGCATTCACAGGCTGCAACTTCTTCTAGTCGTTAAGTTAATTCCATGCATTCGCCAATATTAACATATAACTACATTGCAAGGATACGTGGGCACATTTCATTTCTTTTTGTGCCGATATGATATTTTCCCTACACTGTTATACATAATACAGATTAACAGATACTAGTCACTTGCAATGGCACTATAGTATGAGCTATGACAATAGCCTCAGTTGGAAATTGGTTCTGCAGTGCGAGATTGTACAAACTGTTTAAGAAGAGGTTTTGTAACGAGATGACACGCAAGATTCCATACACATACAGCAGGCTAATGCTTGTACATTTACAGTATTCGCCAAAAACCAGAAAGTTCTCACTAATATTGCACCTTAACGTGACCGGTGTAAAGCGGATTGCGGTTGGACCATTTGTGTATGATGAATGAATGCAAGGAAAGCTGGGTGCTTAACAGAAATAATCGGAAAAGGTGTTGAGATAAAAAAGGTCTTGATTGGTTATTGTAATTTAGTGTGATCCATCAGTGTTGCGGACCAATCAAGAATTTAGAAATAGGAGCATTAATTAGCAGTGCCTTATTAGATTTGCAAAAGCTCTATGTCATTTAACCCTTGTCACTATCTGGGGCTTTGGTTCTGTGATCACCCTGTTAATTCATCAACCTCAAAACATGATCATTCATGAACTTACGTTTACAACGGCCGCTCGAGCATTTCGCTATGAAAGAGGTGGTTTGTTATGTGTATTACAATGTCGGTGTGTAAAGTGCATAAACCTAATTTCTCCAAGTACAATCAAAATGATGAGCGTCGAAATTGCGCAATTGGTGTCATTGGCTGCTACGGACATACCATGGATTGCTGTACTAGCAAATTATTCAGAGAGAGGAATCAGAACAGAGAAGCAGATGAATTGCCTAAAGTAAACTTAAGATTATATACATACATACATACATACATACATACATACATACATACATACATACATACATACATACATACATACATACATACATACATACATACATACATACATACATACATACATACATACACATACATACATACATACATACATACATACACATACATACATACATACATACATACATACATACATACATACATACAGACACATACATACATACATACATACATACACATACATACATACATACATACATACATACATACATACATACACAGACATACATACACATACATACATACATACATACATACATACATACATACATACATATACATACATATACATACATACATACATACATACATACATACACATACATACATACATACATACATACATACATACATACATACATACATACATACATACATACATACATACATACATACATACATACATACATACATACATACATACATACATACATACATACATACATACATACATACATACACGACGACACGTTGCGGACCCTATAAGGCGTTACTAGCAGGACAATTTTGCATTTTACAGGGTGCTTTCAATGCAACGAGGGCTGTGTCTATTCTGTGTGTCGCTTGTATAGACTAGTTGGCATATTCAGCAAGCGAGACATAAATTGTGTCTAATGGGACAGTTATATTATGGTTCGAAAGATCGCTGGACCGATTTGTATCAGAGACAGCTTCTTTAATGACCACAAGTGACCAATATCTCAATGGCAGAAATCGGAATCAGATATCAGGCACAATAATGCATAAGTGGCGCTAGCTTTGTGAGCTTAGTAACTCACAACATTTAATTGTTATGATATCACTCTAAGAAAATGCATATTACAATTGAAATTAAAAAAAATAATAACGCTGATATTGTCTGATTATGTGCAACGTTGAAGATGTTCATGACGATTTACAAAATTACGACGGGAGTGGGAATAAAGCGTCCTCAAAATGAAATATTCACTCTTCTAGAGGTGGCACTACTCTGTGGCCATTTGTATGCTTTGAATTTTTAACATTGTCCCCAATGATTTGTCAGCAGTGTGAGTATGTTTTAGCTAACAGATCATGAAAGGGCCAGTGGTAGCGATTAACGATATAACAATTGAATAAAACATGTGACGAATAACATGTACATAAACCTTGAGTTGATCGCGAGTGAATAGCTTAGATCAATAGGAGCAGCCGTGTCCTTAAATAGGTTGTTCGAGTGGAAATTATAATCGATCATTTTTATGCAGCAATCATATTTACTGCCTTATTCATGCGAGCTTGAGCACATCAGGGAAGAAATATATGATATATTTCCGGATGCATTAAGCGTACGCAAAAGAGAAGAAGGGTTCAACACGTATATCACCCTAAGTTCAGCCACGTGCCTTATACACCATTCTATGCTCAATTACATAAGCATATATTCATAGCCATCTGTTTATGAATCAAATTGCATTTAACGGTAGAATAGGCTTATATTTCTATTATTTGAGTACGGTGAGTTTGTTGAACCACGCCACGTGCCTAACTCCTGGTGACACTTATGAGAATAAAGAGCACTTAGCAAAACTCTCACAAATATCACTCCAGCTGTAACTGTCCGTAATGTGGTGGATATAAATATCATAGCATTACCTGTTTTCCAAATATAGTGATCAACAATAATGGAAGCAGATCTAAGAATCAATGGCAATGGTGCCAGTATAGATCCGAGCTCCAACCTAATATAATCCAACCTCGGCACTAGCACCCATCAATGGGGTAGACATTATTCACAGACCTAATTGGGCATTATTCTGCATGTCGGCTTTGGTGGTCTTTAATGATGATGCATTTCATGATAATCCAACTACTGGCAACGAAAGTACCGTTGGTAATATCTGGATTTTAGATGTCATGAAGCATTAGGATTTCCGGCAATATTTGGACGCAGGAAATTATCGAAAGGATCCGTAATCTGAAAGCGCAGAATGGAACATTTGTTTCATATTTCCTTAATGGTGGTCAGAAATCTTACATTGCAGAAATTCATCGTCTTGCTAACCGTACTTAACGGAGCAGCATATCGTCTGAAGACATGATAAAGAAATCCTCAGCAAGAAAAGACACACGTAGATTATCAATATTATTCTTCATATTTCTGGCCGTCCAAATGATACAAAACCACAGGTCGCAGCGTTCTTCGAGCAAATCATTTTAATGGCTGCACAATATGCTAAAAGGTCCATACAAATTGCTGCGTCAGAGATTTCTTGAGACAAGGAGGACTAAGTGCTAGTTAGGAAAGAGTATGGCTTTTGCTTTCTCTGTTACAAAACATGTTGTTTATATTGACCAACGCAATTGAGAATTGTGATATTTTGTGCTTACGTGCTATCAACTGATGCTTTCAATAATGCTTATCAAAAATGATATATTCACCACAATATCTTTACAAGATGTGCCTAATCAAATTGACGTTTTTTGTCTGATGCATACTTTGCATTGGTATGCAATGAAACATACATTCGAGCTTTTGTAGACACCTACTGCTTATAGGTTAAATGCAAGCCGGTTTATGATATAAGGAATGGAAAACATTAATCGATCCAAATAAAGCATGTGACAGTTCAGAATGCACCAAGCATGAATATATTTGTGAAAGCCATCACTTTACAAAATTAACAGCTAAATAATTATTCTACCCGAGCTCTCGAGTGTAAAATATATATCATGTTGTATATTTATTTCTTAACGCCTCACGAAGTAAGCTCAAACACAAGACGATGTAACCCATAACATTTATTGCCTGAAACAATTGCCATAAGGTAAAATGCAGTCTTTCTTATGCTGTAAACATCAGCTTAACGTCATAATCTCCGTGTGTGAGATATTATAATATGACAGGTGTTACGGTATCATCATGATTAGCATTATACCAATATTGAGAGCACCATTTATCGATAACGCCTTACAGAATTCTAGCCAATGAAGCTGCGATGCTCAGGGAATTGTGATGATATAGGACTTGTGTGTATGCACTGTAGAAGATGGACTTAAGCACGATCAAATGTTCCAAAATGGCCTTACGAAAATCACACGAATATTATGACCTCGAAGAATCCGAGACTACACCTAAATGAATCCGTTAGTACATAAGACCATATATATGCTATCAAATGCTCATCATATCAATCATCCACCATCAAACTTCTATGCATGTGATCAGGCAAAGTAGCATATAGAGAACCGTGTATACATGGAGTGAACCGTCCAATTGGTTGGCACAAAATGGATGGCTCATTTTGCCAGCATATTAAAAGCACCATGAATGATGAAGCTAATGGACTGCCTGCATTAAAACTATGGCACACGTCTGAGATTGGAACGAATTGCATTTGCTAATAAACTCGCCCCATACTGGGGCACTTGGTAGCCTGAGCAAGTTTATACATTCATTTTACTTTGACGGTTGAATTATTATCAACGAGGCACTGATTCATGATATTGCTCTTCATATCTGCGCTGTGCATTGTGGAATATTTGTGCAAGGGTTAAGCGCAAGAACACATATAAGAAACTTTTGTCAAATTCACAGTAGTAACTATCGTGCCGACGATTTGCGACTCTGCTGCAGGTCAACAAGTTGTTAAACTGTTTGTTAGGGATAGATTATACTGCAGGTTATACAAGGTAATAAATACATCACAGAATCGCCAGACGCCATCCATAAGTATTGTTTGATGGGAACTTGCTTTGATTTCTTCATTTAGCCGCATACAAATGCTCCGGTGTCATGTTATATATATAAATGGACAATTGTGTGGGATCACAATTGCCTGAGATGAGGGCACATGTTCTTGGTTGGACTACAGACAGTGTTTCTAAGTGATAACTGTTCATTTCACGAACACCAATGTGCCTAATGCATTGGGGTGATGTTATTTTTAGTCGGCAGCATCAGTTGCTCCTAATGTATCATGATTCTACAGATCCCTGAAGCGATTTGCATGAGACGTAGCCCCATTAATGACCAAAATGACCAACATATATATGCACTGATAGTATCTAAAATGCATAATCAGATACCCCGTACAAATTGCGTCTTCATTTACAGCTTAAATATTATGGTTTTGGATAACACCCAGTTATAGAAGCCGTTATATGCATGAATAGTAATAGACTATTACGGTATAGCTGTGTCTGTCAATTGTTCCAGACAAAACTTTTGGATGGAATCGATGGAATAATTTATTATAAACTAATTATGCATAAATTGAAACAATCACATGACAGGCTAACGGATTTTTTGAGCCCATGTAAGCATTTCTGTGCTTCACCAGAATGAAAATAGACACATCATGGCTGCAAGCTCAAGACATGGTACCAGACGGCCATAGCGGCGAGTAGTTCTAATCTAAAACCGCTTTGATCTAAGCTAGACCCCATATCCATTTGCAGTTTCCATTACCAATAAAAATAGCTTTACTGTTGTCTTTAGTGATTGCGTTTTCACTATCGAGGGCATTTTACCTGGAATGTTCGGTGTTTGGAATATTATTATACGGTAATTCCTCATGTAGGGCGATGACAAATTGGTCCTTAATCGACTTCAATTTCGCCATTATGACATTGTTACCATCGCAAGATATTTGATATTGGTCTGTTTTAACTTTCTAGCCATGAAAGCTTTATTCCGATTCAGCTCAATTGAAATACTATCTCCATAGGGGATTCTTGGCATATATTGAATACCACCTCATTTCTGATTAAACTGTGACATTTCCACTGATGTTTATTCTGTCAACATCTGAAGTGATTGTCAATATGGATGAAAACATACAGGCCATGCAACAAATTGTTACATTCTGTTTCTATGAGTACAATATTGGCGCAATAGGTTCCCGAATTCGGACGAGATAATCTTACTTACATACACTTCTGTAGTCATATATTTTCACGCGCTTTTCAAATACGATTCTTCATCGAACTAGCTCAAGCTGTAAAGCGTATTCGAAGGTGACCATTCGTGGGAGGCGTTTATCTCTTTTTACGAGATGTTGAATCGCAATTTCATATTGCGTACGAACACTTACATTATTCACCAAGTACTGTGGAATATCGTGAAGTTCGCGAACGATGGAATACACCGTTTGCTTGTAATATAAAAATCAGTATATACCAACGCAAGGTGTGAAATATACAATTGGTGCCTCAAACACACTAGCATAGAGTCTTAAGTGATGTTCACAAATGGCATGAAAACCATTGGTTGAATTTTTCCTAAGCGCATTATTGCAAATTGTACTTGATATTCGGACTTTTGAAGCGGCCGCTCGCGTCATATGGCAATCGCATACGATTGCACAATAGCTCCAATTGAATGTGTCTGCTTGCTGTCTGTTATAGAACAAAGTCGAATCGAGTTTGCATGTATTTGTGACGACTTCCTGCCCAAGACCGTGAGGTTAATGGTGGCCAGGGGTTAAAAGTTCGTCGGTGCCCTCTCTGATTTATGAGAAATAACTTAATTATCTACATCGTGACATGAAATACAGTGTAGTCCAAACATTACCTGAAGCATTTGTCCCAAAAATCACATTTGTTTGCTGAAAGAGTTCAGTGAGCTGACCGAGTCTCTCCTTGTTGTTTAACTGTTCCACAATTAGAACATCGAAAGCAAAATAAGCTGTCGTTTTAATTTCCATGATAAAATACCCATGTACTGATATCGGTCATTCTGTATGGTCATCGAACTGATTTGTGTGGACAGCCAGTCAATGGTAGGGATGCAGTCCATCTATATCATAAATCTATCAGTATCGCGGGATTATCGCCTATGCGTGTTGATGAGGCTGTATTAATCGAAAACACTTGTTGCCAAATATAAAAGACTTTAAACGATATGATTGTAATGAATTTCACATAACATTACGGGAATATTTCAAGGTATTAGTTTAGTTGCAATTTAACTTCGTTTCAATACGTATTTGTTCCATCTGTTTTGGCACCATATGTAACAATCATTTGTCGGTATGCCGCTAAATCTTACACTTACCCTACCTAACATGATAGCCATCACTTTATCAAATTTCCATGCATTAATAGTAAGCGGTCATGCATCGTAAATGCATACATAAGGAGCAATTGAATCATCGCGTTCTCCATTAGTTTTTTTTATTAAGCTACTACAGCTCCAGTTGATTATATTTGCTAATCCATCTTACCTTGAGAAATAATTGCAAAATAGCTCTTCAGATGAATTAAGAACCGTCAACATTGTAGTTACAATCAGCTATAAAACGTGGTACGAAGCAAAATATAGACGCTTCCATGTGAAGTCTTGACAAATGTTATTAGATAATCTTTCAAACTAAGCCAATTTATCAAAAGGTCTATGAATGTGAATCAAAACCTCTCCCTTCACGCAGTGAACTGTCATCACATATATGTAAAGGAGGTCCATACTATTGCATGAACATATTTGTAATCCGTCTGTTAGCAGGTTGCATGAAAGCAGAATTAAGTTTCGGGTGCAAATTGCACCCGTGCACCCGTCCGTCTACAAACACTATGCTAGTGTTAGAATACAGTTCCATAACAATGTACAATTACTTTGAGTTACAAGAGAGCTAAGTTTGGTGGAAGTGCAAATCTATTCTAAGCGAAAGCAGTGCGATCAGCAAAAAGACTGATTGCACTTTAGTACACATTCGTGCACATGTCTCCATCGCTTCTACTAATTTATCCCCTAACTGACAACAGCAGAAGTCTCCATGGAATGGTTTCCCATTACCACTCTATATGTCACTACCGAACCTGACGGGGGAATGACACGCGAGAGGTCGGATTGATACTGATGCGACGGCCATAGTAATGCGTCCCAATGGATATTGACTCAAATGATAACACAGTTTCATATCTTTCCTTAAACCAAGCTTTGATGTTTTTACTCATCTCAAACATTCTGGATTACTTCAATAAAGAGGTATCTTGAACGTGTAGATTGACCAATGATTGCTTACATTCGATGAAGCATACGAGATCAACGGAAACGTGTGGAAAAAATGCTCAGCAATAGAAAATCTTACTGGGGGAAGTGTCAAACTCGCCCAGTTAATGATCAATTTCTAAGAGGCATGATATTCATGTTTTGATTCTCTGGATTAACCACGAATTATATTGCAACTTATCGGCTGAAAGGAACTTTAGGCCATTTTTCATTAGGACAATGTCCTAAACAATGCTATGCCATTTTAAACGAACGCATCTGGAATATATCCCAATTCCGATATGGACAACGAGGGTAACGAAAATACCCTTGGCGTTTCCGAGGTAACATAGGAAGAAGTCATAGTCATAGCTTTGACAGGAGTACATTAACATATCAAGTGATCATTCCCGAACCTATATCGCCGAAATTATCTTCATAAGGATCTAGCTTTGTGTTGTAAGGCAAACTGTGTCACTTACACTGGCAGAAATGAGATGATATTCAATAGACATTGCATAAATAATATAGGACGATTTAGTTCTTGTTGAATTTTATGGAGCCGAGTAAACATGTCAATATACTTTAATGACAAAATAAGCATAAACGATGTGATAACAACGAGAGAAAAATAAATAGGAAATAAAAAACTCTCTACTCAAAAAGGTACAAGAGAAAGTCGGATCATAACGTTATAACATCTCCAGTTATCATGATGTAATAATATAACAGTTCTGAAGGGCTTCATCGAACTTTTTGTGCGAGGATCTGGGTGCTCTTTCATGCAATCAAAACATGGACCAGTTAAACAAGTCATTATGTCAATCAAGGTGTGACATCAAAGAGGTTCGATGATTTCAATCGTACATTAGAGCATCACATCACAAGAAGATTTATTATATCTTTATACAAATACATGTGTCTGTTTCTGATATTGATCAAATTGCCAGGTGTACCCCTAACCCTGCAATGCTCATGGGATTTTGCGTTATAACGCCTGGATGTGTGAGGTTCCTTTTCTTGTAAAAACCATTAGGTTGAATCAAATCAAGAGTCAGAGTCGCAGAGTGTCCGCTGAAATGGAAGTAAATAGCTTTGCAGTTGCTGGAGATGATGAAGGTGACATTGCGTGATGTCTTACAGTACAGATCTACATCAAACGGAACGAAATGAAAGGTAAATAGACCGTATATATATAAATATATATACATATATATATTATTATATATATAAATATGTATACATACCTATTTAGAGAGGATCCTCCTCCTGCCATCTTCAATTTCAAGCCCTTATATATATGGGCATATTATATATATAACAAGACGTCATATAGCTGATTTATATATGCTTCATATATATTAGTATATCCTATTATTATATATATAAATATGTATACATACCTATTTAGAGAGGATCCTCCTCCTGCCATCTTCAATTTCAAGCCCTTCGATAATATTATCGGCATTTTGACCTAACAAGACGTCATATAGCTGATTGCACCCGCTTCAGTCTGATTAGTTTCCTGATGAAATTATATAAGGATGCTAAAACGAATGAGCGTTACATGTGGAGCGTGGTTATATGCAGAATACGCAAAATGAGCAATGGTCTAGTCTTCCGACAATAATCTCTTACAGCATATTTAAGGGGAAAATACCATATTATATATATATATATATATATATATATATATATATATATATATATATATATATATATATATATATATATATATATATTTAAATATATATATTAATATATATATATATATATATATATATATATATATATATATATATATATATTTACGTATATGTATAGATATATATATGTATAGCTATATTTATGTATATATATATGAACATATGTATATATATATATGTTACATATATATATATATATATATAACCATATTTATACATATGTTAATATGAATTTATATATACATACATATATTTATACATATATGTATATATATATATACATGTATTGTATATATATAATATATATATATATAAATATATTTGTATATATATATATACATATGTTATATATATATATATATACATATATATATACATATGTATATATATATATATATATATATATATATATATATATATATATATATATATATATGCATTTATATATAAATATATGGATATATTGATATATTGATATGTATGTATCTAAAATGCTATCATCCCCAGTCATATTGTGAACTGCCATCATTAATGGGTAGGTTATCCCTTCAGTTACATAAACATACTTGTATTCTGTCCAACTGTTGGCAGGTTCGTAACTTCAGAATTTGGCTCGGGGTGCACCCGTCTATAAGCAATATACTAGTGTTAGTATTCGTCACATTCCATAAGCGTGTTCTTCCTTTGAGTTCTGTTTTGGCTAAGTCTGTTGGAAGTGCAAAGTTACTATAAGCCATAGCAGATGGTCAGATCCACCTATCAACAAAAAGACTAACTGCTCTTTTTAACGAAGAGCTCAATATGCCAATATGGGGTATTACTATACACCCAAGGCTGGGGATGCAACTCTTTACATTTCTTTTTTTACGCATGTCGCCATATTCCCTGTGCCCTCTGTTTTCCACTATTATGTATGTACGTTTTATTAACATAATTGATTGAGAATAGTGCTTTTCGCTGCTAAAGAATGAATGACGCGCGGCAGTTCTTGTTGGGACTGATACGACCGGGTGTGGTAATGCGATAAGACCAATACAACCATGGCAACCACGTCGACGAAGGCAGACCGTACATTGCGAACTATAGCAGCCTACCCGTCCGTACACCATGCATAACATCAACATAAAGGAGTATAAAAGCATCCAATGAATTATGTATCACTTACACCCGGTAATGCGGACATAACTTACCGACAAATACTACACAATGGTACAGAAATAATTCACGAAATAAGCAGGGAGGATTCCCTCAGACATATCAACGCCCATTTAATGTTCAATTTCTACGAGGAACGATATTCTTGTTTTGATTTTCGGGATTGTTTGTTTAAAAGTACTATATCCTTAAAAAGCTACAAAACGCCCAATATTACCCGCATTCATGAACACCTATTGGTAACGAAAACCAACCGTCAAATAGAAACTTCTGTAGGTCTACTTGTGGGTGCCATTGAAACGCCAGCATATACAAAGCCGTGTTCATACATACAGAGCTCAGAGGTACACGTAATGTATTTAGAATCGTTGTATGATATAGGTATGAGTCAGCATTATAAGCATGGTGTTAGAATTGTTATTCGATATGAATGTTATTACCTACGACTGGTAATGAGGCACCTGGCTGGATAGTGGAGGCAAATGTGCTGTCACAGTGTAGTTACAAGTGAGATATATCAATATACAATAAGGTTTAGTTCTGTATACATTTTTCGAATCGCGGGCACTAGACGTTGTGGTGTCTTTGCATATCAAGCAGAGTATGTCTGAATTCCCGATAGGAAAGCGGCCATCGGCTGAAGAATTCAACATGCTGTACGACTGATTAGTGGGAATTTCCGTTATGCACCATGTCATCACACTGCCATGTGTTATTAGGATATGTATCTAGAAGGCTGGTGTGGTTCAGGAATGTTGAGATGTGGACGGAGTATATGTTCCAGTCAAACGTCGTGGCAGCTTCTCAAGTATATGTGTACGCTATATCCCATTTATAAAGTGTTGTAGTGCATCCCTGATTTATACCAACTATATCACCCCACTGATTTTTAAACCCACAATTGTAAAACAGTTTGAGGATAAAAGTAAAGCGCCATTCATCATTCGCGTAGTTGGTTAAGTTAATTATGAAAAAAAGAAGTTATCAAACAAGAGCTAATTATTTAGTGTGCATAAAACCTCGGTGTCAACCAAATCCCCTGGCGTAAGGACACCAATCAAATTAATCGAAAACGGCTATTCAAAGAGGTAAGTAACAATATACCTGTGACCGATTTATAACGAGTTAAATTCAACTTTAAAGCAATAATTATGTGCGCCTATCTATCTGTCTATGTCTAGTGCTCAACAAAATTGCAGCAGACGTTGTTGGGTACGTTCTGATGCATACGTATGTTCACATACCCTACATATTGTAGGGTGTGTGGTTTGCATATCAGTAAAATGACTGTAATCATATTGTACGAGTTAACATACTACAGAGTTTGAGCCCATCGGCCTACGTTTATATATGGACGGAACGGAACAGCAAACAACAGCTATGAATGAGTTGGCGCATGTACTGCGAGTCTTTTGTGCATCGATAAAACCGATATGTCACATATTATTTGAATAACCACTTATTTGACAATATTATCAATCTCGCAGCCAGAGGGGATGCCCAAACCTGAGTTCATGGATGCCAAAACACAGACCAGCATTTGATATGATTAATCTAACCGGAAATTACTTGAGGCACAAGGGGATCGAGTCAGTGCGCCCCCGAGACAATCCGCCCCCAGAATGATGCGCCCACGTGCTACAGAAAGGAAGCGAATGCATATACTGAATGCTACATATTTCATTTAATAAAGAAACATTATTAATGAATTTATAAACGCCAACCAAAGGCTGCTTTCATTACCGCAATCAATGATAAAACCGTCAATATTCAACACGGGATTCTCCTCTCGTTTCCCAGGAGAACGATAATCTAAGATTCATCTGTCAGGCATATTCTACGGTAATTAATGTCACCCGACCGCAAAGTCTGCTGCTCTGTGTGTCAATGCACAAATTTCACCTTCAGCCTTAGAAAATTCCAACATGGGGCATGTAATATCAAGTAAAAAGAGGACGGTAGTTCACCAAACCATTCGTGACAGGGCTATCTCTAGTGGTAGGTAACATCTTCATCAAAGCTGTATGCTTCCTGTGAATATTCTCAAACTAAACACTTCATTATACTTGTTATGCTGGTCAGTAAACGATGCAGAACATAATCCGCCCCATCAAGGCAAGACACGATTTATAGCCGTCGGTAATATGGTCACAATTTTAACTATGGAGACACCTAGTATGACCATTCATTACAGGTTGTACCGCCGTCACCAGTGGAACAGACAAACAAACACAGATAATAGATGGTCTGTAAGAAAATATACTAACATCGCCATTAAAGACGTCGTAGTTGACCGTGCAGATTGGATAAAGCTCATGGTTATAAATGATGATTTATTGGCTCGTGTTTAGGTAACATGCACAGCAAATTAATCATGACCGCTGTGGACATGCTACGACTTTACTGAACGCGATAAAATAGTTGCTGGGTAAGACAACCAAGTTAGCTCGTAGTGCGTGCATATCTGTTGTTTCTGTATCATGAGATCTCCATTCGCTGATGTACTCATTATCTGTACTGGATATCTAAGATGACATAAGACTCAGAGCATCCCAGCCCGCTTTAAACAACTTGTGTACCTGACAGAGATATTAAGGCGAATTCATTGTCAGACACCATCGATAAGTCGCACGTGTTGGTTCCGCGCAACCAATCACATTGGCAATCTTCATGGATTTGTTATCCTTTCCTTTAATAGCATAACATGTGCAAGCAGCATCATTTAAAAAGCAAATCAAAATGGAGAGGACAATTCCCACGTAACCACTTCATGGTGTCATATCATTTACAACAAGAAAGATAATACCAACATGAATATGGCGGTATATCCATTTGCGGATCACATACCCGGCCTATAGACCGGCTCTAGGTCTGCATAGCTTGTCAGCCTGCAGCCCAACACGTAGGCATATGGATTCTCGATATCAATTATCAGATAAGCATTTCACGTTAGTCACATCTTTCATGTGAGTAGCCAACCATCGGATCAGGTCATGCTTAAACACAATATGATGATACAACGGCAATGCATTCATCCATGGGAGAGCAATGCCGATACAATGGACCATTGGTGGTGGTGAAGCTCATGCGATTGAGGATGATGATGTGTGATGAGGGGGAGGAATACAATAGTAATAGGTGTGGATATGACGAGGACATTGGACGACCCTAACGATGATGTTCTTGTGATGATGATGATGCATAATGATGATAACGATGATAGAAAAAATGTTTGATGATGATGATGATGATGATGATGATGATGATGATGATGATGATGATGATGATGATGATGATGACTTTTTATTATGGTGATGCAGTAGGGACTGCTGAAGGGGAATGATTTTTGGCGATGCTTGCAACATTAATTATGATGATCAAAGGACCAATGCGATAGGATGCATCAACATTCCATGCATTAGAAGGAATGTGGGTGTACATTAGTGTGTCATTTGATTGCTGCCGCAGAGTGGAAGCTTCTTCTAATATATCTTGCATAGCATTCGAACATTATATACTTTGCTGACTGATGAGGGGTGATTGGAAGTTCATTTTTATATCATATTGTAAATAATATTTCTAATGAGACTCTTTATATTAAAACATCAATAGCAATTGGAGCATTATTCCAAGGTAACGGGTATTACTCCAATATGTTTTATCGTTTATTGCTGACTTTACATTCATCAGGACAAATATAGCCGGGACATTGCCGTTATATTGACGTCGGGACGGAAATATTCGCATCCTGACTATAATGCCATGTAAAGCATCTTTTGAGCGCTTTTATTGTCAGTGCCCCGTAAATTCTGATATGGCGGATGAATGCCACCATGATATTTGGTTAACAGCGTTATCGGGTCGTGCTTGGGTTTAAGGTGCCACTTGCGAAACGCGGCAGTGTAACAACTTCCCTCATTTCACCTACTGTATTCACAAGAATATAAAAAGAAATATTCGCCTAGGTAACAATCGCCTTGGCAACAATCGGGAGACAAACATGCGTGCCGGTAGTTGATTCGTGATCAAGCACAGGCAGGTATGTTTATCTCCATTAAACACAAGGGTTCCTTCTAATCAAGATACGACTGAATGATGCATATCAGAATATAACTAATACAATACTTATAAAGTAGTATCTGGTCAGGGTCGACTTCGCATCATTTACATGTGACTGTAAACGTATGACGTGAGATGTTTCGTGTATCATGCTATCTGAAACGACTTATGTGTCAAACGTTTTTGCCATTCAGACCTTTTGTTGAACTCAAACACTGTCCATCACTACATCAGCATAGGATTTAATGTTGCAAGTTAAGGAACAAACCTATATTATGTTTCGTCCAACAAGCATGTATATTGTGGAGCGACAGTACATATGAAGACAATGTGTTGTCATCACTGGCGCGTCAGTACTTGGCAAGCATTTGGACCCTTCAGGTATATTCATGGTTTCTGCTACATTCCCTGCAATGTCGATATAAGAACTTTAGCATTATAAATGCTTTAATACATCAGAATGATGTATTTAAGTCACAAATTATCAAGCTATAAAGTAATCGTTTATTTTAAGAAAATGTAAACGCGATATTGTGTCACTCTGCAACAATATGTAGCATATTGCTATTGTCTTAGTGTACCACAGTCAGTTGTCGTTGCGTAGTAGTATGCTGTGTCGCCTTTCGACTCACGGGTTGTGGGTTCGATACCAAGGTGTAAAAGCCTGACTGATTCCCCGTGACTCGGATTATTACATTACACGGCAGTCCCCTCTCTGAAAGGAGATGTACCCGACCTGATCGCTCGATAGTACCGTGCTAGACCTTCGTCCCAGTGGCGTGGGTGTTGCAGCCCGGTCTAGACAACGGGTTTGTGCCAAGTGGGCGCTGACACTTAAAGGGAGCTGTGTATGGCTGTTGTCCTTGCTGATATCACAATTCCCCTGGTTTGTTTTGTTCTATCAGCCACTTCATTACTCTTATGACTACAGCGTCTGTCCTGGGAATAATAACCATAATTATCCACTGTAATGGAGTGTCGCAAGCAGGGGACCTTAATGTCTACAGCGAGCCATTCTAAACATATATGGTTTTTAAATCAACTGGAAGGTTACCATGAACGATTTCCCATGGATCAATCGTGAATAGATTCTTCTTTCTACCAAATGAATGAAATAAAAATATTTCATCCATGATCGGGGCCTTTGTCATTATGGCGATGAACAATGAATCATGGGACATTTGGCTGTACTGAGATTGCAAAGCCTAACTGCCTACTTCATACGGCACTTGTATCGCTTGTGATGAGTGACATGTATTGAACAGTGACAATTAGTTTAACAATTCAAAATACAAAACAAATGAATCGACTGCAGTTCAACATCCGGCAGACTACTTATAAGACTCTTGCAACAGAATGCAGGATGGTGCGACAATATCACATACAATGTGCCTACATACCTGGATGATAGAAGTGTACGGCAGTTTCGACATCTGTCTTTCCGATAATGTCGATATAATTCATTCCTAATCTGATAAACACTACACAGACATCCCTAATTCCTGTTAACGTAAATAATTTCGAAATGCTAGATATGGGAGGATGGCTTCGGCTGCCAACGGTGGGCAGTTAAGATGATGAAACTTCCCGAATGCTTGATAACAAAACCAAATTCCTTTATGCTATTTGGAATGTAAGGCTTGCTTCGGCTGCTAACAATCGGCCATAAACCTGATGAAGCAAAAGGGCTGCTGGCCCCATGTTTATTTGAATCAAACTAGTTTACCATGACATCTTTACTGACTCATCTAATCAAATCCTCAACCGCGCAGTGCAAACGCAATGGTTAGATAAGAACGTGAGGGGGTCAATCGCATTAAAGGTCAAGAACTCTGAATAACTACATAATTCACAATGAACACTTGGCATACAAATCATCAGCAATATAGGATCAAAGCAATGACATGAATCAAATGTAATGGAATCATGCAGGGTGAATAGCAAAGCCGAATTTTTTTATCAATCTTTTACAAGCGCCCATTGAATGTCTTTTCAAGTTAGACAACGATTAAGTGGTGCCCATCACTTCATTCAACTATGTAAAGCTCACAGACTCACAATGGAAATGCATGACCGTAAAGAATCGAACGGCAAAATATACGTAAATGGGTGCCAATAGAAAATTGTAGACAAATACTAGCGTAATTTAGTTAATCTAGGATGGCGACGGTCGATTAAAGGACAAAAATAAATATATATTTTACTGTGTAGCAATTATTTCCTTTCTATAGAACTACCCGATCAGGCAGCTTATGCTCCACATATAGAGAATAATATAAATGCGTTGGCAAGGTGCTCGTAACGGCAATGTTTAATGTAGCAGGGATACCGTCATTGAAGATGGCAACAAAAACGAAGTTTGGAAAAATGTATTTACCGATTTATATATAGCTAGCACAGTATTAATCTCTACAGTAAATTCGCCGACAAACAGCATTTTGTTCTCATGGGACAACCACATAGCCTTTGATGTACAATCTCATTTACCTTCGCGGCCACATCTAATAACATGGCCTTGTCATCGAAGCCATTAATTATTGATATGCCTGATTAACATTTAGGTGTCGTGGGCCGGTATCAACTCGTCCATGCCGGTAGGTAGCAGTGCAGGGACGCAAATATCCATATTGCACAAACCATAGTTTAAGTTTTACTGTTCCGTAAATTATCCCTTTCTATAAACACAATGTAAGATCACATCAACTTGATGCATAGCTAAATAACTGCATTTGTCTCCAAGTGATGTGTGCTGATTGTGTTCATGATAGTTTTGAACATTACTCGACAATGCGGCTTTTGTTTTCATGAAATAGTCCATATAAATAAAAAACATAAACAAGCACGAGCAACAGTGAAGAAATTCAATTCAAATATTAAGGAAACATTTACTAATTTGATTAAATTCACATCCCTATGAGGTGTGTAGCTTGATGGATACAACACGGCATGTGCAAAATATCCGGCTTCCATATAATGTAATAACATTTGCACGCACACCTTTCAGCAACTCAGTATTATATATATATATATCCATAATATGTGATATGCTAAATGATTGCTAGTTGAAGATACCTATAAGCTGTCAAAGCGGAACTTCAATCGTAATAGAAGAAGACATGGATAATTTATATCAAGTTAAAATTCATGTTCTGCTCTCCCCAAATGTCAGAAAGATATTAAGGTACAGTTAAATGTAGCCAAGTAATTGAGGCTTCTTCTTCGTACCAGGTATGTAGGTGTAGTAGAGTACACGTGGTAATATTGCTGATAGAATACATCAAATGTGAGTATTTTCCGAAGGTGTCGGGGCAACGCACTTATTTATGTCACCCTATGCACGTCCTATCAAATGAAAAGATACAATAACAATATCAAAGCACAGAGACATTCCACGGGAAAGTAAAAAGACATTAAATCAATGTAATGTTTTGTCTGAATGCCTGACGAATATGGTTGAATATGCCCGCATGCTCGAGATATGTTAGACAATAGTGTATAGTTTCTTATATGTCCGTTTAATGTGAATGACAGAATCCATACACCTCTGTGACGCTGCACCTTTATCAAAGTTCTTTGTAGCCTTTTGTAACTAAACTGTTCATGCATCATTATTCTCTGAAAAATGATTTGCCTGAAACTTCCGATAACCATAAATGTTGTACTCCCGACTGAACTATAGCATTATTAAGTGACCGTCATTTCGCTTGAGCCGTTCACTCAATGATGGTGCTACACTGCCTGACCATGATGAATCAATCGCAATGACGTCAATCGGGTGCTGCATAACATGTAGTTCGTCGCAATGCCGTTGCCTTGTGTCATTATACCAAACTAACCTCATTTTCTTTGCCCCATACAAAGGCATCACAAAAAGCGAACGATAGCTGCATACCATTAGCCAGCTATCCATTATGATCGAAATATGTGACATCGTGATTGTTTTTAAACATCGTTGTTCTTAATGGCATTACGTAAATCACTCATACCCTGATGAGCGCAATACAGCCTTCATAACAAACCTGAATGTTAACGAGGATATAAAGACGGCTTTGGCAGCCTATGGTCAGACAATAAGGCAAATAAACTATGGTTTGGTCCTGTGTGGATTCAGATCAAATCAGCGTACCGTGATATCACTAATGACCCCACTGAACAGTCAATTGTCTGGGTGTAGCGGTGATGCGTTTTGGTAAATGCATACGAGTCGACTCGCATATATTGGACAATTTCACATGGTACCGTATTCTTTACGTGCTGCGTGTTGCTTACTCGGCACATTTCTGCCGCGGGAAGAAGCTATGAGATCAGCAAATTATATTCAGAGCCTCGCCATTTTGTGGACATCTGCCCACGGAAAAAAATTACGCTTATGGATCAAACCGCAGTAAGAGGTCAACGTAGGTCACGTTAGTGTTACCCGAACTGTATGTAACATAAGGTGGATTGAACTAAAACTTTTGCTAAAGCAATGCTGTAAATAGAAACTTATCATATTCCTCAGTCCATGAGCTATTGAGTGAGCAATACAAATCATCAGATAGATACAGTGTGTTTTCTCGTCACAGTTGTGCGCCTGGAGATATCATTTGCTACGTACGTCAAGACTGTAGTTAACGTAGCTAGGTTGCCAACCACGAGTGCATTTAGCTGAAGACATGTTACTTGGAGTCGAAATGTAGTGTTATAGCGGCTTGGCTGCGTGACATTCATACATTAACCAACACTATGGATGTAACAGCATCACCCGGTAATGATTGCTGCCTGCATTCTGGGTACACTTTAGTGCCGGTGTGGCGATTCAATTGTGGTGGCACGAAATTTCTAACAGCAAATGTAATTCTTACACCATTAGTCACGGCAATTCGTAAAGCAACGAAAGAGCAAAACCCGGCTGTTATTCGTTTATGATCATTGCCCAATGCAGGGAAACGCATGTAGACACACAATCGTTAGTGTAGTTTAATACGTTAGATAAAAGCTTCGGGAGCCGCCGACCTTAATTGTCTCAATGCTTTACAACTTCGCAATGGTACCAAGCTTACGGTTACACAGATAGACTAAGATAATCAACCTTTTAAATAGCAAGAGGCAAACTAATGAT
Organism: Urechis unicinctus; assembly: GCA_034190875.2. Classification (NCBI taxonomy): domain Eukaryota; kingdom Metazoa; phylum Annelida; class Polychaeta; order Xenopneusta; family Urechidae; genus Urechis; species Urechis unicinctus. The sequence continues at coordinate 29,733,799 of CM067350.1, read as the reverse complement.
GTTTCTCTCTGTTACATGGCCACATCATTGTAGACAATTACAATCGAAATACATATTGCTTGCGTCTGGACAATTGAATTACAAATTACAACAGACAACCCTCAATACTTTTCAAAGGGGAGGTTGGATGTAACAGCATGACCCGGTAATGATTGCTGCCTGTATTACGGTGTGGCAATTCAATTGCGGTGGCACGAAATTTCTGACAGCAGATGTAATTCCCACGCCATTAGTCACGGCAATTAGTAAAGCAGTAAAAACAGCAATATATATTGTTGTATATTTCTACAGCCGTCATTTTGAGGTTTCAAATGCATGCTTCATGTGCTGTCATGCATATTTCGTACCGTGCAGAAGTGTGTTATCTGCCTTTATATCAGTTGTGAATGCATTTTTGTTTAAAAACTTGATAGTCACTTAGAGTCAATCTAAGACAATCGAAGCATTACCACTGCCGAACATAAAACAACGACCGCTGACTTTGGTATGTGTGTTGTGTGGAAGTCCTCGTATGGTGATCAATGTAATGTACCATTGGGTGGTTGCACGCCAAATGACCCGCTCGGTCCTTGACAATCTACGTACAATGCCAAGTGTTTGAATGGATAATACTCACTGCCGTCCATCATGCCCCACTCGAGGAATCTGGTATGTGTGATGCGTGAAAGTCGCTTAAAGGTGATCAATTTAAGGTTAACTTGAGTTGTCGTACGCAAAATGTAAATTTGACCTGTCGTGCAATGCCGTTAAAATGGTAACCATATTGAATCATTGTTAGTTTATTGTTTTCACTGGTAGAAATGAACAGCTTATGGAAATAAAAAAGTACTTCTTCTTACTGGCATATTGCTGAAAGTGTGGTAGCGACGAACCCTATCAAACCAATCTGTATTCGTATCATGTCTCTGCAGACAAAAATTATGATTTAAGCGTGTTACTCTTCAAACAACGTGCGGGAGAAAAATTTGATGAACGGAAGTAATCCTGATATATATTAAAATAGTCTGAAAGCACATGACTGTTGAGTAGAGCGACTTGTTTTCAAACACAACCGGCATATTTTTATTGCAGCCGGTTGCGAAATCGTAATATTGCTTTGCGTAGCGCTGAGTGGGGTGCACTGAGGTTGGTATCCACCAAAGTAGATACCTGCCCCTGATCCGACTATCAGTATCCAGTCTTTGATTCTATTGACGCGGGAAAGGGCAGCAGAGAAATAATGATGAATATCGATGTTAGCCCCATTTCACTCTCTCGTTGTTGATGGGATAAAGTCAGACAGCCTATGGTTGACGCTGATGAGCAAAATAGCGGCATGCAATATACACCAACTAATCATGTGACATAGTTTTTTACAGCAAGTTTACACGAAGTCCTCTGTACTTGCAGCAGTCTCGCTGTTAATTAACAAGGCAGGAACCCTGTATAATGAATAAAACACGCTTTTAGTGTGTAATTTGACTGTTTTTGTACTTTATGTGATAGTAAACTTTGAAACGGCATCAACAGATTTGTGCTGGTATAAAGGTATATCACATTTCAATTACCTGATTTAGACTAGGTGCTCTAGTTGATTTCAACACGTAGATATGAATGTTAATTTTGTTGGGATATACCCAGCTTGTTTTAGACGTCAAAGAACAATACGTTCAGACCAATTACCAAATTCAAACATGACGTACTGCGAGTCACCCAACAATAATAACATATATTCTCTTAGACCAGTATTTTGTAAAATGCCGCTACCTTCAGTCTTCGCCCTTGAGGACGCCTGACAACTGGACAGCATCAAGCAAATACGGATGACACACAATAGCACCACAGCCTAGATGCATTTGCAAGTACGTTGCACGCAAATGGGTAAGATAAGATGATCCAATTATACTTGGCAAATGGTACAGCAGCATTTGGACCAGGAATGTAGCATTGAACGACTGCTTTCTTACATCGCAAAACCACCCAGTGGAGCCGATTTGCCGATTTAATTGATGTCACCATCGGAATTATGTATATAACATGTAGTCGGTGATGCTTCTCAAGTTAGTGTAATGAAATAGCGAGGTTAATTATCAACTGCAGAAATAAACTTTGCATAGGTCAACACAGGTCATTACAACAAGCAGTCAAGGGAACTAGGAGACCACTATCGTTAAATTCCATGACGTTTCAGAGTTGAAAACGTTTCATCAAGCATAAGGGTTAATAGATGCCCTCAAATGATGTGGATGGTTATGATGATTGGACGCCTTCCGTTTATGGACCTGCTGAATTGAAATCAGCACTAAAACTAGATGTGCACAGATGGCTTTGGGTTAGTGGTGGCTAAAAGCAGAAAGTACATATTGCAAGGTAACCATTGCATTAAATCAATGTGCGAGCAGAGACACAATCCAGGGCATGGTAATATACCTATATATATAGATATATATAGATATATATATATATATATATATAGATATAGATATAGATATAGAGAGAGAGAGAGAGAGAGAGAGAGAGATATATATAGAGATATAGATCTAGAGATATATAGAGAGATATATATATATATATATCTCTCTCTATCTATATAGAGAGATATATAGATATATATCTATATAGATATACATATATACATATATGTATATGATATATATATATATATTTGTATATATATATTTATATCTATATATATTTTTATAATATCTATATATATATATAAAATTATATATATATACATATATATATGTATATATATATATATCTATATATATATATACATACATATATATATATAAAATATATATATATATACATCGGTGTATATATATATATATTTATGTGTGTGTATATAAATTTATATATGCATAAATATTATGTGTGTATTTGCATGCATGTAAACATGTATATATATATATGTGTATATATATATATATATATATATATATATATATATATATATATATATATATATATATATATATATATATATATATATATATATATATATATATATATATATATATATATATATATGCCTATATATGTATACTTATGTTTGCATATGTAAACAACAGGGTATTAAGACAGCTGTCTTTTAACACACCGCATTGCTGGCGTGGAGAGCAGGTCATGTGTTTTCAGTGAGAATTAAGTTCTAAAGCATAACGTATTTTATTATTGATATAATGACTGTGGATAAGAACATTACCGTTGATATCCTTGGTTAGGACAGCATGGCATGAGCTTTATGTATCGTAGATAACGTTCACATATGCAGGATGTATAAATAAATTTTAATACAGCATGGTATTTGTCAAGGTGGCGGTGGGGGACAAAAAAACACCGACTGTGATTGGCTTGTAAAGCCAGTGCACGATACCTATCGAGTTTTTTCACATTTTTATAATAATACGATAAATGGATATGGATTAGGAAACATGGTGGTCAGATGCATATGATCTAATAGTTGTGCAAAGCATATTTGTCCAAACCCAAAACTAATAACAATATCTTTATCTTACTCCTCCGCAAACACTATAGCAGATAATATTCTAAATTGATTGACGCGGTCTTTTCTCCGAATCCTTAACCATGACACACACCATGAATCAAACGTATTAACTCTAATATAAGTGATTGCATACTTAAAGTAAATGACCGTTATAACTCATAATCCCGCCGTGTTCCTAATGCTATTATAGGATGGCCTTATAGTAAGCATAATATATCGACATTAGTACAGCTGGCAAATGGAAAGGACCACCACAGACAAGGAAGACACCTATTAGTCAGCCGAATGTTTACTGCCTTGTATAATAGATATTAATTGAATATTTTTTGATTTTACGACAGCACGCTTCAATTGCCATTCAACGGTATAAGCGACATCCCGTCCGTTACTCGATTTTATGCAAAGGAACACATATTATCAAACAGGTTGCCTCATACGAGCTCATTATTAGAAAGCTGATAAGTTGTAGTTCTGTGCCATCGGCAAGACTGCGAGTTGACTTTTCCTGAAGTGTTGTGTGTGCTGTACGGTATTCAGGGTAGGCAATTAGTAATTTGGATGTACAGCGACGACAAGTTGACCACTAAGGACAAGTCCAGATTTGCTGAATTTGGAAGGAGTTCCTGAATAAAACATTTGACATTCAAGTACTACAATTGACGAATGCATAACATAACTAGGGCGGTTGCAGTAACACATCTTGAGCCAGATAAGAGAGGAAGTGATTCGAAGTCGTGTATTTGTATGAGCCAGATGATTGCATTAATCTGCGTGTTAGTATATGTTCTTGAATAAGGAATGCCTAGTTGGCAACTTTAAGGAGTTTGTAATCTGGCCTTTTTATTTAATGGCAGATGATGAAATTGGGATTTGCCCTTGAGGCCCTGGCTGGTTAGCATTAGGTTGTATTCCATGGTGGCTATTTAATAATGATTCAAGGCCATCCATAAGAACGACGTCACGCCAAGTAAATTGCTTCTAACACCTGAGAGAGTAATAAAGTGATTTCGCTTGGCAGGATTATTGTAGTCATCAGACCTACGAAATGAAGCTGCAATAGCATTGAATGAATTAATGCAAGAGGAGTTATTATAGAACGTATTGGCTGTATGGGTGAAGGATGATATAATGCATAGCCACCCGAGCGCTTTCTAATGCCTAGATATCACGACAATGTTAGAATCATATTCGATCTTCAGATGCACGTAATGTAATAATTTACTTTGAAATGGTGAGAATTTTCCAGTGATCATATTGAACACTTGCTGTTTGATAAATTACATGCTGAGCGAAAACAGTGAGTGGAGGAACAAACGTCGCCGCACAATCTGGACCACAATTAACAATCAGCCGAAGTAAACTCGCATAGACGGCTCCACGGCCTCGGCCATTAGGATAAAATCATAATAAAGCTGTGGGTCGACAACGGAGAAGCATTCTATCCTCAAATGGCCGGGATGGTATAGTTCATTCGAACAGCAGCCGTATACAACTATTTGGCTTTTCTTAGAGTATTGTATACAGACACTGAGAAGGACATCAATATCAAGGTATATTGAAAGTGGTATTCGCACTGCTGGCATTAAAATGAATGATAAAATAGTGTTAAAAAATTGCTGGCACAAAAATATTATTCCTCGAGATATAAGTCCATTGATCTTCATATTGAAGAGCAAACGTAATGATTCACTAACACATTCACACACTAGTAGTTGAGTTCAAATATATGAAACTGTACATAAAACTACAAAATCTTCTATTCCACCACTTTTCCTTTTTTCAATGCAATGAGGCATCTGAGCATGTATTTTAGGTACTATGAACCTGATGCATATCGCATTGGGGATCAGTAGGAACCTAATGCAGCCGCTGAGCTTTCGAATATTTCTATGTTCTTACAATATAATTGCCCATGCCTTTATTACAATCTACCATACTTTACGCTGGGAATTACTTTGTTTTAATGAGGAATATGTATCATTCAAGTTGTTGAAACGTGTTAGTGCACAAGTGTCAAATTAAAATCAGTCTTTTTTAAACTCAGTAAGTGTGTGGCTTACTCTCTGGCGCTATGTCTATTGTTTAACCTAGAGATGATTGAGCGGTGTGAGCTCTCTAACTCGCTATTAACATGTGAATGTCAACAGTGAGACGTGACTGAAGGCAATTTAAGTCACATGGAGCCGGATGTATCATTCTTATGAGGTCAGTGCCAGCAGTAAAATGCGTCTTGTAATGCTAGATATGTACTGAATTACGGAGGTCAATGGTGATTTAATTACGGAATGCATTCCAGGCTGCAACTTCTTATAGTCGTTAAGTTAACTCCATGCATTCGCCAATATTAACATATAACAACATTGCAAGGATACGAGGGCACATTTCATTTCTTTTTGTGCCGCTATGGTATTTTCCCTACACTGTTATACATAATACAGATTACCAGATACTAGTCACTTTCGATGGCACTATAGTATGAGCTATGACAATAGCCTCAGTTGGAAATTGGTTCTGCAGTGCAAGATTGTACACACTGTTTAAGAAGAGGTTTTGTACCAAGATGACACGCAAGATTCCATACACACACAGCAGGCTAATGCTTGTACATTTACAGTATTCGCCAAAAACCAGAAAGTTCTCACTAATATTGCACCTTAACGTGACCGGTGTAAAGCGGATCGCGGTTGGACCATTTTTGTATGATGAATGAATGCAAGGAAAGCTGGGTGCTTAACAGAAATAATCGGAAAAGGTGTTGAGATAAAAAAGGTCTTGATTGGTCATTGTAATTTAGTGTGATCCATCAGTGTTGCGGACCAATCAAGAATTTAGAAATAGTGATAGTCTATGGAGCATCAATTAGCAGTGCCTTATTAGATTTGCAAAATCTCTATGTCATTTAACCCTTGTCACTATCTGGGGCTGCTTTGGTGATCTCCCTGTTAATTCATCAACCTCAAAACATGATCATTCATGAACTTACGTTCACAACGGCCGCTCGAGCATTTCGCTATGAAAGAGGTGGTTTGTTATGTGTATTAAAATGTCGGTGTGCAAAGTGCATAAACCTAATTTCTCCAAGTACAATCAAAATGATGAGCGTCGAAATTGCGCAATTGGTGTCATTGGCTGCTACGGACATACCATGAATTGCTGTACATGCAATTTATTCAGAGAGAGGAATCAACACAGAGAAGCAGATGAACTGCCTAAAGTAAACTAAGAGATATATATACATACATACATACATACATACATACATACATACATACATACATACATACATACATACATACATACATACATACATACATACATACATACATACATACATACATACATACATACATACATACATACATACATACATACATACATACATACATACATACATACATACATACATACATACATACATACATACATACATACATACATACATACATACATACATACATACATACATACATACATACATACATACATACATACATACATACATACATACATACATACATACATACATACATACATACATACATACATACATACATACATACATACATACATACATACATACATACATACATACATACATACATACATACATGCGTACATACACGACGACACGTTGCAGATCCTAAAAAGCGTTACTAGTGGGTAGCGCAGGACAATTTTGCATTTACAGGGTGCTTTCAATGCAACGAGGACTATTCTGTGTGTCGCTTGTATTGACTTGTTGGCATATTCAGAAAGCGAGGCATAAATTGCGTCTAATGGGACAGTTATATTATAGTTCGAAAGTTCGCTGGACCAATTTGTATCAGAGACAGCTTCTTTAATGACCACAAGTGACCAATATCTCAGTGGCAGAAAGCGGAATCAGATATCAGGCACAATAATGCATAAGTGGCTCTAGCTTTGTGAGCTTAGTACCTCAGAACATTTAATTGTTATGATATCATTCTAAGGAAATGCATATTACAATTGAAATTAAAAAAAAATAAAAAGTGTACATAACGCTGATATTGTCTGATTATATGCAACGCGGATGATGTTCATGAAGATTTACAAAATTACGACGGGAGTGGGAATAAAGCGTCCTCAAAATGAAATATTCACTCTTCTAGAGGCACTATACTCTGCGGCCATTTGTATGCTTTCAATTGTTAACATTGTCCCCAATGAACATTTTGTCAGCAGGTATGCTTAAGCTAACAGATCATGAAAGGGCCTGAGGTAGCGATTAACGATATAACAATTAAATACAACATGTGACAAATAACTTGTACATAAACCTTGAGTTGACCGCGAGTGAATAGCTTAGATCAATAGGAGCAGCCGTGTCCTTAAATAGGTTGTTCGAGTGGAAATCATAATCGATCATTTTTATGCAGCAATCATATTTACTGCCTTATTCATGCGAGCTAGAGCACATCAGGGACGAAATATATGATATATTTCCGGATGCATTAAGCGGACGCAAAAGAGAAGAAGCGTTCAACAAGTATATCACACTAAGTTCAGCCACGTGCCTAATACACCATTTGATGCTCAATTACATAAGCATATATTCATAGCCATCTGTTTATGAATCAAATTGCATTTGACGGTAGTTAGGCTTATATTTGTAATATTTGAGTACGGTGAGTTTGTTGAACCACGCCACGTGCCTAACTTCTGGTGACACTTATGAAAATGAAGAGCACTTAGCAAAGCTCTCACAAATATCACACCAGCTGTAACTGTCCGTAATGTGGTGGATATAAATATCATAGCATGACCTGTTTTCCAAATATAGTGATCAACAATAATGGAAGCAAATGTAAGAATTAATGGCAATGGTGCCAGTATAGATCCGAGCTCCAACCTAATATAATCCAACCTTGGCGCTAGCCCGCATCAATGAGGTAGAAATTATTCACAGGCCTAATTGGGCACTATCCTGTATGTCGACTTCGGTGGTCTTTAATGATAATGTATTTTATGATAATCCAACTATTGGCTACGAAAGTACCGTTGGTAATATCCGGAAATCCTAAATTCACAGTAGTAACTATCGTACCGACGATTTGCATCTCCGCTGCAGGTCAGCAAGTTGTAAAACTGTTTGTTAGAGATAGATTATACTGCAGGTTATACAAGGTGATAAATAAATCACAGAAACGCCAGGCGCCATCCATAAGTATTGTTTGATGGGAACTTACATTGATTTCTTCATTAAGCCGCATACATATGCTCCGGTGTCTTGTTTTATATATAAATGGACAATTGTGTGGGATCACAATTGCCTGAGATGAGGGCTCATGTTCTTGGTTGGACTAGAGACAGTGTTTCTAAGTGATAACTGTTCATTTCACAAGGCACGAACACCAATGTGCCTAATGCATTGGGGTGATGTTATTTTTAGTAGGCAGCATCAGTTGCTCCTAATGTATCATGATTCGACAGATCCCTGACGCGAGATGCATGAGACACAGCCTCATTAATGACAAAAATGACCAACATATATATGCACTGATAGTATCTAAAATGCATAATCAGATACCCCGTACAAATTGCGTCTTCATCCGCAGCTTAAATTTCATGGTTTTGGATAACACCCAGTTATAGAAGCCGTTATATGCATGAATAGTGATAGACTAATACGGTATAGCTGTGTCTGTCAATTGTTCCAGACAAAACTTTGGGATGGAATCGATGGAATAATTTATTATAAACTAGTTATGCATAAATTAAAACAATCACATGGCAGGCTAACGGATTTTTCGAGCCCATGTAAGCATTTCTGTGCTTTACCAGAATGAAAATGGACACATCATGGCTGCAAGCTCAAGACATGGTACCAGACGGCCATAGCGGCGAGTAGTTCTGATCTAAAACCGTTTTGATCTAAGCTAGACCCTTTAATTATTTGCAGTTTCCATTACCAATCAACATAGCTTTACTGTAGTCTTTAGTGACTGCGTTTACACTATCGCCGGCATTTTACCTGGAATGTTCGATGTTTGGAATATTATCATACGGTAATTCCTCAAGTAGGGCGATGACAAATTGCTCTTTAATCGACTTCATTTTCGCCATTATGACATTGTTGCCATCGCATAATATTTGATATTTGTCTGTTTTTAACTTTCTAGCCAAGAAAGCTTTATTCCGATTCAGCTCAATTGAAATACTATCTCTATAGGTGATTCTTTGCACATATTGAATACCACCTCATTTCTGATTTAACTGTGACATTTTCCACTGATGTTCATTCTGTCATCATTTGAAGTGATTGTCAATATGAATGGAAACAAACAGGCCGTGCAACAAATGGTTACATTTTGTTCCTATGAGTACAATATTGGCGCAATAGGTTCCCGAATTCGGACGAGATATTTATACTTACATACACCTCCGTAGTCATATATTTTCACGCGCTTTTCAAATACGATTCTTCATCGAACTAGCTCAAGCTGTAAAGCGTATTCGAAGGTGACCATTCGTGGAAGGCGTCAATCTCTTTTCACGAGATGTGTGATCGCAATTACATATTGCGTACAAACACTTACATAAGTTCGGGAACGATGGAATACACTATATGCTTGTAATATAAAAATCAGAATACACCAACGCAAGGTGTGAAATATACAATTTCTGCCTCAAACACACTGGTATAAACGCAATGCGTGTGCGACGCTACCCTCATTACAAGCATGGTAAATGGCCCGCCATGTGGAAGAATTCTGACAGGTAGGAATAGAGATACCGTTCCGATCAGCCGAGTCTTTAGTGATGTTCACAAATGGCGTGAGAAACATTGGTTGAATTTATCCGTAGCGCATTATTGCAAATTCTACTTGATAATCGGACGTTTGAAGCGGCCGCTCGCGTCATACGGCAATCGCAAGCGAACGCACAATAGCTCCAACTGAATGTGTCTGCTTGCTGTCTGTTATAGGACAAGGTCGAATCGAGTTTGCATGTATTTGTGACGACTTCCTGCCCATGACAATGAGGTCAGAGGTGGCCAGGGGTTAAAAGTTCTCTCTGATTTATAATAACTGAATTATCTATATCGTGACGTAAAATAAAGTCTGATCCAAGCATTTCCTGAAACATTTGTCCTACAAAGCAGATATGTTTGCTGGAAGAGGTCAGTGAGCTGGCTGAGCCCTTGGTGTATAATTCTTACACAGGGTCACGCCTCAGGGTCATGTGTTGCTATTCATGGTCTTGCCCCAGACATAATCAAAGCATTTGTTACATTTCGAACAATGAACATATCCGATGTATCCTAGTATAATCGTATATACATTTGCTAGAAGCCATATAATTGCAGTCATTCGACGAGAATCCGGTTCTGTGGCAGTCACTGATGATTTTATATCTCAGTGTTAGCAAGAGCACGGTGAACTCGTGAGTGTGATAACCGTCGAATGGTCATTGTTGGGTTTAGGCGGTCATAATAATGGTTATATGATAAACAGCGAATGCTATCCGGCAGTTGTGTAAGTATGAGTTAAAACGTACCATGGACTCATAATAATGATAGCTTGTTGGATAGGTATTCTTGAACTAGCTATATGTGTTAGATTGCAGCAGGAAACAAACTGAAATATAAAATGTACAATTCACTTTGGCAGCTGGCAAGATTGGATCATATTGCATAGCCTCAAAGTACCTATTCAGGAATTTCCTCAGAAGTCAAGTATCTTGACGAATGTTCTGTCAAAATATTGTGCTGGATCAGTAGCTTAGCGTCAAGCAATTGCACTCTGGTAATAAGCGTATATGCCATGTGTTGAATTCACAGCAATTATATCACGGACGCTTCATCGACGGCCGCAACATTGTCACTGAGCTTGAAACTAAATAAGGAGAATGCTGTCTATTATCCTATCGATCAAACATGTTTTTTACGTTCTTGCGATTGGTCTTGCATCAATCATCATATGCACGTATGCTCACGTCAGCATACCACTTGGGATACGCTGTGTAGCCCTGGGGATCCTGGCGTTGTCATTATTTACCAGTTGAGTTGTTTCATAATTTACAATTTTACTTATAAAATGATAAATAGAATTATGTTGTTTATGATATTTCTCATATGAAGTCTGGACTCATGTCTAAAACGGTGTCGTGTCGTGTATATGACGAAGTAGACACCTATCGATCCAATGTGATGAAGACGAATGGAATAACTATTACAACTGTATGCATAATATTCGCCTATGCCAAAAGACAGGTAGGCTGATGTTTTTTCCTACTCTATACTGCCTATTGTGTGGCACAAATTGCCGTCTCAATTTTTGACAGCACGAAGTCCCCAAATTGCTAACTTCTGTAAGCCTGAAGAAGGCAACTGGACCAAATAAATTCTGTCCATGGCTTCCAGAACAACTTGCTTGTTATCATATTTAACGAGTCCATAAATGAAAAGAGTATTCCAAAGGAATGGAAATGTGCCAATATTAAGTCATTATTCAACAAATGCATCCGTCATTAGCAAACAAATTACGTACAAGACAGCTTAACATCCGTGGTTATTGAAATACTTGCAACGCTTATTAGAGACAAACACTTACTTAAACTTGCTGAATAGATCTCAGCATTGTATTTTGAAAATGTTTTTGCCTGACCGGAATTTATAAAGAATGTATCTGAAATGTTAGACACTGGGAATGTGTAGCAATAATTTATTTGCAATTTCTAAAAGCGTTCTGTTTTATAAAGTAGAATCGGAATAGACATGCGCTATTAAGGGATCGATCCTGGGACACGTTCTGTTCTTGATCGACATAAGTTAAGTTACAGATGGGGATTTGGATGCTGTACATCTCAACGCACGTATTTACGAAGTTATCTCAAACACCTAAGAGGGATGTCCATAGCCCCCTTTAACATTACGAGAAATCATTGGTCGTTCCAAGGGGTACAAAGGCAGCTTATTCACCTCTACTCAGTGTTTGGCCGAAACTTGAATGCAAGAACGTTTGAGAACGAGGAGTAGTGGGAGACGGTGGAAAGGGTCAAGCTCTCCCATTTAATGTTTATTTTCTACAAGGCATGATATTTGCATTTTAATTCTTTAAATGTACAAGGATTTGTTGCAGCATCATGGGTTTAAAAGAACACGAGGACAATGCCCCATACGAAGCTACGTAACGTACAACGAGCGAAACCAAGCGCTATTGTTATCTTAATCTTATTTCCCTTTTGAGGTTTGTGGTACAATACAGGGCAGTCACAAACCCAGAACCATTGATTCAATGACAGAGGTGTTTTTCAATGTTCTAATTTGTCTATTATTGTATTCGAACTCAAATATTCGCTTCTGCTCCTGCTGGTCTTAAAGTGGCTTATTCGCTAGTATAATAGACCCACATATATTTAAAGATACGAAGCATAACCCTACCAAGCTATTGGTGTTTTTCACATGTTAACCAATTTGTCAGAACCGGATCTCAATGTGGCAGCGAAATGAGAGTATGTCGTGATCAAATTCCATGTGCATGTTGTGTACGGATAAGTGCTGAGAGCTGGTGGTGCGTCATAGTACTAATAGACAATATGGACGAAGCATTATCTGGTCTTCTGAATATATTGCTCCGTCACATAGACAATTAACCCAAAATATCAGTCCATAAGGGCAGCTATGATATCAGTCGTTTATCCTTAAGCGGTTTCATTTCAGTGATAAAAAAAATACCAATACTGTAGACAATACTGATATCTGTCATTCTGCATGGAACTGAACATCGAAGGGAATTATGATATCAGCGGCCCTGTCCTGTTTAAACATTATAAATATATATATATATATATATATATATAGATATATATATATATATATAGAGAGATATATATAGATCAGAGAGATAGAGAGATATATAGATATATATATATATATATAGAGAGATATAGAGAGAGATAGAGATATATATCTCTATAGAGAGAGAGATATAGATAGAGATATATATATATAGAGAGAGAGATATATCCTATATCTCTATCTATATCTCTATAGATATATCTCTCTCTATATCTCTATCTATATATATATATCTCTCTCTCTCTCTATATCTCTCTCTATATATATCTCTATATCTATATATATATATATATATATATATATGCGGCTGAACATTGCGGCTGAACATTTTCAAAAATCAGAACAGTGGCCATGTTTTTCTGCATAAAAGACCTCTTAATCATGTACCATTCCTTACACCACTTGACGGAAATGCAATGATTGTCGTGGATAGAGGCAGGTTTCGTGGACCAATTTTGACAAGAACTTAATTATAAATCCCATATTAATTATTTTATATACTGGTCTACTGCACGAACCAAAGTTGTATTACAGTTTTGTCACATCGTTAATGTGGAATATCGAGAGGCTACACACAACAAAATGGGAGCAACTTGCAATCCAATGCGCAGTGAAATTGAATTTCTACTCGAACGATCCAGACTATAATGTTACGTTCCAACTTGCGATCCAGTGCGCAGTGAAATTGAATTTCTACTCGAACGATCCACACTTTAATGTTACGTTTCAACTTGCGATCTAATGCACGGTGAAATTGAATTTCTACTCGAACGATCTAGACTTTAATGTTAAGTATCAACTTGCGATTCAATGCGCAGTGAAATTGAATTTCTACTCGAGCGATCGGGACTATAATGTTACGTTTTAACACCAACACATCAATTTTTATCAAAGCAGGCAGATGCCATCCCATCATTCAGCTTGCATTTAAAACACTTGTTAATGTTTTGGAATGTTGGCAAATATAACAAACATTAAACGATATGATTGTAATGCATTTTACATTAAATAACCGGAATGATTCAGGGTATTATTTTAGTTGCAATTAAACTTTTAACTTCGTTTCAATACGTATTTGTTCCATCTGATTTGGTACCATATGTAACACTCATGTGTCGGTATGCTGCTAAGCCTTATAATGTCACGTTACAACTTCCGATCCATTCCATCATTCAGCTTGCATATAAAGGAGGCCATTGATTGGTTATGTCCCGATTCGGATGGGGTTGTGGTGGTAACCGTACGAAAGGCTTCGCCATGGCTATAGTAGAAGCCAAGAGTTGACGCATCAATGTCAAACAATTTAAAAACTAAACACGGAGCCGTCTTTCCTTATGACCCGGTAAAAAATTTGCTGAGATGTTTTCATCAGGAATCGCTATTTCCTGGTTCAAGGTCTCTCAGAATTATTAAAACGTGTTGGAGCATCTAAGATCCGTGGCTTTTTCAGATCATGTCACTGATATTACACTATATGGCACAGTTTTTATGTATGTCACATAAATCGATTAAAATAAGGATCCAATAAGGGGTTAATATTAGTATGAATTTTACTAATTCATATTATTCTCACCTTTGTTGGCACCATATAACACACACGTGTTGGTGTGGCTGTATTAATCGAAAACACTTGTTTCTTTTTTGGAATGTTGGCAAAGCCAAGCAAGGTAAAGCCAACACTTGCGTGTTCTCCGTCAGGTGTTTTTATGAAGCTATTATAGCTCTAGACCTTGTCAGGTTAAATACATTTGTTTATCTTTCTTACCTTGAAAAGTATTTGCAAAATAGCTCTTCAGATGAATTAATTACCGTCTACATTATAGGTTCAATACAACGATAAAACGTGGTACGAAGCAAAGTATAGATGCTACCATGTGAAATCTTGAAACATGTTATTAGATAATCTTTCAAACTAAGCCAATTTATCAAAAGGTCTATGAATGTGAATCAAAAAACATCTCCCTACTCGTAGTGAATTGTCATCACATATATGTAAAGGAGGTCCATACTATTGCATGAACATATTTGTAATCCGTCTGTTTGTAATCCGTCTGCTAGCAGGTTACACGAAAGCAGAATTAAGTTTCGGGTGGAAATTGCATCCGTGCACCCATCCGTCTACAAACACTATGCTAGTGTTAGATTACAGTTCCATAAGCATGTACAATTACTTTGAGTTATATGTGAAATAAGTTAGGTGGAAGTACAAAATTCTTCCAAGCGAAAGCAGTGCGGTCAGCATAAAGACTGATTGCACTTTGAAACACATTCGTGCACATGCCTCCATTGCTTCTAGTAAATTTATCTCCCCTGGGTCTTCCCTTTTCAACTATTATTGCACGTACCTCTAACTGACAACAGCAAAAGTGTCCATGGAATAGTTTCCCATTACCACTCTATATGTCACTACCGAACCTGACGGGGAAATGACACGCAAGAGGTCGGATTGATACTGATGCGAGGGCCATAGTAATGCGTCCCAAGATATGTGCCCATATGACCTGACCGTTCCACACCCTATCACTCCTATGGATATTGACTCAAATGATAACACAGTTTTATATCCTTCCTTAAACCAGGCTGTGATATTTTTACTCATCTCAAACATTGTGGATTACTTCAATAAAGAGGTATCTTGAACGTGTAGATTTACCAGTGATTGCTAACATTTGTAGAAGCATACGAGATCAACGGAAACGTGTGAAAAAAACAGCTCAGCAATAGACAATCTTACTGTGGGAAGTGCCAAACTCGCCCAGTTAATGATCATTTTCTAAGAGGCAAGATATTCATGTTTTGATTCTCTGGATTAACCACGAATTATATTCGCCACGCCATATCGGTTGAAAGGGGCTTAAGGCTATATATAATGCATCAGGACAACGTCCCATACAATGCTAAGCCACCTTAAATGAAAACATCTGGAAGGTATCCTAATCCGATATGGACAACGAGGATAGCGAAAAATACCCTTGGCGTTTCCGAGGCGACATGGAAAGAAGTCAAAGTCATAGATATGACAGGGAGTAGATTACCTTATCAGGTGATCATTCCCGAACTTATATCGCCGACATTATCTTCATAAAGACCTAGGCAAACTGTGTCACTTACGATAGCAGAAATAAGATGTTATCCAATATGTTGATGGGAGTTTCTTATTCGCTTCCATCATCCATAGCATTAGACATTACAATAAATAATGTAGGACGATGTAGTTCTTGTTGAATTTTAAGGAGCCGAGTAAACATGTCAATATACTTAAATGAAAAAATCAGCATAAACGATGTGATAACAACGTGAGAATAACAAAGCGGAAATAAAACTCTCTACTCAAAAAGGTACATCAGGAAGCCGGATTATAACGTTATAACAACTCCAGTTTTCATAATGTAATAATATAACAGTTCTGAAAGGGTTCATCGGACTTTTTGTGCGAGGATCTGAGTGCTCTTTCATGCAATCAAAACATGGACCAGTTAAACAAGTCATAAATGTTTTCACTTATGTCAATCCAGGTGTGACATCAAATAGGTTCGAGGATTTCAATCGTACATTAGAGCATGAAGATTTATTATATCTTGATACAAATACATGTCTTTTTCTGATATTGAGAAAATTGCCAGGTGTACCCCTAACCCCGCAATGCTCACGGGATTTTGCGTTATAACGCCTTTGTTCAGTTGAATAGATTGGACATAAATCCGATCAGATGTATTCAGGAAATCAAGCCGTGCATTATGAAAGGAAAGTTGGTATGCGCGATAAGCATACCTGTTGTAGGTGCTTGCAAAACTAACAGTAATGCTAAAAAGTAATGAATTGGCAGCTAACAGGAACTAATCTCAAACCACCATTGTACACATTAAAAATAAAACACTTTCCGCTTCTAGGTATTTACATTGATCCTAAGGTTACGTGGTGAATACACAATGTTCCATACTATTGCATGAGCAAATATGTACTGAGTGAACTGTTATCGTTGGAGGCAGCTTTCAACCAAATTGAAAAATATCAAAGGAAAAGCGATTATAGTTGCTAACGAGAAAATTAGAATGACGGGTTCTGTTTGAACAGCTGTGACGGACGTAATTATTGCGCCTCGTAAAATTTTTGCATTTGACTTTGTGTTTGTGTAACGCATGAGTTAAATTAACACAGTTTAATGTTATTCATATAGAATAGTGATTTTCGGCACGTTGTTAGACACATCAAATGGATACAATATAAGTGTGGTAATACAAATTGAAATAAGGAAAAGGAACAAAAGACGTGTATTAACAATCAGCGGTATTTTCCTTTTTCGCAAATGATTCAATCCATTGGCCGTCAATCGATTTCATCTTTCTGCCTACTGAGTCCATCGTCATGGTTCAAACTGCAGTCTCAAATGTCAAAAACAATGCTTAATATCTCTCACACTTTATGAAGTATATCAGCCTCTTCGCAGGCTAATTACTTTAGCCGCCAAAACCTCTGTGGATAGTATAAACAGAGTAACCTCTTGACTCAAAGACAATGGTAAGTTGAAATCTATGCTTGTATTCTGTAGTTCCATCACCATCGTGCGTTATTCACAATAATAATAATGTGATATTTGACCGTGTAGCACAACACAATTAGTTTGTGGTTTATGAAGGACGATATTGTATACAAACATAGACACGCAAATGCACAAATGAAGGCAACTGAGCTGCCCAGCATAAATTTGTTAAAACTTTTCGATAAAGCACCAAATTACAAATGCGTAGAAGCCACATACCGACAATATTCACATTTGGGCTAAACACCATATATTCCTCACAACAATCTAGAGAATTATTTCCGTAATTCCGAATGAAAAGTGTGATGGGAAGTATAGGGACGGACAATTGTGTTGTTAGAACAATGACTGGGATGTTTTAGCTTTATCTGACCCTTCTGTGTTAAGAAGACAGAGATAACTCATACGATCTATTACAAATATTGGAAATCTCAGCAGCTGCTCCAGGATTTTGCTGACCCCAAACGCGCTGCATCAGATTTACAGGTTGATAGTACCCAAGAAATATCATCTCGTTACATTGAATTAGGATCAGGAGATTTCGCGATTTCTCTCGGCACAATTATGTGTATGTACCAGTGTACTAGTGTGTTATATTTTGATTTTCAGTTTTATTTACTTGAACACATCTATAAGTTTGTGAATGTGCTACTGATTGACGACTCTGAATGTTCACCTGGCTATATTTTCAGCTTTACATTGATGGTGCCACTACACTAATTGCACGACCAACCACCTGCAATGACGTTCCGAATCAA
>CM067350.1:29665188-29705188 GCA_034190875.2 Urechis unicinctus | reverse complement strand
ATTTGTGTCGTTGATCCCACAGGTGCGCGTATTGTACTGCTGAACACATACGCCGAGATGGCGGAAGAGCTGTTGGAGCAGGCGCACACGCTGGATATGCTGGAAGCAGGATGGGTGTGGATTGTTGCGGATGGATCCACTGCTCAAGTGAGTGAAACCATTCATCTAGTTAATCTGGCGACGTCCGTAAATGCTTGTATCTAGAACAATATTACAAGCAAATAGTATTGAATAAAATATGATGTGGCGTACTTAAACCTGTTCTTATTTTTAGAATCTGCTCCCCAAGGCAGTGACGACCAAACCTTACCTGGAGGGTGTGCTTGGGACACGTCCAGTAACTTATAGTGGTGACCTCTACGACAACTTCCATAGCATATGGTCTCTCGCTGATCCCAGCATCTACTATGGCGCGGGAAAAAGATTTGGTACACCGGTAAGCACAGCTGACTGATAGATTGCTTTTAAATCTTCCCAAACCAGAAGTTCAAGTGAAGGCAAATGATACATTGTAGTCGCTTGATGCCCCGATATGTCATAATATATCGTAAGATTACTGTGAGTTTCCTCTCAATGTAGGAACCTACATCGGTAAGTTAGAACTGCTGGCTTGTTTGAAAAACTTCGTCACGGTTGAGGTTTTCATAATGGATAACTTTATAGTACTCAGTGCTAATGCCTGAAGCAGCACGCATAATATTATAGCACTCTAATTCGACTTATTTGGACACGATATGTGGTGCGGTCTTTTTTGTAATTAGACAACATATATGGGAACTTTGCTATGGGGGTGTCAACATTTAACTGCTCTACCCACCCTGCTCACACGCATGCATGTTTATAATGTTGTTTGTGTATACGTGTACATAGCAAGTGATATTCACGAGGAGGCTAGGATTTGCGCTGTAACCATAATTCTCTTTCGTATTCGATCTTTGTCAGCTCTATGTGCTCCCATCCCCGGCATAACTTCAAGGTCCTATGACACGATCAGAAGAGAAAATTCAAGCCGATGCCATTTTTAACAAACGAAAAATCGATCCGGGTCATTTTAAGATTATCTCGGGATTCCAATAATCGATATCGCCCAAGTCTGAAATAGTATGGGGTTCCTATAGCTGTACATAAGGCATCTGCAACTTATGCGATTATATAAGTCATACATTCAAAACAAGGAATGAACCTGGTCAAAACTCAGATGAGAATAAACAGCTATCAATCATTGATTTATGAAAAATAACGTGATTGAACCCCAATAAGTATCATCTGCGCAAAAAACTGCGTATTTTGGAAAACCTGTGTATAAAGGACAAGTCCGTAGTGTTAGTTTATCTCTCCGAATAACGGGCGGTTCTAAAACGTTTGTCTATCTACTGCTTTAGACGATGTCACATTCATTGTGTCATAGTCCAATGATTTCTGTGATTCAACAAACTTCTTAACCAATCTAACATCATATCTTGTCTGATTATCTCCCCACTATTTTACCCTAATGTTAAGCATGTATATACAACTTCACCCAATGTTAACCTCGGTGCAGTCAATTAGATGTTGGTGATAACCAACATGACTAAGGTGTAATGTGAAACCAATAGTTGTTAGCTGGTAACGGAAGAAAGTGAAACATGACGAAATCTTGCAATGATTTGTTATATTCAGCTTACCAATATGCACTTTGCCGATGTTAATGCTATTCAGGCTTATCCAGCTTCTTATTACGATGCCGTCCACATCTACGCCCACGCACTACACAGCCTCGTGGAAGGGCAGGGTATGAACATCACTTCGACGGGTATTGGTTGCTGGAATCTGAGCTGCACTCCATGGACATACGGTGCCTCAGTCAACGAAGCTCTGAGAAAGGTAGTCTACAACAAAGGATCCAGAATGCAAACACACTCAGTTCGTGCTATAACGCATCCATTTGAAAGTATTTCGACGTAAATTACATAACGGATGCTAGCTTTGAAAATAGCTGACATGTTTTCGTACTGTGACATATCTAGATACCTGTATTTTCTTTACGTATCTTGATGCAGCGTACTGTGGTAACAGGTAGATGAGCCCGGAATAACTGTGCGGCTAAAATTCGATTTCTCCGGCTCCCCGTCGTCAGCGTCCTACGATCTGGTCCGGCTTAGCCTTTCTGGCTGGGAGAAGGTCAGCTTGCCACAAGATGCTGAGTCAAGACAATGTCATTTGGCAGTTTACATCATTCATCAAAATATGATTTTTGTGAGCAATATTGTATGACTGGATATCGGTTATAAGAATTAACGTCACTAATGGTCCGTCTTGCAGCTCTGGAAGTGGTCGGATAGCGCAGGACTCCTCCTATCCATTGTTACACTCGTCAACACCCTCCAAGATATGCCAGCTTTCGATGTACGTGATTACGTGGGAAATCTCGTCAGCAAAACGCTGCGTGTCGTGACCATCGTCGTGAGCGTCTTAATCAGTGAAACCATGAAATAGCCAGCATGCATACAGCTTTAAGATAACCAGCGAATCTCCCTTTCGAAGCAACAAGCACGCATACTACCTGATTTATCGCTGCATTGATTTTCAGGATCCACCATTCCTATTTTACGACTCCTACCTGACAATGAATGATGAGATATGCTCGGGCAATGATTGTTTTTATGGCTACTCCATCGACCTCTTGGTCGAGTTGGCTAGCAAGCTCCAGTTCAACTATGACCTGCTCATTGTGCCAGATAGGAGGTATGGTAGATTGGATGAGCAGATACGTACGTGGGATGGCATGGTGGCCGAACTCCTACCAGACTCTTCTGGTTTTATGGTAATAAACGCCCTACAACCTAACCCCATGTTTTGTATTTGTTTTATAATGGCTTAAACCGGCTATCGTCTCTATAAAAGTGATGCTCTATGACTGGCTCCATAGAATGTGTCATGTTTATGAATGCAGAGAGCTGATATGGCCGTCGGAGCATTCACCGTTAGTTACAAGAGAGAAACGTTCATATCATTCACGAAGCCTTACAGAGATATACAATTGGTATACTGCTGGGAACTAGTCCTCTAGAGCAATATAATCCCCGGTCGTTCCTCACAACACTCAGTAATGAGTTATGGGACCTGATTATCGGCACTGCTGTCGTCGTCAGCGTTGTTATATCGCTAATGGACAAGCTTAGTCCATTTGGCCATCATGGTGAGAGTCGATCCACGTTTAATATCTCGCCTCAAGAATTATTTGTTCGAATGTAATACAAGGCTTGACATATATTACTCCAATAATGCGATCGCGTGTTATCCATGTGGAGCAGGCAAGAAGGCGCAGATCGAGCACGAGAACGAGCAGGAAGCCATGGACGTCAATGAAGACGATACGGTCGACTACTGGGAGATGAAGGAATGGAAGCAGGAGAAAAATACGATGACTTGGCGCAACGCCATGCTCTATACCTTCACGTCGCTGTTTGAACAAGGAGGGGAGAGTCACCCCAAGTCGTGGTCAGGTATTCCATTCATTCGTTATACAATCGCAGCAATCGCCGACTTTAGCTAGCTGTAATAAACAGGTCATTCGCTGCTCGAAACTCAGTGCATCCTTGGGTTTGATTATATTGGTGAGCCATAAATGTTGTGTTTTGATGTGGCCGTCAGCTCGTGTTGCGGCAGGTGCTTGGTGGTTTGGCGCGCTTATCTTGGTCCAGTCCTACACAGCCAACTTGGCTGCTTTCCTCACCATCCATGTTTCCTCAGACTACATCAGTATGGTTGAAGATTTGGCAGCACAGACTTACATCAAGTATGGCACCATAGAAGGGAGTCAAGTGCAAGTGTACTTTGATGAAGCCAGAAGATCTCATTTAGTGTAAGTAGCGTAAATGAAAGTCTTACTACCGTATAAAGTGCAATAAGGGTTACCTCCATGGTTTTGTATCTTATCCCTTTCATCACTTCTTTTATTTCTACAAGCGTGCGCAGACAAAACACATTTGATGCACTATAAATAATTAAAAGTTCACGATTATAAACAGGTTTCAAAACCCATTTGATGCACTATACATGATTAAAAGCCATTCCATTTACTTCGATTATGAATCAGAAACGCTAATTATGGTTAAATGGATGCAGTAAGATGGCTAACAACATGCGTGAATGGGACAGTAACTACGAAAACTCACAGGAGGCGTTCGAGGCGACGGTAGCGCAACAAGGCCGGTACGCCTGGCTCTACGACTACCCTGGTGTACAATACTGGAAAGGTATGTTGTTGAAACGGAAGTACCACAGCTACACGAGTCCCAAAAATCTTCCACCCTAGATGCTAATATATGAACATTGAATACTACAGATTAGCAGGGTGGCATGAGGGCGTAATATGACTGATGTGCCAGAGGAAAAGACCAATAATATTTTCTCATTGTAGGAAAGTTTCTAGTTACAGTAATCACGTTTGTTCGTATATATCCAGGACAAGAATGCAGTTTGGAGATTGTAGAAAATGGTTTTGGGAACTTTGGATATGGCTTCGGTCTTTCAAAAGGGTCGATCTTTACGGAGGAGCTAACAATTGCTATTTATCAACTTCGAGAAGGTGGCTTCATGGATTTTTTTGGACGAAAAATGGTACGATAAAGGGACCATCTTCATACACCTGAATATGACAGCTGTGATGCAATGCTCAGCAGCTCATGAAAATGACATCACAATGTCCGATATTACATCACATTTTTAGCAAAAAATAAAATGTAATATGAATCACAATTGATACGGATTATGTTCTTGTCATTTGCAGGATACAAAAGACTTCCCAGTGTAACGAGGAAGACAACACCGGTCTAGACGAAGAGACGTTGGAGTGGTTCTGGTCAGCTTATAAAGGGATAGACCGGTGTGATCGAAAGGTATGATGGAAAACTAACACCTGATGGCAGCTACAGCGTGCTGAGTTGTGTCATACCTGTGTCAATACGACACCTATTGTCTTATGGAATCCCCTTGACAAAAATGTTATGGTGATATTTAAGTCAGTTGTGCTAATGGCAACATTGCTTAGTGGATAACATTCGTGATTACAGAAACCACAGACTTTCTGTAAGTCAGTCGTTAACCGCATGGAAATTCTCAAGAGAGATTTGTTAGAAAACTGGTTTCCAGTCAACTTCCATCAAGCGGACATTAAAAAACGAGAAAGCACTATCCGCCCCCCGCCGGCGGACTCCAATGAGTTCTTCATGAGACGAGCTTCAACTGCACCACAGTCGACTGCTCCCAAGGAGACTCAACCGGCTGCCAATGGCGACGAGACAAAGACGTATAAAGGCCCGGATGTGAAAAGGCAAGGGACCACGTGGAATGTAGCGGATTCTGTAAAGGAGAACGGTCACACAGAGAGGACACCAAAAGCCTGGCTACAGTAGCTAGTGTTTCGAGGCAGTCACACCCAAGCAGCTTGTCCTGCTGATCTGCATTTTCAAGTCGCTTTATGTCATTCTCTCACTCACTATCTACCATCTTTCATGACATGAAATTAAATACTGCATGAATTTTTTTTATTAACAATTGTTATAATATCATTCACGCAACACCTATTGCATCGCCACAACCCAGGATATTTGGTTTCATTTTATGGAAAATGTTCATATCAATAATTATCATCTTTCAACATCTTATAATTGTTCAGGGGTGATATTTTAAACATCTAATTCATCAACAAACAACTTGCTAAAAACCCTAGGCACCTGATCAATGGTAAACACGCAGACCTGGTCACTAACAAAGTATGACTAGATGAACCGATCTAATAACCACACACACACATATATAGCGTTGGATAGTAGTGGTCAGCATGCCAAGGAATTCCAGGTTACAGTCATAACGGTAGAAAAACTGGATTTGTAAGTAATGGGAAAAGGCTCCCTGGTCATCTTTCTTCTGTGAGCACGATAAGATAGATAATGAGTAGATTCCTATGGACACGGGAACGGAGACACAGCAACTTAATAAAGCTAAAACTATACCAGCAAAGCAGTGGGGATAAGATGGGGTGTATGCTGCTCAGAGAGGTCGTGACCCCCCAACTTGGTTGAGATAAGTCCGGCTGCCTGTTACTAGAGTCTGTCAGCACTCGTGCATGCCACCGTGCTGGAATGTCTGTCCATCACATGGACTACTGTCACAAACTGAAGCCATCTACAAAATGAATGAATGTCATAACTGCAACAGTCGCTGCACCGTCAGTTCATAGCAAGTACATGATGATGGTACACCCTAACACAACAGCCCCGTAAACCCATCAGCTGATGCCAAGCATGACGTAGACCCCATCAGCCGATGACCGGCATAACGCAGAGCCCATTCGTCGACGCAAGGCGTGACGTAGAGCCCATCAGCTGATGCCAGGCATGACGTAGAGCCAATCAGCCGATGCCAGGCTTGACCTAGGGCCCATCAGCCGATGCCAGGCTTGATCTAGGGCCCATCAACCGATGCCAGGCATGACGTAGGCAATGTTATTGAGAGTGTATGCCTGGGTAGCGAGGATCGGTGAATTCTAGAATCTGGTTACAGAGACAGGTGAGAGGAGCCAGTGAACACAGGAGAGAGTCCAACAACACAGAGAGACTGCCCTGGATGGCTATTTGCCACTGAAATCCTCATCGGACAGGAGGTCACGCTTACACATTCATCAGCGAGTATACAACCATTAATCATGCTGAATTCAGACGTAATAAATGCATTCCAAGAAAAAAACTGCTACTTCAGGGTGTTACCAAATGACGACTGCATTGACAGGTGTTGAGTAAAATGCAATGGCTCTCACCGTGTTTCTGTAAGCGAGTACCAATGAAACTGAGCGATTCTCCAAGTAACTTGAGGTGAGCCGCCACATCAATGCAATAAACGCAAACCACACAACACATCAACTATTCAACCAGCTGCTAGATGCAAGTCATTCAACAGAGTTACCTACACCTGACCTTGAACCCTTACCTCGGCTGATTGGTCCAGCTTGTGGTTTTTCATTCGATGCGCTGTTGATGGCTTGTTTACTGCCACTTGGACTCGTGGTTATCAGAGCTGGTGATGCTACGGCTGCTGCTGCTGCTGCTGCTGTCGATGATGATGAAGGCACGACGAGCTTGGACGAGTCCTCTGCAGTCCCACCTGCTACAGCTGCTGTCAGACCCTTACTACTCAGCAGGGTAGACTTCTTACCTGTAGTGATCAGCTGGGAACCTTTTGTGATCATCTTCTTGGCTTTCCGTCTCCAGCACTGTCAAACCAAGCTGATAACAGCGACCCAATCTAAACGGAGATACAAGCAGCATTGAATGGGTGACAGTATACGGCCCATTCGTGTGACAGTCCAACTCTTACCATGTTCTCTTAGTTAGGCATGGCTGGCCAGATATCACCGAGACGTCGACTGATAGCAGCAAAATCTGAGCACAACAACACACACTTCTACAAACAATCATCATTAATACTGCCCTAATGAAATCTTGCTGACCCTACAGAGTTCATCTGTTCAAACTGTTAACTGACATCGCTGTATTCCTACATCCATATGCGTTACCAATAATAGACTATTGTTGTACTGTTTACCAATACCAGGGTTTGCCTTGAGAGCTTTGGGTCTGTATGAGTTGCACCACATGTCACCATGATCAAACTCAACATTAGATCCCTAGTTTAAGAGAAAATGATCAAGTCAGCCTTTGTTGGAACCTGTATCATAACATCATTAATATACAGAGACATAATATGATGTGCAATTTATCAGGTAAACAATTCTAATTCAAATTTCTATTCTCATAGTAATGGTCAAGATTACTTGGTAAATGTCAAGCGTAGCCATTAAGAGAAAGGTAATGTCCAAGCAGGGCAGCAGGTTGAATATGAACCTGTCAGAAGTCATGATGGATGGAGATGGAATGTCACCCTGCACCACCCACATGCCTAAGCTCTTTGAACATACCTTCATCTCTTTGCCTTTAGGTTTCCGCCTCCTCTTCTTCCTGGGTTTGTCCTTACGGATTTTTATCTTCTTGACGATGTCCTCTTGGAGATCCTGTATGGGTGATGGAAGCTCCATCTCCTGGTCCTCGGCAGGCTGAACTATGTCCTCTACCGCACTCGCAGAGACATCACGCGTTGTTATCACCTCATCTTGGTAACTACGGCTGACTATTGCAGCCATCTTTACTATCACGATAGTTATCGATAGTCACGATAGACTATTAATAGTTGACTTCACTATTGCGATACTATCACGATAGTATCAATAGTTTACGTACTGTATATTTTCGATCAGTTGATTAAACATAGTATGTTAATACCTGTTATAAACAGACAAATTATGAAAATGTTGCTTTTTCTAACTTTAATGAACTATTCTTGAACATATATCCATAATTAACTTAACAAAAATCCCTAATGTTAAGCACATCATTTTATTTTTTAGTTTGTTTAACTATTATGCAGTGACTTATAGCTTAGAAATAATAGAATGTGCTTAACATTATTACACTCCTGTGTTTAGATACAGATGAAAATATACAGAAACAAAGAACAAAACTTGAGTGTCAACAATAATGAAATTCTCATTAATCTCATAATCATTTATCAGTCCCTGATTTCTACTGATTTTGTGTTCTTCTTCAGGAAGATTAGTTTGTCAACATGTTTTGATTTCAAGGGTGACCGCTGGGCTTTGACTATTCACCATCTGTTGAGAAAACCAGCTCCGAAGGTACAGAGGTACACTGAAAGTAATGGATACTTGTACATGTGGGTTTTCCGCCAAATCTATGGGCTTTTCTCCTGTTGCAATAGGTGCTACTTTCCTGTAGGAAAACACTTCATTGTCTGCCCTGTCTTGAATTGAGGCTGGATTTTCTTCTTTTACGATATACGCATCACCAAATAAGCTGTCCATGGCACTCTGGCTTTCATGAGTACCTTTAATTTGGGCTTTCTTTTCTACAGGCTGATGTTCCACCAAGGTAGACTGATCTAGGATAGGCAAGTCAGGCATAGCAGGCTGTGCAATTACTGATGCTGATTCCTGCTTAATGGCTTGGATGACAGCAGTTCTGTTTTTCAGTGCCTCATTCAGAGATACACATTCAAGGGTCATATCATGGAAAACTGTGAGTTAGTCTTCTTCAGGCAGGAATGGAAGCAGTTTAAACCTTGGGTCCAGGACCGATGCAATGAGAATTTGCTGTCTGATTTTATCATACCTTGGAGACAGGTCAGATGATACTGCTTGCTTGACGTGCTTCACCAGCTTATTGTCACTGTCATTCAATTTCATGATACTTGAAATAAGCTGGTGTTTCAGAGGAATCACAATTGACAGCGTTGGATTGCTCTTCTCACAAAGAACAACTGTGGCGGTTTTCAATGGACCGAGAATCGTGATCAGTTCCTCCATAGCTGCTATGTCAGTCTCAGAGAGAGTAGATATGTCCTTCTCTTTCCCACGTAGCGCTCCTGCTGTTAGAGCTGCATACACAGCAGCTTGTTGCAGCATATCAAGTGCAGAGTTCCATCGTGTCTGCACATCAACGATCAGTTTATGCTCTGTGACAGCTAGTAGCTTTTGTTTCTCTTTCAGTATTGCAGAAGCAACTGAACTCCGATAAAAGTATGCCACTATCCTTCTTACACGTGCCAGTAGTTTTGAAACCCATCCAATCTTGAGAGCTTTACCACAGGCAAGATTCAAAGTGTGTGCAATATGAAGTGTTACACCCGCTTCTCGTGCTGTTACTGTCATGTTGGCTGCATTGTCAGTAACCACTGGTGGATTGGTAGGAAGTCCCCACTCAGTTATTGCTTCCTGTAGCACGTTGGCAATATTCACCCCTGTGTGAGATTCTGTCATAGCTCTTGTCTGAAGAGGAAGAAGAAGAATCACAATTACAGAAGAGTCACAAGCACAGAGTGGCTCAGTTTAAAATGTAACACAGTACATGTGCATTTTCTCATCACTTAAACAATTTGTATTTCATTCTTACAGTATAATGCAATCTACAATTTTAGTTTTCAAGACCATTGAAATGTCTGAAAACATGACATATTGATTCATTTTATCATTGTTGATGTAGTGGAATCTATATTTATTATTTGTTATTTATTTGGTTTTATTCATATATATTCTCTCTTCTTGTGAGATCTGGATTCATTCATATGCATCTTCATGAATTTTAAAATCGTCGATTTATTTTCATATGAACCACTAGATATGCTGGTAACATTAATCTCATATTAAGATTTTATTGTAGGTTAACACTTAAAGAAGTTAAAAAAATACACTCTACTATAGCTTATTTGTTAATCTATCTGTAAGACATATCTCTTGAGTTTCCATTCACTGCCAATGTGTGATGAAGTGATTATAACGCAGGACTCTGTTGCCCGGCTTGTCCAACCGTCAGTTGCTATAGCTTCTGAGGAAGCTTTTGCAATTTCATTCCTTACATTTGTCTTGATGGCTTCATATAATTCGGGCATGGCAAGGTCAGAAAAGTGCTGTCGTGAGGTTCCAATACCTTCATCAGGTTTTTGAAACCTGAATATTCCACCACGCTAAAGGATCTCAAGTCGTCAACAATGAACGATATCATAGCCTTTGTAATGTCATTGGCCCACCGTGACGAACTGGGCAGTTTATTTCCAAAGAAACTAACTATCTGTGGCGTCCTTGTGCCTGAAGGTCCAGCCATAGTCTGTGATGGAATCGATGGTTGAGGGGAAGGAACGGCAGTATGTAAGTTAATAGTTGGATGCTTCCGACGAATGCGGCATAATTTGCATGCAAATTTTGCTTTGTCAACCTTTCCTTCGCTTTTGACGAGGCCATAGTACTTCCAAGCGACGGCCTTTCCCTTAGGGTTGTCAACAATTTCAAACGAGCTTGCGTTAGCCAAATAACACATTAATTGGAACGCATTACCGCGTCGGCCAAATAAGCTTATATACGAACTTGTTATTGTGATTCAATCTACTGTTGCGTTGCAATAGGAATAATTTCATCCATGTTAAAGTGGAAACAAAGTTAGATTGCCTTCACAAAATTGATTTTCAATATGCAAGTAAAGATCATAGGCCAACTTATGGTGACAGTATATTTACACCTTCAGTCAATAATATTTGCCCCAAAACTTACATGTTACATATTGTAATATAGCTCAGGGTTCTTTTCAAACAGGTACTCGACATATCTGTTCCCACTAAATCATATTCGTGGTTGGGCTGATGTGTGTGGCATGTATCACTTGAATTTACAAATCTACGATCGCTTTGTAGCTGAGACAATTCACATCAAAAAGCCAGAGTGTTACAATATGCTCACTTACTAAGCTAAAAAAAGTAAAAGGCCAATTGCACAAACGCCAACCCCGTGCGTGACAAAATGTTTTGTTGGCAATCAAGTATATTATTGCATCGATTTCCTAGTTGTAAGCCATTTTGGTATCGGCAATTACGAAGAGACATTCCATCCATAAGTGCACCGGCATATGGGTCCGCATAATCAGTCTGTATGGACGTAACAATATGACGGTTTACATTAGCTTTTGGTGGAATGTTGCACCATGTCTTCGAGCTGCCTTAATGGCCCATAACGCTGCAATGATGGTTGAGTAGGACCACGGAGACATTAACTCATTCGAGACAAACTTCCAATCGAGCACATCATAATATAGTGTTTAAATGGCCAATCGCACAATTTACAATACAAAACAGAAAGGCTCCCAATAACGTTCTTCCCTAAAAGGAGATATATATCGTTTAATATAATTATATTGACAGTCTCTCGGGGACGCAATTGGTAAGGGATTATATTAAATGAGACCGGGATGAAAACGGGACATTTGTGTTATCTCGTTGTAATGAACCTATTGGTTAAGATCATTGGTCGGTTAAGTGTGTGCATAAACCACTGGTAGCTGAAGATAGGGGCGGAGCAAAGTGCAATTCAATGGCAGAATAACAATATGGTAGCTCTATCCCTAGGAGGACTAGCCATAATGATACCCGTTGTTCACCTCGACTCGCTGGCGACCGGACGTTGTAGACGTTCTTATTGTTCTGTCGTTAAATCAAACCAGACAAGACGATCGGTATCTCTGAAACAAACATCCTGTTGTATGAACGGCTTTTTGTAACTAAGTATATTTTGTGAATCACTGCACACTTAAGCCCACCAATGAAACTCCTGACACAAAAGCCCAATTGCGAATCACTCTACACAACACTTCTGAATGACATCACACTAAAGCCCGCGCTATGTGCATCGAGCTCCTTGTTAGGTAAAACGACGTATTTGTATTCAAAAGATAGTAACTAGATATTTATTCGTACAGGTTTTGACACCCACGGTAATCTCTACCAGTTCGCTAGATGGAAGCATCAAAGAGCGCTGAACAATATTATCGATAATAGAGACGTCACTAGCTTGTGATTGGTTTATATATGTGTAATCGGTAAACGTAACAGCAGTTACAGGCTATGAAAACATTCAGAAGAATGTCTAATCTACAACGGATATGTCATCGCTCCTCTGTCTCTCATAAGTAACAGAGCGCGAATACTTTGTAAGGTCTTAGGAGATATGTTTTGTTGAATTATATAACAAATAAAAATATTGGAATGGATAAGCATTTATCAATATTTGTTAACATAAAATATTAACTGCACACTATTACCAAGAACTTATATAAGGACACTGCATTGCAAATTTAAGGTTTTTGCCTGCAGCAAATATAAAGCAAAAAACAACTTATAATTGTTTAATTCATGAAGCAGCGTCACATGCAATATAGCGTAGTCCTGTCAGATGGAACGCGCAGTGTGTAAGACATTTACTATGGCGGTACATGGTTCTGAACGGGCAATATAAAGTGAGAGGTCTGCGGGTCCATGAAGATATCCGACGGGAGGTTTTTCAATGGTATTATTAGTATTCTAGGTAATGGTCTCATTTTCACTCTGGAAAAGAAACTGAACGAATTCTTCCCTCTGCCAATTATGGACGTAGGTGAAATAGTTTGCAACGTTTTAATACACAACATGGCATTTGTGCTGCATGCTTATAAGATGAGTAAGAACACTTGTGTTACAACATCACGATTCGGTTCATGAAATCCCGCTACCTTGACATTGCTAATTGAGCGTCCATGGCTTATAGAATTGCTATGTTAAATGCAATAACCGTCAAATTCTAACCTAACTCTACTCTAGACATAAGAAACACGTTTGGACTGGATATAACATGTCCCTATCACAAATTCCCCGAATAACAATTCTACTCTGTCGTCTATGGTGTTTATTGCTCATTGCTAAGCTTCCCTTTTAGCATTGAATAGGTATTCTCCCAAAATGAGTGCGTTCATGGTTCGACTGCTAGTCTCTAATTAAAACTATCGTTATTGCAAAACGGTTCGGAATAGAACTACACCATTCATTTGTAACTTACTTTAAATGCTGGATATTTCCTATTTCGTCGATGGATGTAGTAAATGAAATCAACTGACCTCATGAGTCGAAAACATGAGTATATTTTTGCAATGGTACGATACAAAATGTCTTCAATTAACGCTGATGAAACGAAATGGCCAGCAAATGAACGCGATTGCTAGCGTATTATCCTATACGTATCAAATACCGTCAACTCGTCTGAAATTATCAGAAAACATCTTACATAAGTTCACCCAAACAGGCAATCATCTCATCCACGAGCGTGATTACATCATGAATTTGACTGCAATTGCTAGACGCATTCTGTTGCAGTAAGACAAATGAGTCAGTCCAGTCAGGACAATGAACATATATAACGTCCGCTGATATCTGTTGATGTTGATTTTATTGCAAGACTGAGAAGATCAGCATCATCAAGGAAATATTACTATGCTGATTCAGGATATCTGTATATTCGATATTCTGGGCTGACATTTGTAAATGTGGCGGCGACAATCACATAACCCATTCATGATTGTATTAACTGAGAAAGACACAAGAAGTCAAACAGGTGCTTTAATGCGTACATAACACTAGTCTGAATGGCACAGCTAGTCCTGAGTTATGTGTCAATATCCATCCTTAAAATTAAAGAGAGTGCACGACCAGATAACGGGAAACCTCTGTCACTCGTTTGGATAAATTCAATTGCAGCAAGACAATATTCATGCATCCAAAACCTTAAGCTCCCAAGAGCCAAGCCAAATGGCTCAAATTTATCATAGAAGTCAAGTGTACAAACGGCAGTGAATGAAAATACAACATACATCAAATCACAAGTCGAGTTTGTTGATATGATAATAGAGGCCGGATATGCTTAAATGCACATTCAAGGACAATTGGCCGTCGATATGGAATTGTTTTAGAGCACCTATCCTTTTTTTTATCAAAACTAAGCCGCTGCATGTATAGATCTGTTGTTAATGATAGTCTTGTGTTAATATTTAAGAAAGAAAGCGCAGCACAAGACACGCATGGCTTTGCACAACAATTGCAGGGACCTTCCATTGATTATGGTATGTTATGTATAAATATATAGAAATATTGAGTGCGCTTTTGATTGAGCGTTGTAATCACTACGAATTAACCTTAGCTGAGGAGGGCCTTCCCTCTAGCATCATATCAACTGTGAATTTTTGTTCAGTAAATCATATTTATCGCCCTGAAGACATCACAGGAAGTATGCGCGCTCATCTGCTCTGAACGGCTGATATGTAGTTTTGTGCAGTTGAATCACGCGTTACTCAACAAATTCACAGTGCATGGACGACTGTACTGAAACCACAGGATATGATGACGGAAACCCTCTTCATTCCCCGTATTTTACCACCTCCTGGTTAATTATATTTTCTAATTGTAGCAGCTTTTGATAAGATATACAGAGTTTACATTTGTTGTGTGCTATGAAAAATTTCAATCTTGGCTTGGAAATGTTATCGACTGCTCTGTATCATACCGCAAACCTCGTCGTCGATTTAAGCTTAGGATGCATTCATGTACGCGGCCGATAATTTTCATATAAGCCGCCTTTGCTGTGTCAGCATTTATTTTTGTGTTATTGTGTCGTATTGATTAAGAATTGGTACGCAAATTTGTTAAAATAGTAATGTGCATTCGTTAGTATGCCGGCCATTCTGCCACGGGTAGACTATAATTGTAAATTACACACTCATAACGTATTATCCTTAATCGATTCCGTTGATATCGACCACTTGCATTTTTACAATATGCTCTATCGATGTGAGTATAACACCATGGTATTAGCCACAGTATAAAACTCAAACCTTATAGGAATGGTGGTTATTGACGTCATAGGATATGAAACGACCAGCTCAGATGGGCACGCATCATAAGACGCTTTACCCAGAAAACTCGCGTGTCATTCACGCGTTAGACAGAAGTCAGGTTATCAATTGATAGATTGCATTCCATTGCGCAACTATCCCTTGGGGATATAAAAACACAAAGGAAGGTGCGCCTTTAAGCATGGTTGGAGATATTCATAACGGTACCATATAAACATCGGCTACAAATCAAGGTTGTTTCAGAATGCAATTATCACCTTGTTGAACCAACCACAGCATAAAAAGAAACAGTAGATTTAGAGATATTATGCAATCGCCATTATATACACTACACAAGACCTGTTTAGAAAGTTCATAATTCTTTAGGATAAAACAAGGACGCGTTTTTACAATAACCGATGTTCCAAGAGAGCTAATGTGAGCACTGCGTATATTTTCAGCATTACATGTGCTGGTGACAAGTGGTCGAACAGCAAAACGTTTTAATTCAGACCCGTGATTGCACGAGGCCTTGGTCTCCTTTCTTTTCATGAATTCCTAAATGAGAGCCTATGCTCGTTACTCATAAACCATGTCTTTGTCTGTGACTACCGCGCAATTTCGTGGGTCATTACCATTGGTAGAATCTTTCTTCTGAGCCAACCTGTGGGGCTTTTGTACTCATCTCATCCATTCTATCAATCTTACGCCCATGTATGTACATATGACTCTGCCATTTCATATTTATAATTAACTCTGTCAAAGCAGATTTGTGGTTTTTTGTGTTGGGATATAATATGTCTCAAGGCAGGTTATAATAGAGGCCTCGAACTTACGTAATAAACATTAATTTACTATGAGCTTCTTCATTAATCCAGCCTCGCATTTTGAGCATATCGATATATTTCCTCGTAGCCAGTATATTATAATCAGCATAAATGGTTTACACCTATGTTTATGCATTTCGTTTGATGATATATAAACCCAGAACTACTATAATAGGAACTTGTACATGTCATGAAGTAAATAGCCTTATTCAAGCAATCATAATGCATCCATGCAAAATCAAAAAAACACCTGTTTAGCTTATACATTAAGGCTTAGAGGTAAGTATAGTATGTGTTCATATGCATGTGTATTCATAGATTTAGTCTTGCCTGCGCATATGGCGTATTTTCCTTATGGTAAGAGCAAGCCACAACCAACAATATTAACCAGAATGCTCACGTGTCCTGTACTCATTACCTACAATGAGCGGATGTTTTACATAGTCTTCATGATATATTGCACCGTAATGCAAAACTGGCTGCTTCTTTAGGTCAATAACAGTTTGATATCGGTATATTCCATAGCTACAGAGCATTTGCTTGATTCAATGACTGTCTAGCAATTATCTCTTTCATGACGTCATCCGGGTATTGCAAAACATGTAGTATGAATGTCATTGTTTTACATATAATGCCACGAATACGGCTTTGTAGATGTGCTTTCCGGCATCACACTGAGTCAATAACCATGAGACCTTCATGCAGAACAATATACCTAACTGAACAAATACCGGTTCAATAACGATAAACCTTAATAGGCTTTATTGTTTGTTACAAGGAACATCTAACAGACGGGACGACAAGGTGAGAGTATTAAAACCTGTATCGATTCTGCAGCTTATTAATACGAGCGCCATATATTGATTAAAACTCATTATTTTGGTAGTTGGTTTTGGCTCTCTAGCACAATCCATCGATCGAGATATCATGGGATAATTTATTAGGTGGTATTTCGTCAAATAAGTTTGACTGATATGGAGTCAATAGGGGCGCAAGGTATCGATCTATCACTGACACTAGTCGTCGATCCGCGGTTGCATTCATTGGAAACAATGATGTATGTCATATGAACGATCGTGATAAAATAAAAAATCAATAAACATCGTATCGATATCAAATCAACCTGAATTCCGTAATGACATAACTTTGTCTTGTACTGGTTTTAATTTATTGCAATCATTCGATTTATGTTTTATGCCCACATGGCTATCGGGTAAAAGATAATCAAATGCAAATTATTTTATCATACAAATGCTGCATTTTAATATAGCTTAACGATTATTAATCATTATATTGTGCTAAGTGAGATCATATATACGTATCAGGAAAGCGCTATATACCTTGTATGCAGTTGTGCGCTGGGATTATGAGGGGTTAGCCTCGCATACCTGATGCTTTTCTCTAATTTATGTATTCTTGTCCCCGCTTTTAGATGCCGTACTCGCACAAATATGACCGCCTCTTTTCCAAATATTAAGAGATAAAAGAATATGTTGTACGGTCAAAAACCGCACGATGTCACATAAAAATCAGATTCAACAGTAAGTTGCAAAGTTTTCTGGCTAAAGAACGTTTGCAAGGAGTGTCAGGAATTCTGAGTTCATTCCCTGCAATAGATCCTATACGCAAAAGGTCCCATCTTCTGAGTCTTTAGTCAATCCAATAACACAATGCTAAGGATCTATTATAGACTGCTATAGAAATTTTCTGATAATGATGCTGGTCCATCAAAGCGCGAAACAATTGCTCTGTTCTGTATTATGTTCTTGTTCGGCTTCCGCCGGCAGACTGATTTCTTATATCACTGCATGTACACGGCGTCAAACCGGCCTTAGTATTGCAGTGACCACCAGCTGAATGGCAAGTGCATGTAACAACAGCATTATAGGGGACAGTACATAATACATAAACTGCAGAATGTATTGGCAGCAGGCAAATCATCAGTTGGGGGATATTTAATCCACGCGTAACTGACGGGGCACAACAGCGTTTGTTTTACCAAGAGTTTCGTTATGCGGTATTGAACCAGAGATTAGAAATCATCCAAATTTCAGTTCATAAAATTATCACAGTGTTTCGCTTGGCTTCTATAGTTTGCTTTCAGTGGTGCTTTCATACATCGACCAGTTTAAAACAGAAGTTAATATCCTGTGAGTATGGCTGTTCAGTTGATATGAATTTATGAAATCCGCACAGGCTCGTCAACGCAGTCATGGTGCATTGTTGCGGTGGCTTGAGTTCCCAGTAGAGTGTTTTGTACAACATGGGACTTAAAGAGGCACTATGAGTGGGCACTGACACCTTGCCCTAACGCACCTTCCGATCTGCATTGCCGTTTATTTGATGAAAACAACAATGAAACAAAATCCTGGTGAGCAAAGAATGCGCTCATATAACTCGCGTAATACATTTATTGTTTGGCTATTGATCTATCAGCTAGCGTTCCATTCTGTATCCATTTCAGGCAACCATTTATGAACGTTTACACCCAAAATTCGCTGCTGCAGGCTACGCCAATAAACTCATTTATATATGAATTCATCCGATAGGACCCAACTGAATCCAAATGCTGAAGTGAGCACTGCATATACATACATGATACATACATGATGCATACATGACCAACGTACATGCATTGCAGTCAAGATCGTCGTAATATTTGTACACTTTTAATTGTTTTATTTTGGTATCAGTTTGTGTCTGAGCCTTGCTAACCATACACGCTATGGTTGTGGTCGTACACATTGTTGTACGGATGTACCAGGACCTTATAGGGTCGAGACCCTAGCGGAGGGCTTATTGACATTCGATTCCCACTCACACAGTAGCGCAATTCGTTGCCACTTTTATCTATTCTAATTAACATCGCCTTGAGTTTTCCCAATAAAAGAGGTTTAATGATGATAGACACTCGTAACGTCCACTCACATCGCAATTTGGAAGATGAAGTCAGTTTTTTGTATAAAAGCGTTTCCGATACGATACAAACTGGTTGTTTTGACTCTGCAATGTTAAGGCACTTGGTCAGTTCATGTGATGATTTTGCCTTCGCAAATTACCTTCGGATGTAGATTACCCTCGGAGGTCACACGCTGTCGTAATTCGAAGTTATAGAAACAAATTACACAATCGCCGTTTGCAATAAGAACTCTGTCTCTTTGCCAGCACACACATAACATGAACTCCAAGGATGTATTCAAGGGATGAGTATCGACAGTATCAACGTCCTACCATGGATAAGTAGCATTACGAGTGTCGGAATCATTTTAGTTCCATGCGGATAATAACAAACCTTAGTGATAGGAATATTCGCGAGTCAGTGCTTTTGTTGCATTTATGTTCATGGCAGTATTATAGTGCTACATATTTATTGAGGGAGTTATAGTCTTTAGGAATTGCTTTGATGATTGCTACGCGTAATTTAACGTATTGAATTCACAAGAGCTGTAGAATCTGATAACCCACAAATGACACAGTATGAGGATATTTTCAGCGTATGTGATATTAGTTTGTACGATGGTATACATTATTATTATTATTATTATTATTATTATTATTATTATTATTATACCATATTTATATAGCGCCATCTCGAACAAGTAGGATATCACGCCTTCTCTGAGCAGCATACATATTGTAGATGAAATCATTTCATGCAGTAATGAAAAAGCGTCTGCAGAACTCAATGTCAATGCCAAGAGACTCGTCGTTGACAGCTGATAACTAGGACGCGTCGAGGACACAGTGGGAACAAGACAGACAGTAATAGCGGAGTTGGAATTCAGAGCCGCCAAATAACACATTAATTGGAACGCATTACCGCTTCGGCCACATAAGCTTTTATACGAACTTATTATTGTGATTCAATCTACTGTTGCGTTGCAATGGAAATGTTTTCAACCATGTTAAAGTGGAAACACAGTTAGATTGCCTTCACAAAATTAATTTTCAATACCCAAGTAAAGATCGTAGGCCAACTTATTGTGACAGTATATTTACACTTTCAGTCAATAATATTTTCCCCAAAACTTACATGTTACATATTGTAATATAGTTCAGGGTTCTTTTCAAACAGGTACTCGACATATCTGTTCCCATTAAATCATATTCGCGGTTGGGCTGATGTATGTGGCATGTATCACTTGAATTTACACATCTACGCTCACTTTGTAGCTGTGACCATTCATATTCAAAAAGCCAGATTCATAAATGCTTATCAATTAGCATACACTTAATGATACATGTTGAGTGTTATAATGTGCTCACTTACTAAGCTAAAAAAAGTAAAAGGCCCATTGCACAAACGCCAACCCCGTGCGTGACAAAATGTTTTGTTGGCAATCAAGTATATCATTGCATCAATTTCCTAGTTGTAAGCCATTTTGGTATCGGCAATTACGAAGAGCCATTCCATCCATAAGTGCACCGGCATATGGGTCCGCAGAATCAGTCTGTATGGACGTAACCATATGACGGTTTAACTTAGCTTTTGGTGGAATGTCTTCGCGCTGGCTTAATAGCCCATAACGCTGCAATGATGGTTGAGTAGAACCACGGAGACATTAACTCATTCGAGACAAACCTCCAATCGAGCGCATCATAGTATATTGTTTAAATGGCCAATCGCACAATTTACAATACAAAACAGAAAGGCTCCCAATAAAGTTCTTCAGTCTCTCGGGGACGCAATTGGTAAGGGATTACATTAAATGAGACCGGGATTAAAACAGGACATTTGTGTTATCTCATCGTAATGAACCTATTGGTTAAGATCATTAGTCGGTTAAGTGTGTGCTGAAGATAGGGGCGGAGCAAAGTGCAATTCAATGGGAGAATAAATAACAATATGGTAGCTCTATCCCTAGGAGGACTAGCCATAATGATACCCGTTGTTCACCTCGACTCGCTGGCGACCGGACGTTGTAGACGTTCTTATTGTTCTGTCGTTAAATCAAACCAGACAAGACGATCGGTATCTCTGAAACAAACATCCTGTTGTATGAACGGCTTTTTGTAACTAAGTATATTTTGTGAATCACTGCACACTTAAGCCCACATATGAAACACCTGACACAAAAGCCCAATTGCGAATCACTCTACACAACACTTCTGAATCACATCACACTAAATCCCACGCTATATGCATCGAGCTCCTTGTAAGGTAAAACGACGTATTTGTATTCAAAAGATAGTAACTAGATATTTATTCGTACAGGTTTTGACACCCACGGTAATCTCTACCAGTTTGCTAGCTGGAAGCATCAAAGAGCGCTGAACAATATTATCGATAATAGAGACGTCACTAGCTAGCCCAATTGCGAATCACTCTACACAACACTTCTGAATCACATCACACTAAATCCCACGCTATATGCATCGAGCTCCTTGTAAGGTAAAACGACGTATTTGTATTCAAAAGATAGTAACTAGATATTTATTCGTACAGGTTTTGACACCCACAGTAATCTCTACCAGTTTGCTAGCTGGAAGCATCAAAGAGCGCTGAACAATATTATCGATAATAGAGACGTCACTAGCTTGTGATTGGTTTATATACGTGTAATCGGTAAACGTAACAGCAGTTACAGGCTATGAAGACATTCAGAAGAGTGTCTAATCTACACCGGATAGGTCATCGCTCCTCCTTCTCTCATAAGTAACAGAGCACGAATACTTTGTAAGGTCTCAGGAGATATGTTTTGTTGAATTATATATCAAAAATCCTGCCTTGGCAGTCAATGAAGAAGACAACGAGGAGAGTAAAATTTCTGAGAGAAAGATGCTTGATAGGTACCACCTCTCACAATATGCAAACAGGTATAGATGAAGTAATTGGTGATGGTCAGATTATTGGGCATTGATATGAATCTGCAGCGTTGCAAAACAATACAGATGTCCACAATCTGGCCTCTTAACTAATCAGGCGTTGGTTGCAGCGAGCTTCTAGTCAAACATTTATTATGGCTGTGCATGTTAATTTGTTCATAAGGAAATTGTCGTGTTGGTATTTACTGAGGACAGATAGGCGTTTATCAAACAAGGGCAAAGAATGACATATGCATCTAAGGAATGGCCAATCCCTAATATGGGCAGAGCAAAAACCGAATGTGCATCGCACTAATCAGCCAATATATTGAAAACATACCACGAGTGGCATTCATTGCATGGATGCTGTAGGAGTATTAACCACAGAATGGACCTTCCTAATATGGATTAGCCAAATGTAATACCTAATCTTAGAACAGATTCGCGTTTGGGTAGCAGTAGCCCTGCATTTAGTCGGCACCCATATCTTTAGAAGAGCTTCATCATATGCCGACCTTTAAAAAGCATTGTATGATATGATTGATTTACACCCAAGCCAGTTTCTCACTGCAGCCAAATTAAGTAACGGTCCTGTATATGAATGTAGCGATTAAGTAACGGGATAATAAGTTATCAAGCAGCTGAATTATTGGCGAACGACTCACACGTTGATACTGGGGTATACATGGATGTAATAACGCGAATACACAGAAAGTTTAGTAAGGAGTTGTGTAGTGCATATACAATCTATAAGTCATACAATGAAATGACATTCACCGCTGTCACCAGTGAATCACGTCGGTTATACTGTATTGTAAGCCGCAATTTAACCAATTAATTACGGGATGATTGCATCCCCTGTGTACGAAATAAACAAATAAAAATATAGGAATGGATAAGCATTTATCAATATTTGTTAACATAAAAAATTAACCTCACTTTTATTACCAAGAGCTAATATAGGGACATTGCATGCAAATTTAAGGTTTTTGCCTGCAGCACATATAACGCAAAAACAACTTATAACTGTTTAATTCATGAAGGAGCGTCTCATGCAATATAGTGTAGTCTAGTCTGTCTCAGTTGATTGACTCATGAAATAGCGCAGCTGCTGCCCTGTCAGATGGAACGCGCCGTGTGTAAGACATTTACTATGGCTGTACATGGTGCTAAACTGGCAATATCATGTGAGAGGTCTGCGTGTCCGCGAAAATATCCAACGGGAGGTTTTTCAACGGTATTATTAGTATTCTACGTAATGGTCTCATTTTCACTCTGGAAAAGAAACAAAACGAATTCATCCCTCTGCCAATTATGGACGTAGGTGAAATAGTTTGTAACGTCTTAATACACAACATGGCATTTGTGCTGCATGCTTATAAGATGAATAAGATCACTTGTGTTACAACATCACGATTCGGTTCATAAAATTCCGTTACCTTGACATTGCTAATTGAGCGTCCATGGCTTATAGAATTGCTATGTTAAATGCAATAACCATCAAATTCTAACCTAACTCTACTCTATACATAAGAAACACCTTTGGACTGGATATAACATGTCCCTATCATAAATACCCCGAATAACAATTCTACTCTGTCGTCTAATATTTATGGTGTAACTTTTGCTCATTGCTAAGCTATTCATTTCACGTGGTTTGGCACTCGGACAGCAATATATTTCACTATTAGCATTGAATAGGTATTCTCCCATAATGAGTGCGTTCATGGTTGGTCTGCTAGTCTCTAGATAAAACTATCGTTATTGCAAAACGGTTCGGAATAGAACTACACCATTCATTTGTAACTTACTTTGAATGCTGGATATTTCCTATTTTGAAGACGGATGTAGTTAATGAAATCAACTGACCTTATGAGTCAAAAACATGAGTATAATTTTGCAATGGTACGATAAAAATGTCTTCAACTAACGCTGATGAAACGAAATGGCCAGCAAATGAACGCGATTGCTAGCGTATTATCTTATACTTATCAAATACCTTCAACTCGTCTGAAATTATCAGAACACATCGTACAAACGTTCAACCAAACAGGCAATCATCTCATCCACGAGCGTGATACATCATGAATTTGACAGCAATTTCTAGACGCATTCTGTTGCAGTAAGACAAATGAGTCAGTCCAGTCAGGACAATAAAGATATATAACGTCCGTTGATATCTGTTGATGTTGATTTTATTGCAAGACTGAGAAGATCAGCATCGTCGAAAATATTACTATGCTGATTCAGGATATCTGTACATTTGATATTCTGGGCTGACATTTGTGAATGTGGCGGCGACAATCAAAGAACCCCTTCATGATTGTATTAACTGAGAAAGACACAATATGTCAAACAGGTGCTTTAATGCGTACATAACACTAGTCTGAATGGCACAGCTAGTCCTGAGTTATGTGTCAATATCCATCCTTAAAATTAAAGAGAATGCACCACCAGATAACGGGAAACCTCTGTCACTGGTTTGGATAAATTCAATTGCAGCAAGACAATATTCATGCATCCAAAACCTTAAGCTCCCAAGAGCCAAGCCAAATGGCTCAAATTTATCATAGAAGCCAAGTGTACAAACGGCAGT
This sequence comes from Urechis unicinctus, assembly GCA_034190875.2. Lineage (NCBI taxonomy): Eukaryota > Metazoa > Annelida > Polychaeta > Xenopneusta > Urechidae > Urechis > Urechis unicinctus. Next base: position 29,680,670 of record CM067350.1, on the reverse strand, counting down.
GAATGGAAATACAACAAACATCGAATCACAAGTCGAGTTTGTTGATATAATAATAAAGGCCGGATATGCTTAAATGCACATTCAAGGAAAATTGACTGTCGATATGGAATAGTCTTAGAGCACGTATCCTTTTTTTTATCAAAACTAAGCCTCCGCATGTATAGATCTGTTGTTAATGATAGTCCTGTGTTAATATTTAAGAAAGAAAGCGCAGCACAAGACACGCATGGCTGTGCACAACAATTGCAGGGACCTTCCATCGATTATGGTATGTTATGGTATGTTATGTATAATTATATCGAAAAAAAATTGAGGGCGCTTTTGATTGAGCGTTGTAATCACTACGAATTAACCTTAGCTGAGGAGGGCCTTCCCTCTAGCATCATATCAACTGTAAATTACACACTCATAACGTATTATCCATAATCGATATCGTTGATATCGACCACTTGCATTTTACAATATGCTGTATCGATGTGAGTATAACACAATGGTATTAGCCACAGTATAAAACTCAACCCTTATAAGAATGGTGGTTATTGACGTCATAGGATATGAAACGACCAGCTAAGATGGGCACGCATCATAAGACGCTTTACCCATAAAACTCGCGTGTCATTCACGCGTTAGACAGAAGTCAAGTTATCAGTTGATATATTGCATTCCATTGCGAAACTATCCCTTGGGGATATAAAAACACAAAAGAAGCTGCACCTTTAAGCATGGTTGGAGATATTCATAACGGTACCATATAAACATCGGCTACAAATCAAGGTTGTTTCAGAATGCAATTATCACCTTGTTGAACCAACCACAGCATAAATAGAAACAGTAGATTTAGAGATATTATGCAATCGCTATTATATACACTACACAAGACCTGTTTAGAAAGTTCATAATTCTTTAGGATAAAACAAGGACGCGTTTTTACAATAACCGATGTTCCAAGAGAGCTAATGTGAGCAATGCGTATATTTACAGCATTACCTGTGCTGGTGACAAGTGGTCGAAGAGCAAAACGTTTTAATTCAGACCCGTGATTGCACGAGGCCTTGGTCTCCTTTCTTTTCATGAATTCCTAAATTCGAACCTATGCTCGTTGCTCATATACCATGTCTTTGTCTGTGACTACCGCGCAATTTCGTCGGTCATTACCATTGGTAGAATCTTTCTTCTGAGCCAACCTGTGGGGCTTTTGTACTCATCTCATCCATACTAACAATCTTACGCCCATGTATGTACATATGACTCTGCCATTTTATATTCATAATTAACTCTGTCAAAGCAGATTTGTGGTTTTGTGTGTTGGGATATAATATGTCTCAAGATATTTCCTCGTAGGCAGTATATTATAATCAGCATAAATGGTTTACACCTATGTTTATGCATTTCGTTTGATGAAATATAAACTCAGAACTACTATAATAGGAACTTGTACATGTCATGAAGTAAATAGCCTTATTCAAGCAATCATAATGCATCCATGCAAAAACAAAAAACCTCCTGTTTAGCTTATACATTAAGGCTTAGAGGTAAGTATAGTATGTGCTCATATGCATGTGTATTCATAGATTTAGTCTTGCTTGCGCATATGGCGTATTTTCCTAATGGTGAGAGCAAACCACAACCAACAGTATTAAACAGAATGCTCACGTGTCCTGTACTCATTACCTACAATGAGCGGATGTTTTACATAGTCTTCATGATATGTTGCACAGTAATGCAAAACTGGCTGCTTCTTTAGGTCAATAACAGTTTGATATCAGTAGATTTCATAGCTACAGAGCATTTGCTTGATTCATTGACTGTATAGCAATTATCTCTTTCATGATGTCACCGGGTATTGCAAAACATGTAGTATGAATGTCATTGTTTTACATATAATGCCACGAATACGGCTTTATAGATGTGCTTTCCGGCATCACACTGAGTCAATAACCATGAGACCTTCATGCAGAACAATATTCCTAACTGAACAAATACCGGTTCAATAGCGATAAACTTTAATAGGCTTTATGGTTTGTTACAAGGAACATCTAACAGACGGGACAACAAATTGAGAGTATTAAAACCTGTATCGATTCTGCAGCTTATTAATACGAACGCCATATATCAATTAAAACTCATTATTTTGGTAGTTGGTTTTGGCTCTCTAGCACAATCCATCGATCGAGATATCATGGGATAATTTATTAGGTGGTATTTCGTCAAATAAGTTTGACTGATATGGAGTCAATAAGGGGCGCAAGGTATCGATCTCTCACTGACACTAGTCGTCGATTCGCGGTTGCATTCATTGGAAACAATGATGTATGTCATATGAACGATCGTGATAAAATACAAAATCAATAAACATCGTATCGATATCAAATCAACCTGAATTCCGTAATGACGTAACTTTGACTTGTACTGGTTTTAATTTATTGCAATCATTCGATTTATGTTTTATGCCCACATGGCTATCGGGTAAAAGATAACCAAATGCAAATTATTTTATCATACAAATGCTGCTTTTTAATATAGCTTAACGATTATTAATCATTATATTGCTCTAAGTGAGATCATATATACGTATCAGGGAAGCGTTATATACCTTGTATGCAGTTGTGCGCTGGGATTATGAGGGGTTAGCCTCGCATACCTGATGCTTTTCTCTAATTTTGGTATTCTTGTCCCCACTTTCAGATGCCGTACTCGCACAAATATGACCGCCTCTTTTCCAAATATTAAGAGATATAACAATATTTCGTACGGTCATAAAACCGCAAGATGTCACATAAAAATCAGACTTAACTGTAAGTGGCAAAGTTTTCTGGCTAAAGAAAGTTAGCAAGGCGTGTCAGGAATTCTGAGTTCATTTCCTGCAATATATCCTATACGCAAAAGGGCCCATCTTCTGAGTCTTTTGTCAATCCAATAACACAATGCTAAGGATCTATTATAGACTGCTATAGAAATTTTCTGATAATGATGCTGGTCCATCAAAGCGCGGAACAATTGCTCTGTTCTGTATTATGTTCTTGTTCAGCTTCCGCCGGCAGTCTGATTTCTTATATCACTGCATGAACACGGCGTCAAACCGGCCTTAGTATTGCAGTGACCACCAGCTGAATGGCAAGTGTATGTAACAACAGCATAATAGGGGACAGTACATAATACATAAACTGCAGAATGCAAATCATCAGTTGGGGAATATTTGATTTACGCGTTTGTTTTACCAAGAATTTCATTATGCGGTATTGAACCAGAGATTAGAAATCATCCAAATTTCAGTTCATAAAATTATCACAGTGTTTCGCTTGGCTTCTATAGTTTGCTTTCAACAGTGCTTTCATACATCGACCAGTTTAAAACAGAAGTTAATATCCTGTGCGTATGGCTGTTCAGTTGATATGAATTTATGAAATCCGCACAGGCTCGTCAACGCAGTCATGGTGCATTGTTGCGGAGACTTGAGTTCCCAGTTGTACCATGAGTGTTTTGTACAACATGGGACTTAACGAGGCACTATGAGTGGGCACTGACACCTTGCCCTAACGCACCTTCCGATCTGCATTGCCGTTTATTTGATGAAAACAACAATGAAATAAAATCCTGGTGAGCAAAGAATGCGCTCATATAACTCGCGTAATACATTTATTGTTTGGCTATTGATCTATCAGCTAGCGTTCCATTCTGTATCCATTTCAGGCAACCATTTATGAACGTATACACCCAAAATTCGCTGCTGCAGGCTACGCCAATAAACTCATTTATATATGAATTCATCCGATAGGACCCAACTGAACCCAAATGCTGAAGTGAGCACTGCATATACATACATGATACATACATGATGCATACATGACCAACGTACATGCATTGCAGTCAAGATCGTCGTAATATTTGTACACTTTTAATTGTTTTATTTTGGTATCAGTTTTTGTCTGAGCCTTGCTAACCATACACGCTATGGTTGTGGTCGTCAACATTGTTGTACGGATGTACCAGGACCTTATAGGGTCGAGACCCTAGCGGAGGGCTTATTGACATTCGACTCCCACTCACACAGTAGCGCAATTCGTTGCCACTTTTATCTGTTCTAATTAACATCGCCTTGATTTTTCCCAATAACTTGCTAAAAGAGGTTTTTTGATGAAAGACATTCGTAACGTCCACTCACATCGCAATTTGGAAGATGAAGTCAGTTTTTTGTATAAAAGCGTTTCCGATACAATACAAACTGGTTGTTTTGACTCTGCAATGTTAAGGCACTTGGTCAGTTCATGTGATGATTTTGCCTTCGCAAATTACCTTCGGATGTAGATTACCCTCGGAGGTCACACGCTGTTGTAATTCGAAGTTATAGAAACAAATTACACAATCGCCGTTTGCAATAAGAACTCTGTCTCTTTGCCAGCACACACATAACATGAACTCCAAGGATGTATTCAAGGGATGAACATCGACAGTATCAACGTCCTATCATGGATAAGTAGCATTACGGGTGTCGGAATCATGTTAGTTCCATACGGATAATAACAAACCTTAGTGATAGGAATATTCGCGAGTCAGTGCTTTTGTTGCATTTATGTTCATGGCAGTATTATAGTGCTACATATTTATTGAGGGAGTTATAGTTCTTAGGAATTGCTTTGATGATTGCTACGCGTAATTTAACGTATTGAATACACAAGAGCTGTAGAATCTGATAACCCACAAATGACACAGTATGAGGATGTTTTCAGCGTATGTGATATTAGTTTGTACGATGGTATACATTATTATTATTATTATTATTATTATTATTATTATTATTATTATTATACCATATTTATATAGCGCCATCTCGAACAAGTAGGATATCACGCCTTCTCTGAGCAGCATACATATTGTAGATGAAATCATTTCATGCAGTATTTAATTTCTTGTCGTGAAAGATGGTTAATAGTGAGAGAGGGAATGACATCAAGTGGAAAATGCAGATCAGCAAAATAAGCTGCTTGGGTGTGACTGCCTCGATACACCATCTATTGTTGTCAGGCTTTTGGTGTCCTCTTTGTGTGACCGTTCTCCTTTGCAGAGTCCCCTACATGGTTCCTAGCCTCACCAATATAAATCAAACCCCTCCATTCACTAAGTTTCCTTAACCCAAGTATTGAATGACTTGTTCATCACAACTGGTTATAGTCTACAGATGCTGCGAGTGTACAACGAGTGAAGTGACTACCTGACCACGACTTGGGGTGACTCTCCCCGCCTTGTTCAAACAGCGACGCGAAGTCATAGAGCATGGCGTTATGCCAAGTCATGGTATCTTTCTCCCGCTTCCAAGCTTTCCTCTCCCAGTAGTCGACCGTACCATCTTCATTGACGTCCATGGCTTCCTGTTCTTTGTCGTTGTCGATCTGCGCCTTCTTGCCTGTTCCACATGGAATACACGCGTTCCAATTATTAGAGTAATATATGCTAAGCCTTGTATTACATTTAAACAAATAACTCGTGAGGACAGATATTAAACGAGGATCGACTCTCACCATGATGGCCATATGGACTAAGCATGTCCAGTAGCGATATAACGACGCTGACGACGACGGCAGTGCCGATAGTCAGGCCCCATAACTCATTACTGAGTGGTGTGAGGAACGAACAGGGATTATATTCCTCCTGAGGACTAGTTCCCAACAGTATACCTAATTGTATATCTCTGTAAGGCTTTGTGAATGATATGGCCTTTTCTCGCTCGTAACTGACGGTGAATGCTCCGACGGCCATATCAGCTCTCTGCATTCATAAACATGACACATTCTATGGAGACTGTCATAGATCGTCACTTTTATGGAGGCAATCGACAAAGACACGATAGCCGGCTTAAGCCATTATAAAACAAATACAAAACATGGGGTTAGGTTAGGGCGTTTATTACCATATAAACTGAGGAGTCTGGTAGGAGTTCGGCCACCATGCCATCCCACGTACGAGTCTGCTCGTCCAATCTACCATACCTCCCATATGGCACAATGTGTAGGTTATAGTTGAACTGGAGCTTGCTAGCCAGCTCGACCAAGAGGTCGATGGAGTAGCCATAAAAACAATCATTGCTCGAGCATATCTCGTCATTCACTGTCAGGTTGGAGTCGTAAAACACGAATGGTGGATCCTGAAAAGCAATGCAACAATAAGTTAAGTTTAATGTGTGCTTGTTGTTTCGAAAGTGAGATTCGCTGGTTTGAAGGTTTCACTGATTAAGACGCTCACAACGATGGTCGCGACACGCAGCGTTTTAATGACGAGATCTCCCACGTAGTCACGTATGTCGACAGCTGGCATATCTTGGAAGGTGTTGACGAGTGTAACATTGGGTAGGAGGAGTCCTGCGCTATCCGACCACACCCCTTGCTGCAAGACGGACCAACGGTGACTGTCATATTTATACACGAAATCCAGTAAAACGATATTGCTCACGGGGATAAAGCTAAAATTATATTTTGATGAAGGATGTAAACTGCCGAATGATATTGTCTTGCTGACCTTCTCCCAGCCAAAAAGGCTAAGCCGGACCAGATCGTAGGACGCTGACGACGGGGAGCCGGAGTCATCAAATTGGAGCCGCCCAGTTATTCCGGTGGGCTCATCAACCTGTTAACACAGTACGCAGCATCAAGAGAAGAAAATAGATGTATCTAGAAATGTTACAGTAAGAAAACATGTCAGCTATTTTCAAAGCAAGCATCCGGCATGCAATAATTTATGCGTCGAAATACTTTCAAATAGATGCGTTATAGCACGAACTGAGTGTGTTTGCGTTCAGGAGCCTCGCGTTGCAGACTACCTTTCTCAGAGCTTCGTTGACTGAGGCACCGTATGTCCATGGAGTGGAGCTCATATTCCAGCAACCTATACCTGACGAAATGATGTTCATACCCTGCCCTTCCACGAGGCTGTGTAGTGCGTGGGCGTAGATGTGGACGGCATCGTAATAAGCAGCAGGATAAGCCTGAATAGCATTAACATTGGCAAAGGGCATGTTGGGAAGCTGAATATAACAAGTCATTGCAAGATTTCGTCATGTTTCTCTTTCTTCCGTTACTATTGGTTTCGCATTAGACCTTTGGACTTGGTATTATGTCCGTTATACACAGGCTTTCCGAAATTTCCGCAGATTATACTCATGAGAGTTCATTCACGTTATTTTTCATATGTCAATGATTGATAGCTGTTTTTCCCCATCTGAGTTTTGACCAGACTCATGCACTGGCGCCAATGAGATAACAGGTCCTAGTTTTGAATTAACGGTCAACGAAAGAGATTTAAAGTGCTCGCGCTTGCACATTTACACGTGTACACAAAAATATTATCAACAAGCATGCGCATGGGCAAGGCGGGTAGAACAATTACAAAGTTGATTGAATGACACCACCATAGCAAAGATTTAAGCCACGTATTATCAGTGATCTGATCATGAGGGTTAGGGATACAGAAACCTAAATAAACCGTTCAGTGGCAATGGGACTTTTGTCTATATATTTTGGTTGGCTCATTACTAAAAGGACCGTACCACGTGTCGTGTCGTGTCCGAATTAGCCGAACTTGGGTGCAACAATGTTAGGTATGCGGCGTCAAGCACAGAGCACTATATAGTTATCTATTTTAATTACCTCATACGTGACGAAGTTCATTAAACAAGCCAGCAGTTCTAACTTACCGATAAGGGTACCTACATTGAGAGGAAATAAGTAATAATCTTACGATATATTATGACATATCGGAGCATCACACGAGTACAACGTATCATTTGCTTTGATTCGCAACATTTGATTGGGAAAGAAATAAAAGCATTCGATCAGTGTGCTTAACGGTATACCAAATCTTTTCCCCGCGCCATAGAAGATGCTGGGATCAGCGAGCGACCATAGGCTATGGAAGTCATCGTAGAGGTCACCACTGTAAGTGACTGGACGTGTCCCAAGCACTCCCTCCAGGTAAGGTTTGGTCGTCACTGCCTCTGGGAGCAAATTCTGAAAATGAGGACAGGTGTATGTACACCAAATCATATTTTTCTCAGTACTACGTGCTTGTGATTGTGCTCTGGATTGTACGGACGTCACCAGGTTGGATATCGCTGATTAACAAGTAGAATGGTTACACTCACTGGAGCAGTGGAGCCATCCGTAACAATCCACACCCATCCCGCTCCCAGCATATCCAGCGTGTGCGCCTGCTCCAACACCTCTTCCGCCATCTCGGCGTATGTGTTCAGCAGGACAATACGCGCACCTGTGGGATCAACGATACAAATTACCAGGTCGCCAGGTTAGGGTTTGTTTTGGTGTGATGATCAAACGATATATGGCTGGGGCTGAGATGGCCATTTCTCTGGTAATTGCACTGAGTCTTTAAAGTAGGAGAAAACACATATATATCACCTGCTGCATATTAAAGTAGAGCAGTTCCACGAGTTATTGGTAGTGCCTTTATGTGTCTGTATAAACAATTGTTGGGGACACAACCACCAGCAACAATTCACAAGGCGTGTCATGAAGAGAGTTTATTTAAACGAATAGGGCCAAAGGCAAGCAACCAGCGAACACTGGTCCCTATGTCCGCAGCAGGGCCTTAATTACTTTTATCTGAATTTATTTGAATCCGCCATTACAGCTGCGCTTTTTATCGTATCCATTGTTGTAGCATGAGGTAATTTAGAAATAATCATAAAACTGGCATTTCTTAAAAATTATACCGTTCATACCGTTTCTTTTTTATGATTATAACCGCATAGGTGAGGCTATTTCAAATAATCTTATGCATATTGAAAACTGCACCTGTATTTTTGATGTGTTTGAGCTGTTGTCCACTGGCACCGCTCTAGACCTCGCCGTGAACTGCTGGACGCTCAGCACCCGCCATTTGTTCTCCGATGCCAGTTTCTGGAACTCCACCAGACCGTTAATGCCTGCCACACAGAAGCAGTTATAAAGATATGCCGTCATTTATGCCACATACTACTGTCGGGCGTGAAGGGTGTAAACAGAGAAGCATGGACATGTAGGGCTTGGTAACGATATTCATCATGAGTACCGTAATCTGTGTTGTCCGTCAATATTGCCACTGTATCCCATCGGAAGTATTTGATGAAATCTACGAGTGCTCTGCTCTGCATCGTGTCAGGTGGCTGCAGGCGAAGCAGGTACTTTTAAGGGAAGAGAAGGGGGTCCGTGGCTGAGGGAGATATGAGAGGGATATTGAGGCCTAGGGAGAGAGTATGTAAGGCCCTAACTGCGCTCGATGACATGGGGCCAATTATTGAGGTCACGCCCTCACCAAACATCTTACACACTGCAAGGGAATCGTCAATACAGAACATAATACAACGAGCATGTTTATTTGGGGGCTGCTGAGCTCGTGCATGGTTATCGTGCATGGTTATCTCAAGCGCCTTTTATAATAGCTACACTTAGACTTACAGGTAGTCATCGTTAATGGCCTAGAAAGCTTATTGCAGAGCTACAGTATATATAAAATTTTAAGGGACGCTTACATTTTTGAATATTTGCGAATGCTGCTGTGAAGGGAGCATGAACACCAATGTAGCGTATTTCATGGTCAGGGAGAATTTCACTGTTATTGTTGATAACATCCACGGCCAATCGAAGCGCCCCTTCCTCTGTCGAATTGGCTGTCGTAAAAATACCACCTGTAACATAACGCACAGCGACAGTCATCAGGATGATGATATAAGCATGGACCCATTGCAGCACAGGTGCTGATAGCTATCACCAGCATACACAGAAGGGCTATAACCTGACCCAGGGTTTATTCACATAGACACCAGGTAACAATATGTCAGCTATTAGAGAGATGCAATGTATTATTCATAGAGCCTGGCAACAGAACGCATTAGTCGCTACCTGTTATCGCTGAAGGTAATCTACATGAGTCGACAGCGCTTGTGCCATAGCCGCGGGAAACGGATGCAGTACACACAATGTTCCCACTAAAACTGTTTATTGAGTTTAAAGAAAGTGCAATGTTCTTCTCATCCCATAGCGAATTCAATCGCAGCTTTTAGTAAACATTGCATCAGCCGGAAATAAATTAGAATGTCAATACCGGTTTTGCGCATGACTTCCCACTGGAAGCTACTGGGGTTAGAATCTTGCGGACAATGCCGTCGCATGCGCGTTTAAGCAAAACCTTGACGTTATGGAAAAATTACTTACCTATTGTAAGAACCTGTTTGGAGGCAGAAATGGTTGAGACGAAGACACTGACAGAAACAAGGAGCGCCAAGTTTATTGTACCACGCGCTGACATGTTTATTATTAAGGTCGACTGTAGAATAATCTTCTTAGAGCGCAGCTATTTATAAAAAAGCCTCTGATGACTAATGTCGACCCTTGTTGCTATATCACACCTGCCCGGTTAGATGCGGTGTCCAAGTTGTCCCACACAATTGTTAAGTAGTGTTTCATCCGGAGTCCACCACCAATGCTGATTTGGATGTGGCAGGTGCGAGTCGGACCATAAAGGTACAGGTAGACGTTCGCAGATAATAAGTCTGTATCCCATCTCATCACGGCGTTTGTTTTGTCTGTCACATTAACTATTGTGAAATATGATTATAGCGAGTAAGTTTTGTGTAGCGTCACACGTGGCGGGGTGGAGTGGGTCGATATTAGTCGATATATTAACAGTGAGCGGATACAATGGGTCACACATTTATTGTCCCCATTGGCACGCCTCGCAATATGCTCAACAACCCGGAACAGGAACATCAATTTAATTCCGGGGGTGTGTGTATGGGGTGGGGGGGGGCGTAGGGTATAGCAAGCAAGGTTGGGAGGTGCTGAAGGGGTAATGGTGGAGGTGGTAGGCAGTGGGTATGGTGATTGGGTAAAGTCATGGTTGGAAAGATGGGAATGTGGTAATGGGATAATGGCAAGGTTTGAATGATGGGAATGTGGTGATGGGAAAATTGCATGGTGGGAGTAAAGTGATCGGATAATGGCATGGATGAAATGGTGGGGGGTATGGTGATGGGGTAATGGTATGATTGGAATGGTTGGGATGTGTTTGATGGGAAAATGGCATGGTTTGAATGATGGGCATGTGGTGATGGGAAAATTGTATGGTTGAAATGGTGGGTGGTATGGTGACGGGATAATGGCATGGTTGAAATGGGTGGGGGTATGGTTTTGGGTTAATGGCATGGTTGGAATGGTGGGGATGTGGCGATCATGTCATGCGCACAAATAGATGGATACAATAATGCACCCCTAGCCATGGGGGGATATATACTTTATGTTAGAACATTCACATTTTCCATAAATAGTTCAATCAGTTTGTTACAAAACGTCTGGTCTAACTGCTTTCGCTTATAGTAGCTTTGCATATACACCATTCCAAGGCTTGAAAAATCGAATTAAAGGGAACAGCAGGCATTTTCTAATACATGTATCTTAACAGGGTGGAATAGTAACGGTCCACAAGCTGCATGTATCTCTACGCTTCTAGCCTGCTAAATAAGGTATATTAATGGTAAAGGTGTATTGTTCATAAAGTAATAGCAGGCCATGTCACTGATGCAGGTGAGACGAAGAGAACGACCGAGCGTGTGATAAGGAGTGGATGTGGGGTGGGGATGTGATTGTTGTGCTTGAAGTTGCAGATGAAGTTGTTAAGTGATGAATCAACAAGACCGCACAGTAGTTAACCGAGACGAGTCAAAAATGCTTTATTCGTTGGATATCATGATTGTTCGAAAAAATGCCCGACTGGCTTTGAGTAAGAGGAGGAGAGATATGTCTTGCTCGAAGGCAAACATTACCTACTACCATTAAGTAATCCACGTCCATTTGAAAAAAAAACAGTCGTTTTTCTTAATGCTGCCACAATATCTGCGCTGGAAAAATACACAAGCTATAAAAGGTATTTACCCTTGCGGATTGAATATAACTTGGTAGGGTCATGCTTTATCAGGAAAAGGCGATTTTCTGTATAAAGGAACGAGGTGACTTAAGGTGAAGCGAGTGAGATATAATTTCTCTAGTGCTATAGGACACGTCTTAGTACAATACTATGGAGTAAGGAACCCGGGAACGGCTCTGACCTGCGAATTATTTATCGAAGACTTTCCGAGAGAATCACATTATAATGTGGTTTCTATTACCTCGGGCGACCATATGAAATAATCCGCTTGGGATAACGTGAGCCACAGACACCTGCTTTGGGAACTAAATAGCAAATACATTGTGTTGGTATTTGCTAATGGTTCCTTTGTCCTTTTTGCTCCCCACATTATCTCGGGTGATGAATTCGCCTATGATATCCCCATCTATGATGCTCTAATGCTGTTTTGTAACATATTTCCTTTCATTATGTATGCATTACAGGATGTAAGCAGCAATTGATCAACTACCGCTTTCAGTGTAGCAATGCTCCAGCACGATAGCCTGGGGGCAAACTACAGGGTACACTTCTGTAATTCAAATGACCTGAAAGAGACCCGTTGTCTCAAATTCTGACCAATTATGACTCGATATCATATTTATCTTAATCCTGTTATGCTTCAATAAATTTCCTGGTCAATCCAATGAATCGAAACAAGAATATCAAGTCTTATATGGACGAACTTTCGTCATTACCCATCTTCCCCTCGTGTTTTTACCTTTGGTCACTATGTGGTTCTTATCCGGTGAAATCCTAGCTGCTTTTCTCTTATATTGCGTTCTTTTGCTGAAATATTGCTTTGCATTCTGTCTGCATACCTGGTTTAAGTTATTGGTCAGTATAGGCTCTCACTTTACCCCATATTGAAGTCGTCTATTATATTTTTACACAATTGAAGCAAACAATGTGGTATATGTGTGCAATTTCAGCTTTCACCCAATACACACCACCAATATCTATTGTTAGCGTACCATGGTCTTGACAACGCCACAGAAGCCGACAACACATCAGTTTGCTTTGCCATTTGGGAAGCTATAAAATGACGCACTGACGGTTCAGGATTATACATGACAGTGGTCCGTTATCCCGGAAAGTACTCAGTATGAGACATTTGATGTTAGCCACACTGTGATTGCAACATTGAAATGTTAATATCTGGTTTGTGTGTAATTTGTTCGCATTAAAGGTTACTTTTAATTGAGCAATAAAACGGAAATTAGTTGATAAATTGATCGTTTTACAAGGAAATATTATTCAATTTACGAAAACTAACACTAGCCTAATTGTTATTAGACCGATGCACTGGGGCGGGACAGCCTTTAAATCCGTGATGATAGCAAACGAGATAGTAGAACTAATGTACACCATCATCAACCAAATCGAATTGTTTAAGCATTGATAGAGCTCTTTAAAGTGTAGCATGAATATTCTGTTTCGCACTACGTTGTACCACTGAAAGATGTGTTGCTGCAATATTGACAGAAGTGAATATTGATAAAGATATTCAGCGATAACTCGGATGCAATAATTACGCCAACGCAGCAGTTCCAAACAGAACCCGTCATTTTAATTCCCTCTTTAGCAATTTAAGTCGCCTTTCCTTGATTTTTTTTCAATTTGGTCTTAAGCTACCTCTCAAGATAACAGTTCACTCAGTACAAATTTGGTCATGAAATAATATGGAACACTGCGTATTTAGAAATTCTTAAGATCCCCACATCAGAGATTAGTGCATAACATAGAAATGGACAACTTTCCTTCCGTCATGCACAGCTTGATTTTCTGAATAACATCTGATTGCAGACCTAAATATGCAATTTCTACCAATCGTCGCATCCTTGAAAATGCTTTAAGTGTTGTATGAGTTTCAAAAAAATAATATAACAATCGTTATTTTGCGTAGCGTGTATAAATGAGGATGAATGTAATACCTGGTCGGCATCTCTTTCGTTACGCACACCTGTAGTGATTCATTTCAGCCACGTGCTCGGACTGCAAGCGATAACCGACAGTGAAACAAGCAAATATAACTTGAGCTTCAGTTTGCTCAGAATGATAACACAGACATTCATAATTATGTTCCGATGATAAATCATAGGTATGGTGAATTAATCAGACCAACTTTAATCTTTACATAATACGCAATTACTCCTTATTGGTATTTTTTATGTGACTGCTTTATTCTGACAGGGTTGTACTAGAGATAAAACGTTAAGTTCGGATACTGACAACTGCTTTCTACTGACTCACTAAGCGCTGTTATCTTTTCACAGAATGCCATTAAATGGCGTGTTGATCATGGAAGCTGGACGCCTTTTTCTCCAATCACTAACCGTAATCAGAAACAATCGTGAATGTACACGTACGAGGGAATTGTCATTGCAGTATAGCAATTATGTATATATAGCATCAATCGCACATATGTCAGATCTACTCAGCTGATTCCATGAGCATCTATATCGACATCAATTCGTTATTTGCAACAGCCTCTCGCCGCGTGACATATGGCTGCCCTGTAGCGGTTATAGCGGGGCGAGGGGTTACACCAGGAAATTAGCACAATGTCAGCAACAAGACACTTGTATTTGCTAAACTGCCATTCAGCATCTCGCACGGGTCATTTAATGTGACTTAAGTCGAAGAGTTAAGAACGACTGAAGACATTATAAATGTTCGTAAGATGTGATGTCATTATGTACGTTTGATCTATTTGATGACACACATGGACGGACACAAGAATGACCTGTTTAACTTGACCATATTTTGATTGCATTAATGACCATTCGGATTCTCGCCAAAAACGTCAGATGAAGCTAACACGGCAAAAACAGACTAACAACAGCAACAACAGCTCGTGGCTCAGTACATTATTAAAGGCCTTCAGAACTACGTCGCCCTCAATTATATATGCAATGTTTAAAGTTATGAATAATCGAAGCGAATAAGAAACCCTCATCAACGTATTAAATATCATCTCAATTTTGCCATCATAATTGACGCAGTTTGCCGCCTTACAACACCACGCTAGATCCTTATGAAGATATGTCGGCGATATAGGTTCGGTAATGATCACTTGATATGTTAATGTACTCCTGTCATTGCTTCGACTCTGACTTCTTTCTATGTTACCTCGGAAACGACAAGGGTATTTGTCGCTATCGTCGTTGTCCATATCGGATTGGGATATATTCCAGATGTGTTCCTTTAAGGTGGCTTAGCATTGTATGGGACGTTGTCCTAATGCATAACAGCCTAAAGTTCCCATTCAACCGATAAGCTACAATATAATTCGTGGTTTATCCAGAGAATCAAAATTTAATATCTTGCTTCTTAGAAATTTATCACTAATTAGACGAACTTGACACTTTCTACATTAAAATCGTCTATTGCTGAGCGGTTTGCCACACGTTTCCGTTGATCGTGTATGCTTAAACCGAATGTTAGCAATCATTGGTCAATCTACACGTTCAAGATACCTCTTTTAGAAGTAGTCCACAGGGTTAATTTGGCTTTAAATACTTCACAACGATTTATTGTTGACATGGTAACCGATG
>CM067350.1:29615188-29660188 GCA_034190875.2 Urechis unicinctus | reverse complement strand
GGTACTTCCGATGCCAGTAGTTGGATTATTATGAAATGCATCATCATCAAAGATAACCGTAGCCGACATACAGGATAATCCAAAATTAGGCCTGTGAAAAACTTCTGGCACACTGATGGGTCTTAGGACCAAGTTTGGACTATATTACTTTGGAGCTTGGATTTATATTGGCAACATTGCCATTAATTCTTATGTCTGCTTCCGTTATTATTGATCTATATTTGGAAAACAGGTCATTTGAAATTGATATCCACCACATTACGGACTGTTACAGCTGGTGTGATATTCGTGAGAGCAATGCTAAGTGCTCTTCATTTGCATAAATGTCATCAAGGGAGGGTTGTTACTGCACAGCTGTGCGGGTAGACACATGACTCCCGGATAGGCGGTTATTAGACTAGCATCATGCTTCTTCATTTAACAAGATGTAAGATATATCTTCGCCTTTGCGTCCGCTTAATGCAACCGGAAAAATATATCATTATTCCGCCCTTGATGTGCTCCGTTAAAGCAACAGTAAACAAATCATATATCTGTCTTGTCGCGGCAGTAATTATCCCGTGTTATATGCGACAAAATGATAAATTGAATCAATCAAAGGCAATAGTTCCTGGAATAATTTTATGGACATTGAGACCATGTCATGCAAACTGGCGCTTATATTTGCATATGGGATGGTAGTTATATGATGCATTTCTAGTGTAATATTCTTGACTGGAGTTAAAGATGACACACATCCTGTTAATATTCTCTTTGCGCATTGATTCCTCCAGCTCGCCTAAATCAGGCAGTACATATGATTGATGCAGAAAAATAATCGATTATAATTTCCACTCGATCAACCCGCAAAACATTATGAACTAACTCAACATTCAAAACCCTCACCACCCAACAAATCCACGCACAACCTTACAACCGGGCATTCATTATCATCAAACCCAAAATCCAACACCCTAACCTCAATGCAAAACAACCCAATGTATATTCCGCTATGAACACAATATTGAACCATCAAATAGTGTCACAAAAGCAATGCAACATTATGAAGCAGACAATAAAATAAAATTAATTCCCAGAGTGTTCAACGACAATATCTGCAGATTATCAAGATCACATTACCATATAGATGGATGTAGATGTACCATATCAATCAAGTTGAGCGATGCAATGTTCTATCATACTTTTGCATGGACATATGTGTACTCTGTGTGATTGTTATCGTGGTGGCAGCTTACAAACACACTGAACCAATTCACAATAATCACAAACTGGGCCTCACACAATAACCCTTTCACCAAAGTGAAGCGGTGGCTAATTATATCACGCCTCAACAAGCAATTGATGAGCATGTCAAAAAACCACACATAAAACAGTTCTTACGACCCTGCACAGTAAAACCAACTGCCAACCGAGACTCTTATCACTGCAAACTGCTTTATGAAGTAGCAGTATCTACTAATCTGTATTACATATATATATATATATACATATATATAAAAATATATACGATATATATATATTGTTATATATATATATATGTATATATATATATATCGATACGAGGGCGGTCTCGCTCAATATCCTGTCATTTTGCTGTCGCATATGGCGAATAGAATAACATCTAGTTATATATAATATATATGACACATATGCTTAGGATTGATATATATATATATATATTATATATATATATATATATATATCCATATATATATATCACTGGTTTCGCTTGGCATGTAATGTATCAAATGAAGGTCTTCAATATGATCATGAGAAGCGTTTCTCTTCCGTTCGAATATGATTCTAACCGTGTCGTGATATCTAGTCATTGTCATCCTTCACCCATACAACCAATACCTTCTGAAATATCTCAGTAAAATTATTGATGCATTGATTCATTCAATGCTATCTAAGCTTCATAACGTACATGTGATGGCTACAATAATCGTATTAAGCGAAATCACTCCATTGCTCTCTCAATTTACTTGCCGTGACGTCGTTCATATGGATGGCCTTAGATCATGATTAAATAGCTTCCATGGAATACAACCTAATGCTAACCAACTTATCCAAGAACATATATTAACACGCTGATAAATGCTATCATCTGGTCCATACAAATACACGACTATGAATTATTTATCGAGTTATCATGGTTACTGCAGCCGCCCTATTCTTGTTATGCGTTCGTCGATTGTAGTACTCGAAAATTAAAAGTTTTAATCAGAAATCTGTCCTTTGCATGGACTTGAGTAACGAACAACTTTACAAGGATGAAGCTTAAACCGTTGGTAATTGAAGGATGCTGCCATAAAATCGAAAAGATATATTGATATAAGTATCCAGAATACAAAGCAGTAAACATTTACCTCTGGCTGACTAGTAGGTGCACTCCCTTTACAGGCCAATCACAAACGGTGGTTTTCGTCCTCAACACTAACCCACCCATTACCCTCCCCACCGTCTTTGACAAATATCATGCTTATTTCTAAATCGATGAAAAAGGCTCATGTCATGCTGTCCTCATTATATCCATTATACAACACTAAGAGTTTTATGTGATGTTTTTCGACAGTTGGAGGTTATATCAAATTCGTCGGTTATAGCGAAAATCTTGATAAATCTTTACGATTGCACATTTCGTCCCGATTCAATAAATTATTTTCAATGAAGCGTATTTGGCAGCAATGAGTAATAATCGTCTAACTCGAATGCAGTCTCTGCATCGATCAAGACTTTTAGCATTAATAGCGCTGTCGGAGTTACAACTCAGGTATGGCTGCCAGAAATGTATCCATTGCATACTAGTTATATTATATTCCAATCTCGCCACATCAAAACTACCATTGCCGCAAAACCTGTTGAAGAGAAACTTGTCAACCATTTGCTGTCATCTTGTCATCAAGCCATGTTAAAGTTACATAAATATCTTCCACACAATTTGATTCCTGTCCGCTGCTAATATTATATCTGCCAAATAGGGTTTGTTATTGTGAAAACAGTTGGCCAATTGTGACAGTGTGTCCTTTCGAACGAGTCATATCATTTGGCAACCGAACATATCGGTTCAATCCAAGAAGAATAACAAATGTGAAAATAGACCATAATTATGATAAGAAATAATGTTATATATAGCAAAGCATCGACCAATTGATAAATATTTAATGCTATGTCAGATAGAATTATGATATAGAGCGCGAGGGACCAAGACAGCTAGAGAAAATGAGGGAGTGATTAGATTAATGAGTTTGTAAATCAACAAGCACTTCTTCAATGCCAACCTCAATGAACTGCATCGTCGCATACATCGCTTATCTGTGTGGAGCAACGATCCCTTGGGACACAACATAATGCATGGAAGAGGCTGCCAGCTGGTTCTATTGGAGTTGAATATACCTGTGTTATCTAGCATCACAAACGTTGGCATGGCAGCCGTATGAATCAGCGGAGCCGACCATCTGCTCAAAGTGTCTTGTTAACTATAAGCATTAATATTCTCGAGACGTAGATGACAAGTATTGGGGACAACGTTAGCCACAAGAGAGTTCTATGTTCAACCACCTCATGAATCTTATGATAATATTATGATACAATATTTTACTCTATCAACGGATTACCTGACATGTTAAAAGCGAAGCATTGCATGGTCTATTGTGTACAATGAATGTATGAGGCCTCTTTCGCCAGTTCAAATTTATTGGATCATAATGAATAGAGGACGCTCCAACGAAATGCACTGGTGAAATTAACTTTGCTTTTCTCGTACTGAATGGCGCAAAGTATGCATCGCTAATGTCCTGCTATGAGAGCTGTTCGTTCTATTTCTTGCCTTTATGAGTTGACTGAGATAAATAGAGTCATTTACTCTTCCTAATGGGACAGCTGTGTTATGGTTAGTAAGATCCCCGACGCGAATTGAATCAGCTGCAGCCGCATCAATGACCAAAAGAGGCCAATACGTTATGGGCAGAAAGTATCTAAGACGCGAATCAGTTATCCTAGTTTCTATAGCATGAAATAAATACCTATGAATGTTATTCGATAGCTGCTGCTTATGGGCTGCATGACATACCCTTGTATATAATAATGTACAGTTCGCCCTTTACGATGGTTGAATAGTAATCAATAAAGATAATTTAAAACATTGATTAATCGGAATATATTATTTTATCAATTAAGCCAGTTACTGTCAGCCAATCAACAATACCATAATGTGGGAGACATTACAGTAGCATTCATCCATATTGTCACCAAGACAAACGACAGCACTTCTTTGTAAGATTTAAATGCGTATATGTGTATAAAACCGTTAGTGTTACTTTTCTCATAATATAAAGTGAAGCTTTACGAGATTACTAAAATGTCATTAAGCTTGGATTATTTTACAAGCCGTGTTTATACTTGGGTGCCTTAGTGCAAAAGCCTTATCGGTCATAAACAGCCAAGATCGTTCGTTCAACAGTCAATCATGTAAATAAGGTTTTATGTGGAGTTATAAACCGCAAGTAGCTAATTGAACAAATGATGAGTGATGTGTTACACTGATACCCAGAAGAAAACGGCAATGCAAAGTGTGTATTGTGTTAACCCAATTCATTGTTCAAACAGAGATCGTAAAATCAAACACTAGTCAAGAAATAATTTGGAGGTTGTTTAGTCGTCGTTACCGTTTATCGCTCAATCGATATTCCTGTATTTTTTTATTTACATGCAATGCATAGCAAAACGGGCGCGTCCAACCAACATTTATAAGCGTATGTCATCGTACTGGGTCCATCGATGTGGGACCAGGCCTCTTTTATGTTGTCTATAGGTGGCCACAACGTCTTGACATCTTCGGTAAAAACTGGGCACAAAACCCTGTAAATTTAACTGCTGTGATTTCAACAACTTAGATAGTTCCTGAACATGTGGCAAAAATGGATCTCTCTTTTGCAGTGCTCTGCCGAGCATCTGCGAACGATACTTATGATGCTCGACTCAAGTCAGTGGAACAAGTTGTAATCCCTTACGGAAAAATACAGCGTGTACGATGACTTCACTAGCTACCCTCTAACGCTTGATAAGCACATTTGGTTGAAAAAGATGATGCGCTGGTGCGCATGTGTATTGATATGAAAGTCAGATTGTACAGTCATTATTAAGTCTGGATTGATTCCCCCTGTAACCCACCGATTAACCATGTGCAGGGCCATTTTAGATATAAACTGATGGCCTCCGTGTGACAACTGAATCATAACAGCCTTGTCACTTGGATTTGTTGGACCACAGTATTCATCTCTAAGAACAAAAGTTCCACTGTGGTCGTTTCCCAGCGAAACTGTTTTTGCCGAACTCTGATTAACAAGCTGTCATCCAGTAATGTTATCTTCCTTAGACGACCCAACAGCGGCTTGTTAGTAACGTCATCTGTGCGTATTCGCACAAACTTTCGTCGCTTCATAATTTCTGCGACCAGAACCAGAAATATATTTCAATTTATACTTGACCAACACAATTGTGTTACAAATGCATGGCCAATAATCATCTAAGGTCTTTTGTTAATAAGATACGTGTTCTGGTCTATTCCACTCTTGAGATATATCGAAGAGACAGTTCTATCAGACTTGGCAAAATAATTTTCGAATGGCAACGGATAAAATGGTTGAAATATTTGGTTATGCTTGCACTTTTTACCCTGAGTGCATCTCCAACCCAGCTTATAATTGCAACACCTCGTATGGTAATCAGCCAGCAAGTTAAAATTAGAGTCGATTGGTATGGCATTAGTCGCGTCAGATTAGTGCGCCTAGTATATTTTAATGACTACTTTAAATTTCGAATCGCTTAAAAATGTGATGCTATCAAATTAATAACAGTGATTCAAACTGCATATCATAATCAATATCAATATTATATATAACCATCCAATGTAAAATGTATCTATTCTATCAAATGCGACATTATGTGTGATATACGTTTTAATTTGTTATAGTGGGCCAAAGGTTATCATAGGCAAACCATGTCACGCAGAGGTTGACAAGAACCAGTTGATTCCCTGCGTGTAATGCAGACGCAAAGTTTTTGCTTGGACGAGATGGGCAAACTCTGACAACGGTACATGACAAGTACATCAGCAAATCGCCGTGTCTCTAATTCCATTCATACTTTGTAGTCCTGTCACGTGTCTGACAGAGCATAGGTGCAGCTGCTTCCCTCCCAAGGCGATGTTTCTATATCAGCACAAACGTAGAAGATTATTCAATGAGAGGCATGACTAGTATACAACTTGAATGATTACAAAACGACAAAAAAACTGCGATATTGCTATCACCAATAGAAGCTACATATATGACTGTGGCGTGTATCTACAGCAGTAACCTGAGCTGTCGGAAGTCGATAAAGCAAATGAAATGGCTATTTAAATGGGGCTTCAACTTTCCCTATTTGAAAGCTGATTCATATAATTTGACGATTCGGGATGAATCTAATTAATATGGAATGGCTTTCATTATAAACCCTTGTATTCTATCCCCCAATATCTCACTGGTTCGATTTGAATCAAACCTAGCCGCATCGTTACTAATCGTAGTAAATCGTACGAGAATCGCAGCAAATTGTCTAGTCCCACGTGAATCGTAGTAAAACAGTACACCTTAATCATCTACGTGTTGCATTGAAACAGCTACAGTAGGTTTTGGTAGGATACGATGTTTATACGATAATTATATATGTATGTGTGGACCCTAGGTATATGTGGTTCTCTAGGGCTCTTATTGATTATGTTGCGTGTTTGCAATGCAGTCTTAAAGGAGGATCCGCACTGGACCAGCAGTCAATGAATCTTGTGTAGCATATGTGTAATGATTTTTTTTGCTTTGTGTGTGTGTAATGATCCGTCTGGCGGAGGAATAGACCTTCTGCAGAAATGGTAGTGAGTAAGTTATTCCTAATGCAACGCCCTGTGCCAAATGTATTTTTTTTTGGCTTAGCTAACGCCTTCCGGGGTGAAGGGCACATAAGCTGTAGCTTGTATATTGACATGGCACTCTAGGTGCTTTTGTTATGATTGGCTTCGCTAGAAGCAGTAGCCACATCGGCTTCTCTGCATTAGCACGAACAAACTATTCGGCCCCTTAGAATCTCAAACGATCAGCCTGGCTAGATCGTTTCTGTTATAAAAAAACACGTTGTGACTAATTGAGTAATGTACATCTGAATGAGTAATAAGTTCTGCAAGGAGCTTTCTAACCACGGGTGTTTGTTCAAAGTGCCATGTGTATTATTCATGTAATTTTTAGCTTGAAAAGTACGTTTGAACCTAATGAAAGGAGGTTAAGTTCTTTCACAACCCCGTCGGTCAATAGATTTACTGGATTATCCGGAAAAGCCCACGCAATGTGTGCCCGTCTCATATCAGAATTGCTAATACGCTGTTGATCATTCTGTAATCCCAATCTTCCTTGCCTCATTTTGATTCATGACCTGAGTGCTCTAGTTTTTTTTTTCGTCTTAGTCAATATTCTAATTTATGCAATTTGACAATTATAAACGAAGCTCACCTTATTGTCATTCAAATAATATTACCGAAGTAGAAGGCAGAAAAACAGAGCTACACTACTAGTGAAGTGCTGGTTGTTATATAGAATTATAGAGTGCTGAACTAGCTTTCAATGTGTAGTTTATACATAACCGTACATAACATCGTTGTAATTGATGGCCTATGCCAAACTAAGAGTCAAACATGAAAAAACACAACTTCTCCGCAGCACCAATTAATAACTTTGTTGTAATTTTGTTGGAACAACGTAAATCCCTGTTGACTAAGTTAATTACAGAAAAAGACACGTGATATGTATTACGGCAATGCAAACGTATCAGGAACAGCAACTGCTAGTGTGCTTTGTCATCGAAATACAAATGGTCAGTTATTTGCGCACGAAGTGAACTGTATGAGAGGTATCCCGTATGATCATGTTCTTCTTAATGGTCTAATCGCTTTAGTTTGACGGATTAACAAAATTACAAATTGAATGACCATGAAATATTGATATATATATATTTCGGCTTTGTGCAAGAACAAAGAACAGCAACTGCTAGTATGTTTTGTAATCGAAATAATATTGTCAGTTATCTTACCACACAGAAGTGTGTCCTGTGTACGAATTATCCCGTATGGCCCTAGAGATCCTACATGGTGCAATACATTTAGTAAAATGCGGGCCTGACCTGCAGCTAACATTTTGCAATTAACCAGTGCTTTCATATATTACGATTGAAGGTCTAACGCATTAACTTACTAAAGAGTAGCATAAGTGAGGGCCTACTAGGCACATAGTTTGACAAAAAGAGTTTGACAGGGTACAAACGATATAAGATGGGTAATCGGCAAAGGTGCCGTGATGGAACAACTATTCAATGTAATGTTTACCTCTAATATTTTATTTTATTTGAACTTTAAATATGGTACCAAGCTAACGGTGATGTACTGAATGTTCAAGTTATATATGAACTAAGCAAATCAACGTGATGCACATAAATAATGTTGGACCATGTCAAATGGCTCCACAATAGAAAACTGTCGAATCATTTAATGGCATCATTGTGATCCCGTCGATTATCCAAGTGCTATAATTTCAGTCACGGTTACTTCAACGGCGGTCCCATTGCGCTGAATGACGCAATAAAAAGTACAGCTAATTAGTAAAGAATGCAGCAAGCACAATGGTTAAAAAAGCTAATTGGGTTGCGTAGCATATATGTTCGTCCATGTAATATGTTATGTATTTTTTATGCGCTGGTTTTCATTCACAGCTGTACAAGAAAATGTGGATACGTCTGTCATGATGTTCATGTTTAGCGTAAGAGTGGCTAATTAATCATCAGTATACGTAGATTCGAATTTGATCAAGCCATGAAGTACATTATGCAGAACGAATTAAACTATTGTTATCGCCTGTTGTTTGATGCAGCCGCTCGGCTCATGTGAACCCGTTATGAACGCGGCGAATTGATGGAATGCGGTTAAACCCTTCTACTTGTAACAATCGATGCGCTGAACACAAGTGACGGTAAGATATGAGTATAACGTCCAGTTTTATTCAGCTTGGATTCTAAATGCTATGAAGAAGATGTGACATCCTGTAATGTATTTCAATGACTCATCTTTTGTCAACTGGAGTAAAGAAGGCCACAGACAATGTAACATAAAAACAACTTACTAGCTCAGCTATGCGGATGTTTTCTGATTCCATCCGCTACATGATCTTGTAATTAACTTGCGGTGCTCATATACTGCAGTTCGATAAACAATTAAATCAGGCAAAGAGCGGTACATTCTGCCGCGCCCTGTTGGCATTTGAAAGAGCCACATATAGCAAGTTATATTTATGTATATAAATATATATATATATATATATATATATATAGAGATATATATATATAGAGATAGATATATATATATATATATATATATATATATGTATATATATATATATCTTTATATATATATATATATATATATATATAGTATATATGTATATATATATATATATATATATATATATATATATATATATATATATATATATATATATATATATATATATATATATATATATATATATATATATATCTCTATATATATATATATATATATATAACCATGTACATATATATATATGCGATTTCCCACCACTAACTCAAAGCCCTCTTTGCACATCCTGTTTTAGTTTAACAGGTTCATAAAAGGTCGGCGTCCAATCATCATAACCGTCCCCATTATTTCAGGGGATCGGTTAACCTTTACTTTATGCATATTCCCCGAAACTCTAAGATGAAACATTTTGAGCACAAAGACGTCATTAAATTTTACGAGAGTAATTTGCCTTAATCCGTCCTTTGTCCCTTTGACTGCTTGTTTTACTGCCCTCTGTTATGCTCAAGTAAAGTGTTGATGATGATAATGCTCCCTATTTCAACACACTAATTTAAGATGTATCACCGACTACTTGTTATTATCTGTTCTGTTTTATTCAGCATTCAGAACATACAAACACAATTCCAGATGTTGCTATCATTAAACCTGGCAAAAAGTAACCTGATACGACGCGACACCTACGGTTTGATTTGCGCAGCAAGAAAGCAGTCGGTAAAGGCTACAATCCTCGTGATGTGTCATATGGTTCATTAGTGAAAATTACATGCCTCTATTTGACTATGATTATACTCATCACCGTCAACTATAGGTTGTCTGTCTTATTACCATCATTAACGAGTTACATTTGACTAGCATCGATGTCCATCATTGTATCTCTACTGGCATTTGCCGAGTTAACTGAATGGAATGCTCGATGTCCTTCTCAAATAAATCAAGGACTGGATAATGATGGTCTGATCGTGCCGTGTCCCTAGAGTGAAAGCGCACACACTAAATTGTAGATTTAATTTTTGATCCTTGGTGCATGACCATCCATAGATATGCTTGCTCTCTGGTTCAGGAGCAGGTATCTACATCGATGAATACCTAACTCAGTGCGCCCCAGTCAGTGCTACGCAAAGCAGTATTGCAATATCGTAACTGGCGGAGGTTTTTGAAAACAAGTCGCTTAACTCATTACTCCCGCGTTTCAAATGATATCAGTATTCCTTCAGTACTTCCATATATCTCCCGTGAGATTGATGTGTACACTTTATATCTTTGGAGAACATACAAATTGAAGAGGTTTGTCTGCAGAACCAAGATGTGAATGCAGCTTGGCTTGGCAGGGCCCAAGTCAGGAATATGCCAGTAAGAAGAAGCGTAGTTATTTTGTATTTCAATAAATTATCAATTGCTACGACAGATGTATTGGTTGGTATTGAACCGCCATTGTACTTAGATTGTCAAGGACCGAGGGTATGACAGCTTAAGCTGATCACCGTACGACGACGTTCACACATCGCACATACCAAACTCGCGAGCGTTGCTTAAGATACAGCTGTGATTATGCTGGCATAAATCGCCTAGTTGCTGCAACTGTCTATGATTGACTCTAACTGACTATTATGTTTTTAAGCAGAGAAATTTTCAACTGATGAAATACCTTTACATACACATGACAAACCGCAACACGAAGCGCTACAAATACGAAATTTACTTGATAGCACGTGAATCATAAATTTGGAGCAATGTACAAAGCACGTTAAGGGATCAGTCTCTACTGGCACTGTTATGCGATGAGTATAATATCAACCATCAAGCCGGTTGGTCATGGTGATGTTTGCAGGTAAAAGAGCCGTGTCTGCTGTCAAACACCAGCATGAAATCATGGTGTCATATACAATAGGGGAAATGTTAATGATGACAATGAATGAGGGTGTTTCTTAGATCTGCACCATAAAGACAAGTATCATCCCTTGCGTAAAAGCGTAGTTTTACAAAAAGAATCACAAGTGGTAAGTTCTCCAGTGAAATATAAGTAGTACCCAGTATCGGTTGTGCTTTTCTCCGTCTACATGCGTATCCCTGCATTGGGTAATGACCATAAACAAATCACACCCGGGATTTTTGCCCCCTTTTGCTGCTGTACTAATTGCCGTGACTAATGACGTGGGAATTACATTGGCTGTCAGAAATGTCGAGCGACCGCTATTGAATTGCCACAACGGCACAAAAGTGTACCCAGAATACAGACAACTATCATTACTGGATACTGCTGTTACATCCCAAGTGTTGGTTAATGTGTGAATGTCACGCAGCTTAGCCAATATAACACTGCATCTCGGCTCATGAGACCAACAGATGCTTTCGGGCCAATGGGAAGCCCTTAAGAAATCATCCCCCGTACGATGTTGTGGTCATATACATTACGGGCGGTCTGGGGGTGTTCTACGGGTTGTTCATATACTCTTTAAAGTTTCATTAATATATTCAAATATTATTAATTCTGCATTTTTTTTCAAACGTGACCACGCAGCTTTAATACATATGTTGTGTAATCCATGGTTGTTTGTATTAATTAGAGCATCTTCAGACGGTTTTCGTATATAATACTTATTTTATAGACAAAAGAAAACCTCAATTGCCTAATTAAATCACCGTTAATTACAAACACCGACAACAAATTGACACATATTTCAGGTAAATAACGATTTGCACACATATAAAGTCCTTTAGAGCCAAGCGATTTGCACACAAATAAAGTCCTCTAGAGCCAAGCGCTCTACATCATTGTTTTGATTAAAAAGTAAAAAGTCCACAAAATCAATTGAAGTCCAGACCTCTAACTAAACAGTCGCATAAAGTTCCATATAATACACACGATAATGGTAGTTTGTACTAGACTTGGACATCTGGGTTAAAAACTTTGGCGATTAAATATACGCCGCAAGGACGCAACAAAATGCATCGAAACGTATTTGCGCTACACCCAGACATTTAACGCTACCTATTCAGTGGGGTGATATCACGGTAAGCTGAATGAACAATGCGCCATCCTTGTGTATTTCCCTTATTTCCCTTATATGCTTTTAAACATTTAGGTTTGTTACTATGCCGCCGAGAAGGCTGCATTGCTTTGTAAGGTATTAGTGATTTACAGCGACATTACAGCGAAAAAGGATGTTTATAAAAAATCATGATGCAACATATTTCATTCATCATGGTGAGTTGGCAAATGGTATGCAGCCATCGTCTGCGTTTTTATGATGCATTTTTATGGAACAAAGACAACTAGTATTATGCCAATGGCATTGAGACGCACCATACGCGAGTATTCCAGTATCATGTAAAGCATACTTTCGCTTCGTTCTGCCTATGTTGTCGCTTTTGATACCCATGGCGCCCGACGCCAGCCAAACTCAAGCAAACGTGTTGCCGCAACTATCGATATCAGTATCCGATTCTATAACGTATGAATCTCACCACTATTCATTATGGTCTAGGGATGCTGAGCACTATCATTGATTTGAACGGCTCAAGCGATATGATGACCAATTATTATTGCAATAGCTCATTCGGGATTACACAATTCATGGTTATCAGAACAGTTCCAGGCAAATAATGTTTCAGAGAACAATGATGAATTTCGTTTATAAGGCTGCAAAGGACTTTGATGAAGGTGCAGCGTCACAGAGGTATATCGATTCTGTCATTCACCTTAAAATGAGAATGAAGAAACTATATTCCATTGTCTAATATATTTGCAGCTTGCAGGCACATTCAGCCATAAAAACAAGAGTTCTGTCACGAATATTTATGTCCTACCCAAGCTACACAAAAACCAATTCCCCAAATCAGCAAGATATGGCTGTAGTTATATCATAGCAAAAGCTTATAAACCTTTTTTCCTCGCGCCTGGGGGGCGTTATTGATCGTACAATGATTTCAAACAAAATATTACGTTGTGTAATGTCATGATTTTCCATGAATTAGAGTCTCTTGACGGTTTTCGTATATAATACTTATTTTATAGTTATAGATCGTACAATGCTTTCAAACAAAATATTACGTTGAGTTAATGTCTGTTAGATTTTCCATGAAAAGTCTATGTGATTATTTCGTTTCATTTGATAATACGTGCATAGAGTGACTTGAGCGAGTGCGTTGTACTGACTCATTTGGAAAATACTCACATTGGAAGTATTATCTGCACCTGTTATTCTAACAGACCTACATACCTGGCAAGTCTTTATGACAACAAGAGGCATTAATTACTTGGTTTTAACTGTACCTTAATATTTTTTAAGCGTTTTGGGTAAAAGCATAACATCCATTTTCACTTGATTTTATTAAACCTGATCTTTTTTTCATCACGATTGATGTTCAACCTTTAACATAACGTGTAGCCTATAGATACATTCCACTAGCAAGCATATAAATTCTCACATTTCACGGATATATATACGGTTTAGATGCTCAGAAGTATGCGATTAATGTAAATGTTATTGCATTATATGAAAGCCGTGTGTTTGCATATCTTATCTGAGACAAGCATGGACGAGTAGTAATCGGCCAATGAAGTCTGAGTGTAAATTAAGCAGAGCGATAATTACCACGAAGGTAAATGGGATGGTACATCAAACGCCATGTGGTTATCATTGTCTTGTGAGGATTAATGCAAGAGATTAATACTAAGCTAGCTGAATATGAATCGGCCAATGTATATTTCCAAACTTCATTTGTTTTACCATCTTCAATTACGGTATCTCTGCCACATTACGAGCACCTGACCAACGTATTTATACTATTTACTATATGTGGAGTACAAGCTGCCTGAGTGGGCACCTCTATAGAGCAGAAATAATTGCTACACTAAATTGATATTTGTCAACACTGTTCTATTTGCGCCCAATTGCGCATATGATTTCTTCGTTCGATTCATAAAAGGCCGTGTTTTTCCATTGAGCTGTTGATTGGGCTGATAAAGTTAATTGAAGTGATGCTCACCACTTAATCACGGCCTAACGTGCGAAGACTGTCAATGAGTGCTTGTA
Organism: Urechis unicinctus; assembly: GCA_034190875.2. NCBI lineage: Eukaryota > Metazoa > Annelida > Polychaeta > Xenopneusta > Urechidae > Urechis > Urechis unicinctus. Next base: position 29,645,734 of record CM067350.1, on the reverse strand, counting down.
AAAGATTGATCACATATTTCTGCTTTGCATTTGACTATGCATGATTCTGTTACATTAAATGCATGTCACTGCTTTGATCCCATATTCCCGACGTCGAGTATTAGCATGCCAAGCATTAATTGTGATTCACCATTGCATTTACATAACCCGGTTAAGGCTTTGTATAATAATCTAGCGAGCGCGGATAAAAGGATTAATGTTCTGCAAGAATTTTATATGGTAACTAGGATGTCCGTTGTTCAATGGAATTCGCTAACTGTTCCGATTTTGCAACTTATCATACACTCTAATTAACGCGCAAATTGTACCTGGTGTTTGACATGGAATATGGAAAGTTATGCATTGGCTGAATTGCATATAAATGCTACATCGTTCGAAAATGCATACAGTTTCATATAGGCACTTATATTTTGGACATTCAAACGCTCTTGTGCTTATATGCTCCATTATTTTGGCAGTACCGCTGCTTTGTTTGTGATAAAAGCAACATGTATTCCAATCATGATTTGCTCGATAGACTCAGGGGAAAAAATAACGTCCGCAAATGCCAATCAGAGGCAACGATACGGTAACTATGCGCAGAGAGAGAGAGAGAGAGAGAGAGAGAGAGAGAGAGAGAGAGAGAGAGAGAGAGAGAGAGAGAGAGAGAGAGAGAGAGAGAGAGAGAGAGAGAGAGAGAGAGAGAGAGAGAGAGAGAGAGAGAGAGAGAGAGAGAGAGAGAGAGAGAGAGAGAGAGAGAGAGAGAGAGAGAGAGAGAGAGAGAGAGAGAGAGAGAGACAGAGACAGAGAGATACAGAGAGATACAGAGAGAGACACATAGAGACACAGAGAGAGAAAGAAAAAGAGAGAGAGAGAGAGCTAGACAGAAAGATAATAAGAGGGAGAATGGAAAAAAGTGAGAACAGAGATAGAGTGAGAAGAAGAGTGAGAGTGAATCAGAGAGAGGGGCCGGGATAATAGGAATGAATAATAGAGACTGTGAAAGCTGCATCAGCTGCTTTGCAATGCAAAAAGCCTATTCATATTACATTACTATGCGTTATAATAAGTTTGATAACATTGCAAGATACTAAGGGAGTAGTTTTGACCATAACCAAATTGCAGTTATTTTCCGTCTTTGTGGTGGTTAACAAATTGAAATTGACGATGCAGTGATTGCACGACTCTGAAGTAGGACGCAGTCGTTAACGGGCAAAGCACTCAATCTGTCGATAGTCGCATGAATGACGCATTATTCGCGTTTCGGCTACACATTTGACATCAATATCCATTAGCAAATAGCTGATAACACGTAGGCATCTGCTGTCAACTAATGGTTACCTCTGTAAGGAAATTTTGTTATCGTCACGCTAAGACTTTGTAAACTACTTTGTGATCCTTTAACAAAACCTTCAGAGCATATACCCTATCGGTGTAATAGATGATATTTCATGACAAATCACTGTAAAGAGCACACCTACCATGAGCATGAATCAATATTGTTATTACAGCTGCTCAAGCTGCTGTTCGTTTAATCGCTCTATTAAATATGACAAACGATGCTATTCACTTGGCATGGCCAATTAATAATCGTATTTCTATTCAAATAGGTATCTGACACAACTGGTTCGGGTTTCAATGCGCCCGTTGCTGCATGGAATCTATTATTGGCAGCATCAACCTTTATCGCTCTTTAGTAGGTTCATGATATAGATGAAAGCAATTGCTACTTGAGTAACATTTTCCATTGGAGATCTCTGATATATATATATATATATATATATATATATATATATATATATATATATATATATATATATATATATATATATATATATATATATATATATATATATATATATATATATATATATATATATATATATATATATATATATATATTGACAAAATAACAAATAACTAGCTACCCAGGCTACCCAGTTAAAATACCACATAAAAAGGTACAAGTAATTAACACAAATGAAACGATAGTTTGTTCTTCAAAGCATGATTCCAGTAAGATAACCTAGTGTGAATATCGTGTGGTCAATACGAGTCGTTCAGCGATCTAATGGAGGCTGTATCCGCAAACTTATTCTTATTTTTATTGTAAACTCTGGGCAACGGCGATATGCTCCACAACACATTCACTTTTTGGGACATTCAGAGGCCGTTATATCAACATACAACAGCAATGGATACAAATAGTTAGAATCAAATGAAATTTTCATGTTTATCGTATTATCAGCAAGGTTTGAATTTCATCCGTCACATATAACATGGAATGCTGTTAATAATGAATATGTTAAGGTAGGTGTTTGTCCTGCAAACGATGTGAATATAGTTTGCTGATTTCATGACATCTTGTCGTTAATGAAATGTGCATAAAGGTTCCAGTCAGTGATATGCAAAACGCATCCACTCATTTCACTTCTACCCAAACGGATCATTGCTAAATCTAGACATTTAATTTTATCATGGTAAGCTATTGTGATTCGAATAAACATGGGGCCAGCAGCTTCATCGTTTCATCATCTTTACAGCCGACCGTTGGCAGCCGAAGCCACCCTTGCATCCCATATAGCATTTAGGAATTTGGTATTGCTATCACGCATGCGGGAAGTTTCATCATCTTCACGGCGGACCGCTGGAAGCCGAAGACATCCTTACATCCCATATAGGATACAATTTTTTTTATGTTATCAGGCATCCGATGCGTCGGTGTAGTGTTCATCAGACTAAATTATAGCGACATCATAACGAAAACAAATGTCGAAACTGCCATACTTTTTTGGAGTCTGACTGATGGTGAATTGTAGTCGATTCATTTGTTTTGTATATTGAATTGCTGAACAGTTAGTCGCTGTTAAGTACTTGTCACTCATCACAAGCGATACAACTTTCGTATGAAATAGGCAGTGAGGCCTGACAAGCTCACCACGGACGGTTCATTGCCATGATGACAAAGGCCCCGATCATGAAAGACATTTGTTGATTTGATTCACTCGGTGGAGAGTAGTATTTATTCACGGTTGATCCAATATCTCCCTACATTGTATTAGTTACATTCGCACATGCACCATTCTGTAGCAATCCCTAATCTTGATTTGTCGGCACCCTTGTGATGCATAGAGAAAAACATGCGTGCCTGTGCTTGATCGCAAATCAACTACCGGCATGCATATTTGTCTCCCAATTGTTGCCAAGGCGAATATTTCTTTTTGAATTCTTGTGAATACAGTAGGTCAAATGAGGAAGTTGTTACACTGCCGCGTTTCGCAAGTGGCACCTTAAGCCCGATAACGCTGTTAAACAAATGTCGTGGTGGCATTCATCCGCCATCAGCATCTGCGGGGCATTGGCAATAAACGCGTTCCAAAGATTCTTTACCCGGCATTATAGTCAGGATGCGAATATCACTACGTCAATATAATAGCAACGTCCCTATTTTATAAATGTAAAGTCAGCAATGAACACTTATACCTTTGAATAAAGCTCAATATTGAAAACTTGATTTCGCCAAAATTATTCAATCATGCCGAATATATTGGTCGTAAAGGTTACATGGTATACTTCACTTCTTACCCCCCCCTTTCCCCCCCCCTTCTTTTTTTTTTTTTTATTTTTTCCCTTTTTTTTTTTTTTTTTTTTTTTTTTTTTTTTTTTTTTTTTTTCCCCCTTTTTTTTCCCCCCCTTTTGTATATTTAGATATCTACTCGGTATAGAGTAGTATTTATTCACGGTTGATCCAATATCTCCCTACATTGTATTAGTTACATTCGCACATGCACCATTCTGTAGCAATCCCTAATCTTGATTTGTCGTCACCCTTGTGATGCATAGAGAAAAACATGCGTGCCTGTGCTTGATCGCAAATCAACTACCGGCATGCATATTTGTCTCCTAATTGTTGCCAAGGCGAATATTTCTTTTTGAATTCTTGTGAATACAGTAGGTCAAATGAGGAAAAAAATTTGTTACACTGCCGCGTTTCGCAAGTGGCACCTTAAGCCCGATAACGTGGTGGCATTCATCAGCATTCTGCGGGGCATTGGCAATAAACGTCCCGTTCCAAAGATTCAGCAACCCGGCATTATAGTCAGGATGCGAATATCACTACGTCAATATAATAGCAACGTCCCTATTTTATAAACTTGTAAAGTCAGCAATGAACACCCTTATACCTTTGAATAAAACTCAATATTGAAAACTTGATTTCGCCAAAATATATCAATCATGCCGAATATATTGGTCGTAAAGGTATACATGGTATACTCACTTCTTAGTAGGCTGGCAGCAAAACGTGAAAACTTCCAGATAGATATATATATAGATATATATAGATATATATATATATATATAGAGACCTATGAATAGATATATAGTGATATGCCTATGATAGAGAGAGAGATACGTTCACAATAAATATATGATATATATATATAGAGAGATCAAACGTATATATGAGAGAAGCTATATGCTTATGAGTTGTGTTAGTAGATGGCGATCAGTACATATGGCGAGATATATATAGAGAATATAGCAAATGATATATTATATATCCAATATATATTGGTATATATCATTATGGTCAGAGATGCTTATATATTATATATGGAGGTGGTTACGTGGTAATTGATAGAGAGATTCTGCGTATGGAATGATATCATCATCATATTTAATGCTATTGAAGGACATGATAGACATATATCGTCGATTATATTTATATACAGATATATCAATATATACGGATATGTATACGTTGTTAGATATTACTGAATATATATTTATATATAAATCATTTATATAGCTATTGCTCCGGCTACGTGTTCTTAACTATCATGTTGAAATATTGTATGTGCTATGCTATACCACTAGTCCGACCTTTTGTTAACGGCACATACTGTGATTTACGGCGGTAATGTGCGTCAGCGGAAACTCGATAGAATTGCCAATACGTTCAAAATAAATATCAAATGGTCTATCCTCCAGCAAAATACGGCTGGCACCTTGATAACATTTGGACATGTAAAAACATCAAACGATGTTGATTGCCCTAATGCGTATGTTTATTGATGAAATCGGCCTTTTTACTGAATTCCACAATGTCCGCAGATGAGGACCTGCTACGTGAAAGGTGTTCATTCATGGCTTATGGTTATTGTCTTTAGCGATCCTGTTATTGTACACTGCTACAGAATTCAATAACCTATTTGCGAGTGTGTAGGATTTGTGTTGCACGGGAGCAAGCGTTAAAAGCATCAAAGTTGTAAAGGTGTCATGTGCTGGAAACACAGATCCGTTGTATGGGATTTTACGCAAGCTTTACGAGGCCATCAAGCAAATCAATCCTGGACCAATACTCTTAGCCAAGTGTGTGCTTCAATTTGTCGTGACAAAAACGGTTTCGGGGAAACTATCTCCATTACCGTCACATTATCACAGAGGCGTGTGTCGGTCATTTGGTGTTTACCTATTTGATTTACAAATGCTATATCTGAGTGGCGTTTCTGTCTAGAGAGTTTTCTACCATAAATAAATATAGTCGAAAACACTGCGATGACAACCTGTACATAATGCATTAGCTATGCGGCGGCACCAGCGACAACACCAAATGACACAGTCGTTCCGGCACACCTACCTGTGAAATCACAGCGCGTGGGACTCCAGCCCAAGACAGAAGAAAAGCAATGACAACACATCAGCCGTTAAGGAACATACTAGCCATGACGATGTAGGATTTGAGTATCCAACGTCAGAGAGGAAGAAGCAAAGAGGCGTCTGGCAAGTCGGCCGACAATTACAGACACTACACAAGGCAAGCCGATATATATATTTATAAATAAATATTGTTCAAGTTGAATTAATTTAACTATTAGTCACTAGGCCAATAGAGATACAGCTAGGTTTAATTATTGGAATCTGGCTAGAAATCCTTCTTCATGTATATAAAGGATCCGACCAATAGTCAATACAAAGAAAAACAGCACAATTGGGTTCCTACCTATAAATTGCATCGGCTCAAACAACACCTTTCAACCTTGGCATGTATTCATGGCCATCTTATAAACGGGTAATAATTGTTTAAATATATGACAAATACTGCGCGATTGTCGAATTAATCGTACTTGGGTTTTTTTCTAACAACCGATAACTTTCTTAACCGGATATGTTCACAGTATTTACCAATAAAGCAGGTTTCTTTATCGCTCACAAGAATTTTATTTGGAGAATCATGTAGTGCTTTCAACTTTAGACTTACCGTTCGTACTCGTTAGGTAACCGACTGCAGCTTATATCCCAAGGGTTCTTTTTGCAATTCAAACAGTTATTTGCAGCGCAGAAATGCCCATTTGTGATTGACTTTTAATGACTCACTAAGGCAGGTCTCCAATGTCAACTGTACTCAAAGAGAAGACAAAATTTACTCAGTGGGAGGATTGTCCGTATGCGTGAATGAGTGCTGGGTTGGCTTATAGATGTTCACATTATAAAAAAATATTTACTTGTTCAAACATGATGTATAGCAATATCGCTTGCTGCATATTTTGACTGACATATTTGTATGTTCAGTATACAGTGGTTAGATTACTCTGTACATTTCAATAATAACACTCCCACCGGTATGTTCACACATCTGCGCAATCTAAGCACGATCGCATTGGTATGTTTTCGTTCAGAGCCATATGTGGATCTGCTTTAGTGGTCGTATTATCTACTGGCTTTTGTTTGCTGACACCAGAATGCGATAACCTCACTGCGAATGGGTCAAGTTTGTGTAGCGTGGCAGCGAGCATAACCAATATACTGTTGGCAAAGGTGTCATTCTTTGTATGACATTCAAAGGAAGCTTAAGAGATTGTCAAGCAATTATTGTCTGGACTAATATAGATACGCTTTTGAATAAAAAGGGTTTGCTGATAGCCATTTCGGTTTTTATTATTTCCCTTACAGAAGCTGCCTTTAAAGTGCGGTTTGTCACCGTAATCATGCCAGGAGAATTCGGCTGTGGGAGAAGACTATGCTGTTTGACTCAATAAAACTACGCTTATAGCATGCACGTGAATTATTTCATTTAATCTCAGTTATGAGACATATGACCGAGAATAGACAAATATTGCAAGTAGAGAGGTAACATGGTAGTATAATCTTAATTCGTCCTTGCGCAAACGCTTAAGTAGTGATTCTTATGCAGAATCTGTGATCCGCAGGTGTGATGCAGGAGATATGATCATTTGCATAATCCATGTTAATAGATTTCTTGGTGATACGGTGAGAACTACACGACATGAGATTCGATTATATTTAGTAATTTATAATTCATGTCATACCAAATAAGTGCACTGATGGTGACTAGGAGAATAATGTATAGGCAATCCATGCATAAAGTAGCACTGTGATGTGCCTCATCGGCAGCCGCTCGTTATGCAATGTATTGGTGCCTCCTCACCGGTGTCCTGGTAGTCATCTAACCCCACACGATTCTAATAGCCCTCTTCAGCATGTACTTACCATGTTGCAGGGTAAACAAAGATCAATGACAACACAGTGACACGCTGAAGTAGCATCTGCGGGTTTCCATCGTCGTGGCGCCCTATCGGCGTAGCAGCACCAAGCAGTGGGATTGTAGTATTAATTTTCTCGTAAAAACCATTAGACATTTAATCGATGTCACTGGGTTGCTCATAACAGAGCAAAAGTAATCATCGGAGCGATGACGGTCTCGTTGGTGTATTTCATACAGTCCCGTGGGATTTTATAGGAGGGGCTTTCAACGAGTTGTCTTGGGATACAACAGCATAAACTGGTGTCAGGCCCTTGTGATTAAGCCGAATCACATTATGATAATACCCACAAAACTTTACTACAGCTGAGACCATCCAATGCCATAGAAGTGCATTAACCAACAACGTGGACCAGATCCTGAGCAATATCTTTTATACCGGTATTGCTAAAATGTATGTGTTTCTTGCTCTCATGATGCTACATTGGTTTGTATATACCATATTACCGTCGCTGCATTCATTCCTATAAATATTGTCAAAGCGGATTGCCAAGGGATAAGTTCTGGCGATGCCGATTACGGTAGAAGGTGACTCAGTGAATGTCACACGGATGTTACTTTCCCATTGAATTGACCCAGAAAAGGGCAGTATCATAGTAATGCGGGCGAAGTTCGAGATACCAAGCTTAGTTCGTCATAAGTTGCAACATATAGGTTTTGTTGATCATATGTGAAGTCAGAACCAAATTAAGAATTGCATGAAATAAGTGTTCACATAGTTGCTAACAGCAGAGAAGATTTTACCGGCCAATGATGCTACTGTTGATGTCAACGCATAACAGTACACAGCATGGGCAGTATCGTTTGCAATATGATATACAATGAACCATGACAACCATCGTTGCTCTGTCGGCAACTAATGCAGTAAAATTGTACTCATGTCGTCTGTATGTAGCACTTGATTAACTTACTCACCGTTAATTGGCGATGCTTGAATGAGTATATTGATACGTGCCATGGTTCCGACAAAATTATTGATAAAGGGACGCTGTTTCCGAGGTAACCCGAGTATTACGTAACACCATATGGCAAATCATGCAGCATGATATATTCGATATGATATATATTGAGCCACCACATTTTATCGTAACGTAAATAATCTTTTGCATATCTATCACTGACCCAATAACTTACGTTATGGTATATCCCAATTGTAATTAGTTTGCTGAATATTCCTTACTAAAGCCCACTAAAGGTTCACCCTGAGAGCCGCTGGTAACACGCCGTACTCCTCCGAGTGTCAGTTTAACCACATCAAGCAGAGCCATAAAATGCCCCGCGACAGCATTCATTGGTGCCACCAAATATATATGAGTGTGAAGAACAAAATGTGCAAAAATACAATGCGATGATATACAGTTGCTTATGACAGAAATGATATTGCTGCGTGTAACTTTCGAATAAGGCTGCGTCCTATATGGTGCCATGGTGGATGATGTTCCAAGACATATGGTACAATAAACATTGTATGGCTTTAGAGTCCTATATTAACACCATACGCTTTGGCACTGTATGTCTCACACTAAGAGTGCGTCACAAACAGCCGAGAAGCAAATGCATCTCTGCCCTAATTCAGTGTCATGTGTAGCTTAGCTACACTACTCATTGGCTATTTCAGTACAGCATGCTTTACGGGTGAGACGAAACAACACCCCCGCCCAGCCCTCCATGCACACACATTATTGCTATCTCCTTCCCTTCTACATTAGCCCGATCATTGACGTAATTGTTTGATGCTAATGCTGCAATATGGTGCGATCTCCTGTTGCTCTTAACCGCTGGACCCCACCATCGTAGGGATGTCAATTTGATACATGAAGTTTATTGCATCGCAAACCAATTACAAATCCGTCGTTTGGTTCTATTTTGTGGAATAGGATGTGTTATTTTATGTGTCAATATTTCGTTTTCATGCTATACCGCCGCCATCCATGGGCACTCAACTGTTGTATGTGAACGGATTAACAGATGAGAGTTGGACCTTTAGAGTTTATGTGTCGGTGACCAATCAAATCGTAGTGATAACGTGCGACAGTACAATGATAAAGAGGTCAACATATATATATATATATATTATTTCATTGACCTTCTACGACTGTATATATATATATATATATATATATATATATATATGACCTCTAGATATAGATATATATATATATATATATATATATATATATATAGATATATATATATATCTCTATATAATATATATAGATATATATATATATATATATATATATATAGATATATATCTATATATATATATATATATATATATATATATCTATATATATATATATATATATATATATATCTATATATATATATATATATATATATATATATATATATCTATCTATATCTATAAATAATCATCCTAACCACGAGTGTGATGTCTGGCTCGATATATTACGAACATAAAGCGTCCGTTATTATCTAATGAGGTCGATCTTGATTCAATATTTAAAAGATCAGCGCTGTCGAAAAAAATACTAGGCTGATTCAGTATATCTATACATCGTCTTCCGTTTCTATGTAATATTCTTTGCCGACATTTGTGGATGTGGCAGCAGCAATCATGATATTGTTGTTGTGCAGCAGAATGGGGAATGACAGCTGCCGAGATCATAACGTTATTGGAAGCGATTATTTCTTTTCATGATAAATGAATCGTTCATTGACATTGCTAGCGCTCGCAATTGCATCTTTACTATCGCCACTGTCTACAACAGAGAGGTGAATTTAAAGGCAATCACTTCTAATGCTTCCTTAAACAGTAAATTGTCACATAAGTGAGTTTAATGTCTTGCACAAACATTTCACGAAAACGTTCATTTATGTGGTTTTGCGTTTGTTTTATATATAAGTTGATCGTTTATACCATTATTCGATTAATGCTTAACATTTACCTAGCAGTTTCATTCGGCGTTATGAGAGATCTTCAATGTATCATAAATATGTTCTACGTATAGCCTCATTCAGTTTATAACAAATAGCTTCGTACTGCATCGTGTTTTACCTTCTGCAACTATTTTGTTCTTAACAAAAACTGCTTTGTCGAAAAAACAAAACTACTGCATAACGAATTCCCAAGACAGCTCCTTGTTTACCAAACATATCTAAAATGAAAGATTGAAAATGAAGAAGTGAAACCCTTATCAGGTCAACATTGCAAACCTAATATGGATCTAACTTTTAAATGGCTTAAATTTTCGGTTTCTATTATACATAGCAAACAAATGTATTTGATCAATTCCTTATATCAGCAACAACATATTAACATGCATAACGATCAATACTTCGACTCTGTTAGCGGCGATCATTTTGCATGATATTTCTACTTGTCTGTCGGATAAAACTGAATCAGGACCTGACTTGATGTTAGCTCATTATTGCTCACTGCAATGCACTGTATTGCCAGCACGATGCTGGCATATATTCTGCTTTGCCCTGTTTTTTAATTTGACTACTATATACCGTATCGATATGAACTTAACATCATGGTATGGGCGATAATATAAAACTCAACCCTTAGGTAAACGGTGTATGTGATGTTATGGGATATGCAACGACCAAGTCACGTATCTTGGGACGCGTTACCGCACCAGTCGCATCAGGTTCAGCAGAAATCTCGCGTGTCGTTCACGCGTTAGAAAGTAAAAGTGCTCACCACAGTCAAGTTTTCCTGTGATATATTGCATTGCATTAGTAAACTATCCCTTGGAGATATGATAAACATAAAGCAGCGCCTCTAAGCATGGTTGGAGATATTCATAACGGTACCATATTGACATCGGCAATAAATCTAGATTTTAAAATGTATTCGTCACCTCCTCGAACCAACCACAGTATATATATATATATATATAAATATATATATATATAAATATATTCCAAGCAAACGTAGTGCAAGAGTGACCGTGATATCCCAATTAGTCACAATTCTCTTCCTCTATTTGTCATTTTTATGTTTGCGTTTGTAATTACACAATAATACAAAGTATAATACATTCGATTACGGCCTGTATTTTACTCGCCAGTAACTGCCTCTGTGAGGATAAGTCTGTGTTTGATAATTGGTAACCGTATTGCATGAATTTGACTGACGATTAATTCACTCCTTTGCCTTTATGACATTACACTACTAGACGCAGATAGATCTATAATCACCATGCGTAATGGGTGGCTTTTGCTCATTAGCTGTTTTAATAGCCATTGATGCGCTGATATTTCTCGGTTGTTTTCTTCAAATAATTGAACCATATTCATTTGGGGACTAATACTCCATGTAATGCATGCATCCCAATAGTTACTTTTACATATCCTGTGATAATCCCATTGCGATAAGTTTGCATTTAGGCTAACAATATATTTTGAATGCAGTTCATGTAATATGAGCGGTTGGATAACAAACGGTTGGAAAAATTACACCCAGCTGTATTCCTGTATATGCCAAGAATTCCTTTTATGAGAAGGCTCTCCCATTTATCTTCCATGTTAAGCACATATCTTGTATGCTTAGGCAATTCGTTAATTTAATTTGCACGGGTTGCAAACTACCCGTTCGTGGTCCCATATACGCCCGCTATAACAGACACTAAGAATTACAAGTAATATATATTGGCACAGTGTCGTAATTCAATATATCCTGTATAGCATAAATAGCCTCAATCCGCTTATTTACACACCCCTCACATAGCTCACTCTGGCGTTACTCTGCATTCTTTATTCACATTTTTATCCATTTTTGTTTTGACAAGGTCCAGTTTGGAAATTGTTTATTTCGTTCTATTTTTAGCCTATAACCAATTCAACTATAATACTGGGATTCAATCATATCAACTTTCTGATATCATCAGATAATGTCACTTAATAAATGATAGTTTCTCATTGTGTAGCCCGGTTAGTTGTCGCAAACCTTCCGATTGCAATCAAAATTGATTTCTTCTTTTGCCGGTGGGTTTTCCGTGATCAAATCTTGCTGTTCTGCTTTCATTAAACGCTGTAACTAAACATGGCAAAGCATTGCGACTGTTACAGATGCCAAAGATAATAAACGCGATATGGCAGTATCGATAACTTACGATTTTCCAATTGTGAAGCTAGATTTGATCTACTATGAGATCAATTATTCCAACGCAAGCGACAAGATAATGCTCACAGTGTAGTCGCTTAGAAGTTCATTATATCGTGATTCTGGATTCACTAGTCCATTAACACCACATTTCGTGTCCCCAGGCTCCTCTTGTGGTAAGTTGTAAACTAAGTTTAAGAGCCATAAATTATGCGCCTGTGTTATGACAGACGGGTAGAAATGTATCCTAGGGTATTTTTTTGGCTGATATAGCGGTACGAATGCTTGAAACGTACTCATACTGTGCAATTTGCGGTTTGTCAGATTCTACTGCTCCTGCGTAGTTTACACGCTAAATTATGAGTAGCAATCATCACAGCAATTCGTAAAGTCTGTAACTCCCCAAACAAATATGTGGTTATACAAAACTGCCCTGAATGTAAATGTCAAAATACATTGACTCGTGAATAATCCTTTGACTGAAGATTATTCTTATCCGCATGGAACTAACACGATTCCGAAATTTGTTATGCTGCTTATACATAATAGGACGTTCATACTGTAGATGCTCATCTCTTGAATAAATATATGGAGTGTATGACACATGAATGCTAGCGAAGCAAACGAACGGCAATTGTGTGATTTGTTGCTATACATTCGGATAACGACAGCGTGTGATCTCTGAGGGTAAACTAAACCAGGATGTAATTTGCGAACTGACCGAGTGCCTGAATATTTCAGGGTCAAGTTAGCTATGTTGCTTTCATGGAAATAGTGTCGTTTTGAGCTCCGTACTCTACGTAACCCGTCCGCTGGCATCAGTATATGCATACACAATGGTAAACACCATATGAAATACAACGAACTGCATAACTGGAAAATGGTCAAAACTCCATTATATATTACCTGCTACAAAGAACATTGCGAAAGAAGTAGTAAACGTTCACCAAATAATGTTCTGAATAGACATACTGGTTATTCTTTGTTCAAGGCATACATTGTCCATGAGTTACTTCTGCCGTCATTCCCCAGCTGATTAACATATTCTAATGTTTTTGTAGTTTCTAATATTGTGGAAGCATTTCAATTGCTTTATTGTTCAGCCAATCGAAAGTGAGCGTTTCATCAAATCTTATACTATCCCTTCATAGTACGTCATAAATAATGCATGTATAAGTTTTTGTCATTGGAAGCAGTGGTAGCGTATATGTATTAATCATATGAGCGTCGCCATTAGTTTGACAATACACCTACATTGTATCTATTGTAATTTCCATTTATCGACCATTGTGATATATACTCCAAAGTGGAAGTCGACCTTCCTTTTTGTATGTAGGTTAAGCAGAAGAAGTCATTTAACATATTCACCAGGCTGCTTTCAGAAGGCCGGTAAGAATTTAATAATTGATAAAAAGATGTCCTGTCCCTCTTGAGCAGCTACAATCGACATGGTCTCATTCGAAATAGGAGAAACTAGGCCAGCTAATGATGTGTGAGGTCTGTGATGGCCCATCAATAGGCTGAATGTTAAGGTTCCGCCAGCCTGACGCACCCAAATGCGTGCAGGCGAAACAACACCAAACCTCCTTCCTCTGTTAACTGTCCTAACGTCCTCGACATGGACGACATCGACGAGGGACGAACAACTTTAACTGACTTGAATGATTAGGGTACGAATCGTTAGTGTGCTTTCCCAACCCCACAAAAACACACATGTGGATAGGGTGACTTCTCTATAAGGGTACAAAGAGCTATTATTAAACGGTCAAATGTTATGTCCCGCTTTGCTTGTTCAGCTGACACGTTTGGGACAGAAATCGGCGAATGATAAAGTATTATCACGCACCCAAGCGGCTCGTCGGTAATCAATCACATTACAAACGTCCGATTAATTTCTAGAAATAAGTGGGGAGCATTTTTGATTAATTATAGCCACTTTCTTGTGCAACAAATGTTGGGCTTCAGAAGCTGCCGTTACGTGGAGACTGTGCAAGCATGGCATGGTAACCTAATAACCGTCAGCAAAAAATAGAGGGTTAACACAGAAACTACATCAATCTACTTTTGTATTTGAATGTGTGTTCGCAGGCAACTTGTCGATCTGTGGTGATTGCCTGCTGCCGGTACGCCACGTTCATAACACAAAGCGCTTGCGTGAGCAAAGCAGTACTCGGATAAAATGCATCATTTATAGTGTTGAAATACACGACAATATGGCATACCATGTTCTAAAATCATTGTAATTTAATTGATCCCTTTCTATCAACATTGTCACGTTCAGAGGATGTGCCATGATCGCTGCGCTCTCCAATAAAAATGCATGCTCTTATTTATTAGCTCTCTCAACAGGTAAACAGCCCTGCAACTAGAGAAGAAAAAGAAATGAAACTCATATTGTGCTGATACTCATTTATTGCATAATTGAGAAGAAGATTTAGCATCAGCTATAAACATTGGAGAAAAGTTTACGCTACTAAAAGTTAGATAAACAGTTTACTTTAGAATAATCAGCAATTAAGAGGCATGCACGAGACTATACATCGGTTGTAAAGAACAATGAAGGATGTCAGTAGATTGCACAGAATTGAACAATACATGGGTGGTACATCAAGACCTTACGTGCGTCCATGCTTTTTCTAAGGGTATGTTTGCATGTTTTATGACTATTTTGGCGTACTTCGATACTGGCAATGAACAAGTCGTACTCTTCACATCAACCATACTTATATATGGAGTCGCATTGAGACATGTTGATACAATGACATTTATTTGAGAGAGGGGGAACAATTCCAATTGGACTAAGTGATAAGGGTACGCATTGTTAGTGTGCTTTTCCAATAACAAAGCCACCCCCTCCCCCCAAACACACATTGGGACAGGGATGTCAATTACCAACAAGGCCACGAGGCTTCTATATTAATACATACAGCTATTATTAAATGGTCTTGGGATCTGTTATGTCCCGCTTTGTGTGTTAAACTGACATGTTTGCTAAGGAAAGCGGGATATGATAAAGCATTATGATGCAGCAAAGCGGCTTTCGATAATCATTTATTTACAGACGTCAGATTAAATCTTGGGATAATGTGAGTTGCATCTTCGATTAATGATAGCCACTTTCTTGCGAAATAAATGTTCATTAGCATAATGATCCAACACAGTAACGAATCGTATATTTGCATAGAAATTGAAATCAGATGGTGCCTGAGGATGTCAAGTTTTAGGCATAACCCCTCGAGTAGAGGCCCGTCCTTACTGCAGAGACCAGCGCATTGCAAGACGAGCTATTTTACAAATGATGTTACAGAAAACGCTCAAAACGAGAAGCTCAATAACAAGCACGATAATGGTGTTGTATTGAATTGTAGCTATTGAGCGATGAACGAGCAATATATTAACTAGCTATTCAATCATGAGGGCAGCCTGAATCCAAAAGCCTTACAGCCCTCACCGAAAAATACAAGGCTGATCCAGAAAATAGAAAAATCTTGGAATGATTCGTAAATGAGTCATGTATAATGCATATACCGCGGTAAGGGTCATTGCTCGCTGACAGCAATCTGGCTGGGCACTACCTACCCGAGCAAGCACCCGATGGTCAAATAATTGCCAGCGGTATTTTAGGTAAAGTACATCGCACCTCACAAGTACATTGTATTTGTGGCCCATTCTAAATAGGTGTTTAGTACATCTGACGATGTGCCATAATTTATTTATCTTGAGACGGCCAAGGTACTTTGGCGCTCTCAAGTCTACGAAAGTAACGTTATCATTATATTTGAATTTGAAAATATGTGATTTGGCATGAGCTCAACCAATTCGATTGGTTGTTGACAAAGTGGGTCCCTTGCAGCATTGGAGTTGTTTAAGCATGTCAAAACTATCGGCGGCAATATTGCTGATTCTTTCACCACACGTCTTTATCAGAGGGGATTTGAAACATCTATATTTCTTTGCAAATAGAAAGCACGTTAATATCGCTGATCACTATTGGCTGTCTCTTCTTTTGTAGCAGAATGTCATTCTTATGGTATCCACAGTGTTATCAGCTTCTCATGACTATCGTTATTTACTAATAGTCTAAGTGGTGCAATAAATCGATCCTATATTGTTGCGTCCTCGTTAAACCATAAACAGGGTAAATAAGGTCGTATACGGAAGGCATAGGACGGTTTATGCCATAAGCATGGTATTTTCTCCAGTCTATCTCAGAGGTGGGGCATTTCAAATGTGATAACTGGAAGTAGAGAATGCCATTTAATGTGTTCATTCTCCTGAGCACCACATATGGTTTGCGTTAATGTTGTTCGATTCCGACACTCTTGCAAAGAACTAATGTAAGTGCTCTTTGTCATAAAGTAAAACCTCTTCTTTTTCTTCCTCTTCTTCTTGTACTTCCTGTACTTCTTCTTCTCTCTTTCTCTTTCTCTCTCTCTCTCTCTCTCTCTCTCTCTCTCTCTCTCTCTCTCTCTCTCTCTCTTCTCTCTCTCTCTCTCTCTCTCTCTCTCTCTCTCCTCTCTCTCTCTCTCTCTCTCTCTCTCTCTCTCTCTCTCTCTCTCTCTCTCTCTCTCTCTCGCTCTCACACTTACTCTTAGGCTCCACCCCCCATTATCTGAATCCCAAAGTACAAAACGATCGGCAAATGCACCGATGTGCTTATACATTGATTTGTATGAATTTATTTTTGTGATATATGAGACGGAATAACATTGTCGGAAGCCCTGCTAAGCAGTTGTGTAATACTGAACAACACATCGTGGACGACGTATGGCGTTGTCGAATATGGTCCTTTTGCTGCTGTATATTGACATCTAGGCCTTACGCTCCAAGGGGAAAGTACATTATCACCGGGTGACACTAAGGAGAACCATAGCGCTCGGAACGAGTCATTTCATGGATCTATGGAGCTTTAAATCAAACAAACGGCTGTCAAGACAGTTATGCGATGGATCAATGGCGAATGGATAGTTTTCTCCCAAGTGGCTATAAAAGAGTAAAATCCTTGATAAATGGGGCGCTTGAACCTACAAAACGTCGAGAAGAATTTGCTGTAATGAGCAAACCAAACCTACGGCCGCATTCATGGAGAAAGTCCGCAAACTCAACTTTCTGAGACGGGAAGCTGAGTTTGTATTAATAAAAGAATTACGTTGCAGAGTGAAATCGAATAAAGGACTGCTAGGGAACAGCCTCAAAGTTACAAAGGATTTTTCTACTGTAATATTTAACGTTAAATGCCACGTCGGATATGAAAAGAACACGTATGTTTTGTAAATGCTTTAACACACAATCTTATGTTCGTGATGTTTGACCCGCACATATTTTATGAGACAATTTACAATGCTTTCGTCGCAAGTTGTTTTATAATAAACAAAGCAGATAATTCCATACCACAATAATCGCGTCGCTTCAGTCGCGTTGTTGAAAACAATGCAATGCGAGGCAGCTCGCTAGTATGAACTGAGAACGCTTCTGGGGATGAGCATCGTCGGTGGGAGGTTCCCTGTAAATAAAATAATTGCTTAACTTACCGCTAAATATCTTCAACTTCAAGACAACGGCGCCTGGATTACCATATTATATTATTGAGATTACGGAAAGAAGCCACAAAACCAACAAGTCAATATATATCTAATTTGTGTTAACATTACTGATATTCAAAGTGCCACCGAAGAATAAGTGCGTGTGTCAACAAATGTCCTGTATTTCTGGAGATGCACATTCCAATTGATGCAGAAAATATACGCCATAGTTACGTGCAATGATCAAGCTCCGCGCGAATTCCAAATCTCAGAGTGGGAGCGTAAGCAAATGTTGGCATTCAGATTGATATATATATTTGTGCACGATTCTTATTTGTGTATTGATGGGCGATTAGCTGTGATAGTATCGCCGACTGCTAGACTAAGGTCTTGCACGTGGGGGAATATTCTCCTAAAGCGTCCATGGTTCAGCGTGACTACGGCATGGAGAACAATGCCGCTAGGCATCTGGGAGAACTGTGGAAAATGTTAAGTCGTAGCTAAATACCAATGGCTGAACCATACATGATACTTGCATCGTATACTGCACAGTCTGATTGAATTAAGGTGAGTAATTGGCAAACAAACAGCCTTTATAGACAAGGCCGTGGACCAGGCGGATGTCACAATTTTGCACACTTACCGGTACACATGTGTCCTTTCTATTAGAAACAAAGTATAATCGCAGCTGTATCTGAGCAAGCTGAGGGTCTATTTGCAAGCGATGAGTTAAGAGACCAAATATAGGTCGCCAACTCATTGGGTTTGCGGGCTGGGGCTTCATAAAGCAAACCAACGGGATGGCAAAACCGATGTAAAGTGGCAATGGAATGATATTGAGCCCACCTTACCAGCAGCAGAATAATTCACCAGAACAGCACTCGGCGGTAGATGACAGTCATGTCGTACCGCTTCAATGCTTCTCTGCCAACAAACTGAGACACGTTATGTTTTGTGAGAAACGGACGAAAATAAAAAAAAGAAAGAGGAAGGCAGAAAATCTCTAGTGTAAACGGCATATTAACTGCGTCATCTCATTACCATCACCACGCACTCAATGGATCATTCCTACCTTGCGATGTGCAGCATGGTTACTTGGATAATTTACCACGGATGCAAAATTCACTATGAATCATGCATAAGCTGCAATATATTAGGCATAATACGGGCGTCTATATTCCGGCCAGGTCGCAGTGATATATTTAGATTTCTTTCTTTTTATTGATGGTAATTGATTTTCTTCCAGCTGAATGAGATGTTTATGGTGGTCGACCAAGAGGCTCCACATAATCGTCTTTTACCGAGCTTGATGAGCCAACCATTAGGATAAGAAACTGCACCATAAACGAACCCTCTGGTTGGTTTGTTATGCTCTTTATGTAGCAACTGTATCCTGTAAATATCAGGACGTACACATAGTATGTGTTTGACATTCACGATGATATGAAACCGGTCTGTCAACTGAGACGACACCAGGGAGTAGGATGTAATGGCTCTTGTGGAACCAGTGACCCGGAATACCTTCTGCCAGTTTCTTACCTGCTGTGCACATTTAGAATTGCTGCATCATTCAAAATACAAATCAGTTCAAAGAGTGCTCACCGATGACTGACTACATGGTGTCATATCAATAACAGCATGGCCAAATATTTCAACGCTGCTGACCAGCCTGTACAACTAGATCCATGCAAGCATATTGGCTCCTCTAAGTCATGTTTACCGTTATAAAAAAAACTATTTCCCCGTATAACGCATTTTGCCCAGATGAGCATATCACGCTAGTCGTAGTTTTTATGGAGGAGCCAATCATCGTTCAGGTAATAATTCACAGTTTCTACCATGGCAGCGATCACATGTGAGGGCAATGCCGAGACAGATGGATCATTCCATGCGTTCATGTTCCATCACTGTGTAATAAGAACAATGCTGATATGCACAATGTGCAATGCTATTTTCATACCTACGGAGCTCGTCAGCTGGCGACACGGGTTAGGTCCAACGGCATTGCTAATATTTTGAGCATTGAATCAAGCTGTATCAATACATACAGCATGCACAAAGCGTTTTAACACAACGTGCAAGGAATTTGGATATAGTTTGTTAATTGAACCAGTCTACGTCATAAACAGTAGTAGAGTGTTTGGAAATATGAATATTGGCAGCGGCACTAATTATTGAACTCTACCGAGCCTGTCAGCCAGATATCTGTTACAACCAGCGCCAGGCTCCAATTAAAATTGTGCAATGAAAACCATCTTTCGTATCTTACATGTGTTAATTAGCTTTAAGTCATTAAACGTGCAGTGATGTGGTCGGCTTACCAATTTACATGTTGTGCAATAACACAAAACTGTTCAAATGCATATCACAATAGGGACACATGGTCATTTTATATTGTTTTAATGCTATTTAATTTCCGAATAAAATCTGAGTTCTATGCTCCAAGACGGCTTTTAATTACATCGGAGGACCGACAACATGAACTTATTTATAAACGTTTAACGCTATACGGAAAGTTGCCGCTGACAAACAGCGGTGAAATATACTTATGTTTGGTGCGCACCACCACAATGTGATGCCGGCAAGGATTCGAACTGAAACATTATGTATGATAAATGATACAAAAGACATTGAGCTATGGAGAGGTTGATTATGATGCTAATTACGACGCGGACTTATTTCATAGTTGCATAAATGATTTATGAAAGTGTTGGTGCTCGCCATTGATGGTATTTCAACGACGGCGGTATAGCATGAAAATGAAATATTGACACATTAAATAACACATCCTATTCTACAAAATGAAGCCAAACGACGGATTTCTAATTGGTTTGCGATGCACTAAACTTTATGTGTCAACTTGACATCCCTACGATGGGGGGGTTCAGCGGGTAAGAGCACCAGGAGATCGCAGCATGTTGCAGCATTAACATCAAGCAATTACGTCAGTGATCGCTTGGTTAATGTAGAAGGGAAGGAGGGCTGGGTGGGTGTGTTGTTTCGTCGCACTCGTGTAGCATGCTGTGCTGGAATAGCCAATGAGAAGTGTAGCTGAACTACACATGACACTGCATTAGGGTAGAGATGCATTTGTTTCTCGGCTGATTGTGACGCATTCTTACCGTGAGGCAGTGGATTTGGCAACTTAACATAACATATAGTGTCAAAGCGTATGGTGTTAATATAAGACTACAAAGCCATACACTAATGTTTATTGTACACTATTAGAACACCATCCACCATGGCACCATATAGGACGCAGCCTTATTCGAAAGTTACACGCAGCAATATCATTTCTGTCATAAGCAACTGTATATCATCGCATTGTATTTTTGCACATTTTGTTCTTCACCCTCATATATGTTTGGCGGCACCAATGAATGCTGTCGCGAGGCGTTTTATGGCTCTGCTTGATGTGGTAAAACTGACACTCGGGGGAGTTTGGCGTGTTACCAGCGGCTCTCAGGGTGAACCTTCAGTGGGCTTTAGTAAGGAATATTCAGCAAACTAATTACTATTGGGATATACTATAACGTAAGTTATTGGGTCAGTGATAGATATGCAATAGATTATTTACGTTACGATCAAATGTGGTGGCTCAATGTATATCATATCGAATATATCATGCTGCATGATTTGCCATATGGTGTTACGTAATACTCGGTTACCACGGAAACAGCGTCCCTTTATCAATAATTTTGTCGAAACCATGGCACGTATCTATATACTGATTCAAGCATCACCAATTAACGGTGAGTAAGTTAATCAAGTGCTACATACAGACGACATGAGTACAATTTTACTGCATTAGTTGCCGACAGAGCAACGATGGTTGTCATGGTTCATTGTATACCATATTGCAAAAGATACTGCCCGTGCTGTGTACTGTTATGCGTTGACATCAACAGTAGCATCATTGCCCGGTAAAATGTTCTCTGCTGTTAGCAATTATGTGAACACTTATTTCATGCAATTCTTAATTTGGTTCTGACTTCACATATGATCAACAAAAACTATATGTGGCAACTAGTGAAGAACTAAGTATGCTATCACAAATTTCGTCCTGACTGCCTCTACTGGGTCAATTGAATGGGAAAGTAACATTCGTGTGACAGTCACTGTTGTTAAGTTTTGTGGGTATTATCAAAATGTGATTCGGCTTAATAACCGGGGTCTGACACCAGTTTATCCCATGACAATTCTTCGTTAAAAGCCCCTCCTGTAAAATCCCCATTTGGACGAGGCTGTATAAAATACGCCAACGAGACGGTCATCGCTCCGATGATTATTTTTGCCCTGTTATGGGCAACCCAGTAACATCGATTACTTGCCTAAAATGCTTTAGTCCAGTCAAATAGTTTTACGAGATAATTATAACTACAATTCCACTGTTTGGTGCTGCTACGCCGATAGGGCGCCACCACGATGGAAACCCGCAGATGCTGCTTCAGCGTGTCACTGTGTTGTCATGGATCTTTTTTTACTCTGCAACATAATAAGTACAATCTGATGAGGGTTATCAGAATCGTGTGGGGTTAGATGACTTCCAGGATACCGGTGAGGAGGCACCAAAACAGTGCATGACGAGTAGAACTCAGGAAACTGGCATACCCAAGCCATGCGGCTGCCGATGAGGCACATCACAGTGCTGCTTTATGCATGGATTGCCATCCATTATTCGCCAAGTCACCATCAGTGCACTTATTTGGTATAACATGAATTATAAATTACTAAATATAATCGAATCTCATGTCGTGCTGTTCTCAGCATTTCACCAAGAAACCTATTAATATGGATTATGCAAATGATCATATCTCCTGCATCACACCTTTGGATCACATATTCTGCCTAAGAATCACTACCTGAGTGTTTGCATACGGACGAATGACGATTCTACTGCCATGTTAACTCTCTACTCGCTATATTTGTCTATTCTCGGTCACATGTCTCATAACAGAGATGAAATCAATTATGCGTGTGCTGTAAGCGTAGTGTTATTGAGTAAAAAAGCATAGTTTACTCCCGCAGCCGAAGTCTCCTTGCATGATTACAGTGACAACTCGCACTTTAAAGGCAGCTTCTGTAAAGGAAATAATGAAGACCCAAACGGCTATCAGCAATTCCTTTTATTTAAAAGCATATCTATATTAGTCCAAAGTATATTAGCTTGACAATCCCTTAAGCTTCCTTTGAATTTCATACAGCTAATATATGAAACCAGCGAATGACACCTTTGTAAACATTATACTGTTTACTCTCGCTGCCACGCTACACAAATTTTACCCACTGACAGTGAGGGTATTGCATTATGGTGTCAACAAACAAAAGCGGGTAGATAATTCGCCCACTAAAGCCGATCCGCATAAGCCTTGGACGAATACATTTTAGAAGATCGTGCTTAAATTGCACAGATGTGTGAACATACAGATGGGAGTGTTTGTTTGAAACGTACAGATTTATCTAACCACTGTAAACTGAACGTATAAATATGTCAGTCGAAATATGCATCGAGCGTTATCGCTATTAATCAAGTTTGAACAGAAAAATCTTGTGTATAATGTGAACATCTATAAGCCAACCCAGCACTTATTCAAGAATACGGAGAATCTTCCCACTGAGTGAAGAGCGTATGGTATTCGTTAAAGTCGCTTGACGTCCTCATCAAACTGACATTTAGTTACTCGCAAATACATGGTGTGGGATACAAATATCACCAGAGAATTGTAGGGTGCTGTCAACTTAAAGTCATTCTAGCGCATTTCACCTTGACATTAGCGGCATGATTTATGCAAAGGTGTTAGCGAAGAAACGTATTACATAACAGTGAAACAGAAATGCAATGAAATAGCATACAATGGTTTTACTTCACTTTCAACGAGGTGATTTTGGCGGGTTGCTATGTGAGAATGATTTTGATGCCTGGACATTTCATTCGGCACTAACCGACAGGCAGGGCTGTGAAACCCTAGTCTATTGGGTGAAGGTTGGAATCCAAGGCTTATATAAGTGAAGTGTGTAGGTTCAATGCAGGACGTAATATTCGGCTTGGACGCACCTGGCTATTCTGTAAAGCAAATGAAATCCATTTAAACTGTAGGACTCGCAGCATTTCGGGTCTTCATCGCCCCACGCGAATTATAGCAATCGTCAATATAGACAAGTCCAACAATGGAGACGCTCAGTACGACCTATCATATGAAGTGGTTGCGATTTCACCAATAGTGTAGAAACAAACCCCGACAATACATTTTACCGATTATACATAGCTTAAATGCACGTATACTCACTCATTACGAAGCGCTTTATAAATCATGCCTTTCTACATCGTTTTATGAGCCAATGGTATAACCAGTAGGCTACATTACCATGTAGAACGTCATGTGGGTTGGTAGAATGGGGTCTTATCCCTACTGCTTTCACTCGCCATGCAAATATAAGACATCTATATTGAGAAGAACAAAGATAACAACGAGACGCATGATTATTGTAAATAAGAATCGGGCATTGTGTTCTCTTCAAAACGAGCGACCCAGTTACGGACTGCTGGTTTTCGAATATGTTTATAGAAGTCGAACATGGCCATGATGTTCAGAGTACATTCTTGCATGACAACGCACTTTAACACCGGTCATCTATACAGCCCATTAATTATCTAAAATCGGTGTACATTTTCAGTTACAATGATTCATTCCCAGCGATTTAAGCTAATTACTAAATTTAGTGAGTAATCATTAAAGAACCTTTTCCAAATATATAGTAATAGCCTGCTTTACCGCGATAAAATACACAGAACACTCGTAACTTACATGTTGTTGCGATAAGTAAGATGTCGATTTCCAGGACTTCCGGTTGCACCAACCGTCCTTCTCTTGTGATAATTCTTGAGATAATGGTACTTGAATAAAGGAAATTATTACTCAGCAACTCATTATTGACTCAGTGAATCTGAACCAGTCCTAAGTGGCCAGCGAGTCGTCTCTGCGCATTCAAATTATTTCACTACTGTTGCTTACTCTGAATGAAAGAAATAGCATAGGAGATCCACCTGGCTCCAAATAGGACCAGGACCACTTAAATGAGCGACTATATTTATGACAATGCACACATTAATAACAAAATATTTCACATTATGTGGCACATTTGATGAATATAAGCCAAGAACAGCTTCTTAATGATGCGATTACACCAGAAAACTGGCACAGCACTTGACTTTCTACTTCTTTTTGTAACCTTAGACCAAAACTCACGGCTTCTAGTGGTTGTTAAAGCTTCCGCCATGCGTTCTACCGACATCTTGTCCTGATTTCTGACAATCCATCTCGAAATCCTTTTATATTCGCATTTGGTCTTTATCCTTATCTCCTTCACCCAACTCACAATTGAGCCTCTGTTGTCGATTCATACACTCATAAGATTTTCAAAATTTTCCTTGACTTTCGTCTCACAGAAGGAATTGCCTTTTGCGCTTCATATATACATGCATTAGGGTTGCTTCATGACAATAAATAATGGCGTTGGTATGGTCAGTACAGTTTGCGTTATTACATTGCAGAGCTTTGTATGGCAACTCTATATCAATAGGAATAACAAGTTCAACAATACTGTAATATGGTCTGACAGGTTATGACGTTCATGTAAATAATGATAATCGGTAATACAGTGACACTTACTATCAGAAACAATAAAATGGTCAATACATGACGTAACATATGAAAATGAATGTGCATATGGATAATCCACAGTCCACAGACTTTCGTCCTCACAAAATATCGTAAGCAGTGTAGTGTGTTTCAAGTTATATCTGCTTAAGTCAGCATTAAAATCATCACCAACTTTTGCATTCTTAAGTGCAATTAACTTTCTTATCTTGCTCAACACTTTTCGATACAATTCTCTTTTACTATTACAGTCGCACGGCATGTATACAGAGATAGGTACTGCTATCACGCAAGGACTAAGTATGCTACAATAAGACGTCAGTGGCTCTATTGTACAACCAGGCGACTTTTTTAAAAGCGATGGCACACTCACCATATGGTCGCCCGCTCAGCAAATGACCCTCATTGACCTGTGATTTTCAAATAATCAAAGGTTTTCTTGTAAACACCAGTGTTCTTGGAGTAACAATATATTTCAACTTCGCTGCAAAGACTGGATATAATCTATACGATCACTAGCTTGTCCTTTACAATTAGAATACATGAGCGTTAATTTGGTTTTTGGTTGCCATTTATATATGGATCAAAAGTAACAAAATAAGGACCCGGTGATAGTCAACAACAAATGAGCGAACTTCGTTGCTAACCTGCTTAGATTTGTAGTATCTCCGCGCACACACACTTTCGGGCCAGCAATCTGCGAATAGTACAGTATCTAGATGAGAGGCCTTAATTTCAGCCTTGAAAACTGTCAAATTTCGCACTGAAAATCCTGTCGATTCATCTGACAGTGACTTAATGCTTCTCGATGAAATCACTTATGTGATTGATATCTGTTCCCTTGGCGACTCGGCATATAACTATGGCGCGACTATGTTCTGGCGCACCTTTAAAAAGTTCCGACTTGCCTCATGTAGTGCCTGTGATTATCAGTCGACTTGCAAGACGACCCCCCTCGTTTTCTCCCCCTCTGAGGTTGAATACTGGAATCATAGATCGTCTTGGCTAGTTCGTTCCTTAGCGGTCTTTTCTTCTGTCCAGTCTTGGGCTGCAGTACCACACGCTGTGATTTCACAGGTTGGTGTGCCGGAACGATTGCGGCATTTTGTGATGTCGCTGCTGCCGCAGCATAGCTTATGTATTATGTATAGGTTGTCAGCGCAGTGTATTCGACTATATTTAATTATGCTAGATAACTCTCCTGACAGAAACGCCACTAAGATGAAGCATTTGTAAATCAAATAAGTAAACACTGAATGATCGACACACGCCTATATGATAATGTGGTGGTACTAGAGATAGTTTGCCCGAAACTGTTTGTGTCAACGCAAATTGACGCACATCACTTGGCTAAGAGTATTGGTCCAGGAACGAGTTGCTTAATGGCCTCGAAAAATTGCGTCCAATCCTTTTCAGTGGATCCGTGTAACTAGCACATGAAACCTTTACAACTTTGATGCTTTAAACGCTTGCTCCGTGCAACACAAATCCTACACACTTGCAATAACGTTATAGCTTTCTGTAACTGCGCACAATAACAGGATCGCTAAAGACAATAACCATAATCCATGAATGGAACACTTTTCACGGATTAATAAAATTAGAGACGAGGAACTCCTGCTTAGAGAATACGCACATGCCAACGTAGCAGGGAAGGGGTTTACTCCAAAATATATTCCAAATAAATATGACTTAGCACAGAACATAGCGGCATGTACATAAAATGCCAATACACCATCTGCAATATGATTCGAGCTACATTTGCTATAAATGATGCATAAGCTGATATATATTTTGTATGATGTTGAAATCTATAAGCCGGCCAATGCAACATTTCTCGCTTTTCAATGGTCATGGACTCACTTTCATTGAATGAGAAGCCAACGATGGTGAACGAACAATTTGCGATAGGGCTACCTGTAGTGCTAGGTGACATCTTGATCAAATCTGCAAAGCATGATTTATAGCCGTAGGTAATATGGTCACAATTTTAACAATAGAGACCCCTTGTATGACCAACCATTATAGGTTGTACCGCCGGCACCAGTGTTACAGAAACAAACACCGATAATACATATGTATGCAAATATACTCATCTATAACCAAATCGTCGTCGCATTTTGCATTTATGTAACAGTGTATTAGTGTAAATTGTGAGTGACAGGTCCATTGTCATTTAAGAACGCCGTGGGTGACCATGTAGATTGGATAAAGCTCATGGTTATAAATGATGATACAATGGCTCGTGTTTAGGTAACATGCACGGCAGATTAATCATAACCGCTATGGACATAATGCAATGATAGGCCAGCTGCAGGGTAAAACCTAGTTCGCTTGTAATGCTTGCTTATCGCATATGTTGTTTCTGTATCATGAGATCTCCATTCGCTGATGTACTTGATATCAAAGATGACATAAGACTCAGAGCATCCAAACCCGGTTTAAACAGCTTGTGTACCTGGCAGATATATATTAAAGCCAAATAAATGTCCGACAACATCGGTGTGTCGTGCGTTTTGGTTTTCGCGCAACCAATTACATTGTCATTCGTCATGGATTTTCTATCCTGTCCTTCAACAGCATTAAATATGCATGCTGCGTCATTCAAAACGCAAATCCAAATGGACAGGACATCTACCACGTAACCACCGTATGGTGTCATATCATTAACGGCTAGAAAAATCATACCAACATGGGCATGGTGGTACATTCCCGGGCTTTACATCGGCTCTGGGTCTGCACTGCTTTCCAGCCTACAGTACCACACGTAGGCACATTAGCTTCTCGATATCATTTATGCCGATATTATGCTTATCCGAAGCTGCTTATTTAACACAGACGTTTTCTCGTCAGAAAACCTGCTCAGATAAGCATTTCACGTAAGTCACAGCTTTCATAGTCAGGTCATTATACATTATGTATACCACGGCAGTGATCAAACGGGGGAGCAATTCCGGCACCGATGGATCATGGTGCTGCTCCATGCGATTGATGATGATGGGGAGAAGGAATACAATAGTAATGGGTGTGGATATAACGACGACGCTGACGACGACAACTCCGCTGATGATTATGATGATGATGATGATGATGATGATGATGATGATGATGATGTAGATGATGATGATGATCGATGATGATGATGATGATGATGATGATGATGATGATGATGATGATGATGTGATGATGATGATGATGATTTATGTTATGGTGATACAGTAGGCGCTGCTGCAAGGGATCGATGTTTAGCGAAGCTTACAATAATAATTATAATGATCAAAGGACAAATGCGATTAGATGCATCAACATTCCATGCACCAGGACGAATATGTGTGTACATTATTGTTTCATTCCATTGCTGGTTCGGAGTTGTAGCGTCTTCTATTATAAATAGAAAAGCATTCCAACAAAATTTTCAATGCTGACTGATGCGAGGTGATTGTAAGTTTGTCATTTGTAGTAAAAAGAACAGTTTTTTCAGTTGGCAAATTACCCTATATGAATAACGTCTGCTTGCAACTAGTACAAAGATCTCGGACCTAGAACACATATTATTTCCTCATCTGTGTAATTTGTGGGATTCAGTAAAAAAAAAGGCCGATTTCATCAATAAACATACGCATTAGGGCATTCAACATCGTATGATGTTTTTACATGTCCAAAGGTTATCCATGTGCGAGCCGTATTTTGATATTGATTGTATTGCCAATTTTCATCAAGTTTCCGCTGACGCATATTACCGCAGTGTATCACAGTATGTGCCATTACCAAAAGGTCAATGCGCCGACTAGTTGTTTTGCATAGCACATACAATAATTCCACATGATAGGTAGAACACGGTGCTGTGAGTGTAGCATAGATACTGTTGTTAGCAGCGGAAATTTATTCAGTTATTTCTTTACAATGCATTCATGGAATTCATATGTCCTGGTTCTGATTGAATCAGTAGATGATAGAACAATATTGGTGATCATGGTTCATTTGCATATCATCTTGTAAATGATATTACTAATGAGATGTGCTCGATCGAGTCTATTGTCGTATATCTTAACACCAAAAGCAATCGGATGACACCAGCACTTCTAAGCCTGTGAGACGATCCTGTGAAATGCCCGAATTGAAAATGGAAGTTTGCAGAATAGTTACAGGCACAACGAAGCCTGCTTATGCAGAAGATCAAATATTCGACACGGCGATCATATGAAATTTGGATATATCTATATCTGAGTTGTCACCTTTTGTTGCCAGCTTACTAAGAAGTGAATCATACCAAATAACTTTTACGAACAATAAATTCTACATAATTGAATAATTATGGCGAAATCAAGTGTACAATATTGAGCATTATTCAAATGTATCGGGCGTTGCATCAATATGTATAAGTGTTTATTGCTGACTTTACATTCATCAGGACAAATGAAATAAGGAAATTTATGTCATTCAATCGCTTGTGTTGAACGCAAAAACTAGGCTGTGTCCATCATCATGCCGACAGAAGGATGAAATGGTGTTGCAAGTTAAGGAACAATCCTATATTATGTTTTGTCCAACAGCAAGTATATTGTGGAGAGGCGATACATATGATAGCGATGAGTTGTCATCACCGGCGCGTCAGTACTTGGCAAGCGATCTCTATCAAGGAATCCGTAACGTAATCAAGGGTCGTCAACATTACAAATGCTATAATAGAGCATAATAAATCGTTGACTAATGTATTCGTGTCACAAATTACAAAGCTATAAAGTA